>CM056955.1:105012-475440 GCA_029856935.1 Cyclocarya paliurus | reverse complement strand
TCGATCGTACGTACTATATATATCTATTTTTCTGTAATTAGCTAGGTCAGGTGGTGAAGAAAATGTAGCTCACATGCATGAAGTAATACCTTGATCTCCAAAATCTATTAATTAATTAGCTATATATGATGAGAACAAACTGATCCTAAGGGTTCAAGAATAAATTAATTGGAGATCAACGCGATCGATCGAGTTGCAATTAACGTCGCCAACCTGATCAGTTTCTCGTACGCGCCGTCACCTTTATTCATAGTCGATATTTTCAATACTGAACTCGGCTAAAGCTTGATCATGATCCAATAATTTCTATGAACGGGAGCAATAGAAGAGAAGGTAGAAAACAAACTGAACCAGCTGCTAGTGAATTAGTAACAGTACAGCTAGCTGCTGCCTGAAAACGTACAAACTGAACCAGGCTTGGTTTCTCAAAGCTCTGTCCAGTTTTTGCTTAGTAAAATAATTTCTATGTGACGGGAGTATCTTGATCTTCATCCTCAACCAGTTCCAACCCTTCCCACAACGTGGAAAGGTATTCCTCAGCCATGCATGCACTCCACAAACAAAGTCTGAGAGAAGATCGATATTCTCTGTCAAAATAGAGAAACCAACCTTACTCCTCAGAAAAGGATCTTCGTAAGAATCTTAATAGTATTAGTATTAGTATATATATATAATAGTATGATATAATATTTGATTATGTATGTAGTTATAATTATATGCTAATGATAATATGTTAGCATCTAATTTTTATATATTTAATTATATATGTTAGTGATAATATGCTTGGTTACATATATGTTGGTGATAATATGATGGTTACATATATTTTTTATATGAGTGTATACGATCAAATGTATAGAAGTGTATATAATTTATTATGTTATAAAATGTATTTATCTTTAATATATATAGTTTATATTAATAACGATCAAATATTCATGTTTAAGATTAGAATTTTATATTATATTAATTTATTATGCTATAATAAAATGTTATACTAAGATCTATAAGATTAAGTTTATGTTATATAAAATATTATGTTAATTTTATGTTGTTAGATTATTATTATACTAGCAGTTGTATAACGTGCAAAGCACATTTGCCCCATTTGCCTAATTAAAAATAATGTGTCCAAAAAAATAAAATTGTTGAAAATAATGTTAAAACTGTATGGAAGTTTTAGCTCTTCAAATTAACCATATTTGACGGTAGAAATCAATGCATGCATGTCATGTTAACTCCAATCATGCAAAAGATGTAGTGAGCTCGTATGTAGCAAATCCACCCCCCTTATTCATGTTCTCCTTTTTTTTTTTAGTTAATTAAGAATATTATGAGATTTAAATTATGTTAAAAACTCTAATTATTTATATGGTTTTACTTTCTTAAAAATATTTAGTAAAACTTCATCATTTATTTAATGATGAAAGATTAGTATTTTTTAAATTAAAGTTGATTTTAAGTGTGTGATATAATAGTTATATTTTAATTATTTATTTTAAGTTAATTTAAATAAGTATTTAAATTTTCACCGTTGGATCAAATCTGAATATTCAAGATGAAGGGTTGGGATTTAAAACTTCAAACCTAGCCTTTTCCCCTCATTTTCCCTTTCTTCCTCTCTCTCCTTCCCAACCGCACGTCTTCCCTCTCTCTCACTCGATCTCCTCCCTCAAGCAACCTAGTGCTACCGTGCGCCACCCTTCGGCGTCATCGACCACCTCACCGGCTTTCTTTCACACCGGTGACCAAACCCCACCGTCGAAACCTCTTGGTAGTTCATCCGTCAGCCGCACATGAGCAACTCGAAATGGGTCTCAACGCATGAGTTCTCCACCCTTGCGCCACCGCGGCTCAGCCCCAGCTCCACCAAGCACCACCACTGAGTTCCCTTCACGCCGTGGATCACTTCCATAGAACCCACCACCCGTAACTCCTCCGTAGCCCCATGCATGCAGTCCCTCTACACGCACGGGTTTCTCCCCGTAGCGCCGCTGTTAGCCACCCCCACGCCACCGCACCACCACCACCACCACCACCAGCCTCCTCCTTCGCCGATGACCCCCCTCTTCCTACTTTTCTCCAGTCGAAGCCCTAGCTCCTCTCATGCCCTTTCTCTTCATGGGATCCCAAACTCACCGCCATAGGACCACCACGATTCTGCCGTACGTCGCTTCTAGCAGCCATGACACAACTCCCTTGCTCTATTATGTGGTGATTTTGTGATCTGTTTATCTAGTGATTTTGTGATCGGTTGTTGCGAGGATTATAATTATTGCGAGGATATATACAGGGATATAAGTGGAAGAAGAAAACTGTCAAACAAAATTACTGTTTATTACTGTTTATTAGGCGATAGACACTTTTAAGTATAAGGAGATATGAATAATAAGATTTTAAAATTTAATTTTATATTAATTAAAATTTAGCAGATAATATAAACCAGTATGTACGGCAAACATGAACCAATAATATAATGCTTTTCTTCATCAGTTTGGTGGATAAGTTCCTTTTACTTTTTAAACCATGCTCTTACTGAGATTATTTATATAATTTTATTTTCTAGTCCATTTTCCTCACCAGAAATTAATGCATGGTACGTAGTACTGCTGAAAAAGATGATGCTAGACGATTAGAATTCTCCTCCTTTTGGATTGCGGTTCGTGCGGACCAAAGTTTCCATAGACCTGATCTTATGAATTGACTAATTAAGTGCACCAGGCGTATGTGCCCCATGAAACAGCTGTAAATATATCTTATTTTTAGGTCAAGTTACATATAAAAAAATATAAAAAAATTTACAGGTCGAAACTATTAGAGAATTTCTCCCCGAACAAAGCCTTAAAAGAGGGACTCGGGCCACTCGGCCCGCAAATTTGATTCCAGAGCATGAAAATTCTTGTTTCTTGGTTATCTTTTTAGTGTAAAAGGATGCAAACTTTATAATTTACAATCTCATATATATATATATATATTTTTCGAGATGTCCTTTTTCAGGAACAAGTATTTTCCTACAAAAGTAATCCTCCCACTTTCTCATTTTCTCATCCCCATCTTCTGTTCCTTTGGAATATTTTGTTCTTCAATTTCAATTTTAGATCATACAACAGATTCTGCTTTAGATCTTCTACAAATACACAAATGATCATAATTCTCCAGATATTGTTTCTACTAATGATACTGTTCAGCCTCTTCAAAGATCTACTGGACACAGACATCCACCAAATTATTTTCAGCAATATTGCTGCAACCTCAAAAGTTATTCATCAGGTCATAGTCCTCTTACTGCAGCTTCTTCCAAGGCAAGTACTCCTTACCATTTGTCTACTTATATTTCTTATTCCAAATTATCTCCTTCATATCGAGCCTATATAGTTGCTTTTATCCTAAGATTTTGAACCAAAATCTTATCATCAAGCTATCAAATTTTCACACTAGTGTGATACCATGTCAATTGAGTTAACTGCTCTTAAAGAAAATCATACATGAATTCTCACTCGTTTACCTCCTGATAAGCATCCCATTAGTTGTAAATGAGTGTACAAAATTAAACATAAGTGAGATGATACTATTGAAAGATATAAAATTAAGCTTGTAGCTAAGAGTACACACAACAAGAAGGGTTGGATTTTATTGACACATTTTCTCCTGTTGCTAAACTCACTAGTGTACACTGTTTGCTTGCTATTATTGCTACAAAAGGGTGGTATTTACATAAATTAGATGTAAATAATGTCTTCCTATATAGAGATTTAAATGAGAAGTATACATGACACTTCCTCAAAGTTATGGTAGTGAAGGGAGACACGGGTATGTAGGCTGACAAGTCCTTATATATAGCTGCTCACATGCATGAAGTAATACCTTGATCTCTCAAAATTCTTGAATCCAATGCGGGCTAAATATATCTTATTTTTAGGTCAAGTTACTTTTTAAAAAAACATACCGTTCGAAACTGTTATAAAGACAATCTGCCGAACAAACTTATTAAAGGCCTTATAGAGGGACTCGGGCCACTCGGCCCGTACACAGAGAGAATCTAGAAGTACCCAAAAAACACACAAACTAGCTAGGAAGACTTACATAAACAGAAACAAAAATATACAGGCAATAGCCCCCCACACCTTGGGACCCGGTGGGCGTACGTGATTACTTTTTTCCCCGGCACTCCAAACGTATGGTACCCTCATCCTCTATACGGCCCACATCGTTGAAAGTCTGACCGCTAATCAGATCTGCCTCTTTCAGCTTTGCCGCCACATATCCTGGTCGGGTCTCTTCAACGTCCACCTCGATCTCTCCTTTCTTCCTTACAGAACCGCCGTGCTCGCGGGCCGCGTGTGCGTCTCTTTCCACCATCCGATGGTTGAGTTAGCTTTCCTTTAATGGCCTCCGTCACACTGCCAATGGCACTGAAAATGTTGCCCTTAGCCGCGATCCCCCTTATCAAAACAGCAAGCTCTCTATTAATTGTCACGCCCACAAATCAAAGAGAAAAAAACCCCTCATTTACAACCCTCACGCGAGGAGCTCAAAATAGTACTGCCCCCAAGCCGCAGTCACCCTAACCAAATCAATGAGTCATAGACGTTGCTCGTATCAAAATAAAATCCATAACTTGCATGCACAGCACACATTAATAAAACATATTATGGAGACTTCATGTATATCCTAAGAGTGATGGTAAAGATAGCTGCCTGGCCAACTCAATCTGCGTTTCCTAGTAAAATGCGTACATTTTTCATATCGTAAAGTTGTTACCTTTCAGCTCCATTGACCTCGTCTTCACGGTCCTTCTGGGCATCTTCATCCTTACCTTGAAGCTTCAACTCTTCCATCTTCCGTCTTGCTTGCTCCTCCTTTTCGCTCAAGTTTTCCTACAAAATAGCTTCTCATATTTCAATAGAATCAAAAGCAGCGCTAGCTAGCTGGAATTATAATGTGTCATTGTATACCTTGGTTGCCTCTTTGGTTTCTTCCGCCTTCTGTTTGGCTTCCTCTTTCTTACCAGACAAGAGACCCATAGCTCTTCGGGCAGCATCAGCAGCCGAATCTTTCAGCTCGCCAAGCTTACCTAAAGTAGTATCCTTCCCTTCTTTTGCTTTCTCAGTAGTGTAATCCTTGTACTCCTCCATCTTCTCCGCCGTAGCATCTTGCCCCTGTTTTGACTTCTCGGCTGCCTCCTTTACCTTGTCTTCCGTGTAGTCCTTTGTCTCCTTTGCTTTCTCCGCCACATGATAGTCTTTGTACTCGCTCGGCTTTCCAACGTCTTGTCCTTCGCCTCCCTTGCCTTCTCCGCCGCATAGTCCTTATACTCTTCTGCTCTCCCCAGTGCCGAGTCCTTAGTCTCTTTTGCCTTCTCCGCGTAGTCACTCATCTTCTCCTTAGCCGACTCCTTTGTCTGCTTCGCCTTTTCGGCAGCCGACCCAGTATACTCCTCCAGCTTCTGCCTCGCCTCATCTGTGGTCTCCTTGCCTTCTCAGTCGTATAGTCCTTGTACTCTTTCGAATTCTCCGCTGCAGTATCCTTAGACTCCCTTGCTTTCTCTGCTGCAGCATCCTTTGCCTCCTTAGCTTTCTCAGCAGCTTTTTCTGCGGTCTCTCTCGTCGACTCCGCAGTTTCCCGACTCTTGCCAATTACAGTTTCCTTGGCATGCTCAACTGCCTTCAACACAGACCCAATGATACCAGGCGTCTGTTGCTGTTGCTGTGACTCTTCCCTCTCCATTTCATCCCGTTCTTCCTCCATCTTCTGCCTCGCCGCATCTTTGGTCTCCCTCGCCTTCTCAGTCGTATAGTCCTTGTACTCCTTGGACTTCTCCGCTGCAGCATCCTTAGTGTCCCTGACTTTCTCTGCCGCAGCATCCGTAGCCTCCCTTGCTTTCTCAACCCCTTTATCGGCGGTCTCCCTCGTCGATTCCATAGTTTCTTGACTCTTGCCAACAACAGCTTCCTTGGCATGCTCAACTGCCTTTAACACAGACCCAATGATACCGGGCGTCTCTTCCTGCTGCTGTTGCTGTGACTGATCAGCTTCCATGTCCAATTTAGCCCGTTCTTCATTCCCTCGCTCTCTGTTAACGTCTCTCAAATCGGACGCTGCAAGCCTCAAAGCCGCCTCGGCTCTCTCTTCCTTGAATTCCTTCCACGACGCCATGTGGTTTGATTTTCACAAAAACTAGCAAAAACTCTCACAGAATATTAAGGTTTCTAAAACACTTCTCGTCTGCTTCTGATCTGCCGGAGAAGCTTACTTTAAAGATTCTGCAAGACTATGAGTTGATTGCTGGATAGGGGTGAAACGTGGTGGTTAATATTGTTGGAGATCGCCACCTGGATATGTACGATGCTTTATGGACGCGTGGCGGATCTGTATGCTTGATGAGAAGGGACACGTCGTCTTGCATGCACATCTCCATGGTTTGCATGCGACTGTTTGATGTCTGTAGCGAGAGAGGAACTTCAGGGCTCCTGTCGGTGGTAGAGGTTGTGTAGTATTAAGCTTCCACGTGTATGTAATAGTGGCAGATTGGGCTTAGCTAATGGCTACGATCTCTATCAACCGGATGATGAACAGTGGCCGAGTCAGAGTGGATGACCCGGCCCTATGGTGATCACTGATCAGGGTCACGACTCACGGAATCCCTTTTTTGTTTTATTTTATTTTATTTTATTTTTTAGAGCCAATCCAAATTTTTTATTTAAAAAATTAGATTTTTTTTTTTTAAGAAAGAGAACGATATCTCAATTTTATTAATATCCCTTACTTTGATAACATCATATAAGAAAACTAATTCTATTCATATGAAGAATGTCTCTTAACTGATTAGATAAAATATTCTTATCATTAATTCATTCTATATTTAAATCTCAAATACCTTTCTTAATAAGAAAATCAGTTATAATATTACCTTTGCTATAGATATGATTAATTTTATAATCTATGCAAAGAAAGCAAGCTTGAAAAACCGGATCTTGATTCGCCGAATTCCAGTTTACTGGAACGGTCACGATAGTATTTATTTTTTGAGACATGGTAATATTAAATGATTTTGACGCCAAAAAAAAAATTAGAATTTTCTAATTGTTTGCGTATTAATAAACCAAAATGGGCATGCATCGATCTTGCGGTAATTATATAATGATGACCCGGCCCAAAGTCAAAAGAGTTGATCACGTAGTGATCTCTGGTAATTTGCTTCATTAATACGTATGGGTTACGTAGTACCGAATAACAAATTTTATGCATGTGTTTTTTTTTTGGATCTGTAAAATTAAGCATATTAATACATGATACAAAATTATTTACATGATCACTTGGCAATTGGCATTAATATAATAGAGACATATATAAAACGGCAAAATCGTCATCTTCCGCGTACATGAATATTCATGTTAATTCTCTAGTACTGATGGGCCGATGGCCATTTAAAGCTAGCTGCAATCTTTGATATTATTACATCTTAGATTTTGAAATGCATCGTAGCAGAGATAGTAGTACTACTCCATCAGGAATTATATATATTTAGCTATCATGATATATATTAGCTAGATTACAGAGGATATATAGCTAGCTGATCATGTGGAGCCTTTTGAGTTGTAATCTCTTAGTTAATATATAGTACTTGTAATTGTATAGATCAACACAGCTTGTAAACAATTTGTTTATAATTAATACCAAACCGATAGGAAACAATAATATAATTTTATTGTGCGTATACATATATAAGTGAAGGAAATACCTCACTTGGGAAGCATGGTTTATAGAGTGAGTCTTATGTTTTGTGAAGGAAATGTTGTAACTAATTTTTTAGCTAATAAGGGTGCTGAGGGTGTAAAACATAAACTGGATTAAAAATAGAGATCATTTGTCCAGTAAGCTGAGAGGTCTTCTTCACATAGACAGAATTGAAATTCCTTATTTGTGAATCTCGTAGAGAGGTATTTTATTTCTTTGTACCTATTTTTCTTTGATATTTTTCTTTTTGGTGTGAGCTTACATTTATCTACAAGTTTGTCCTTCTTTTGAGTTTTTTAAGATTTGCTTTACTGTTGATTGACCTGTAATCCTTAGATATTTGTCTCATGTTGCTTTATATTAGGTTTTTTGGTTACCTGAGTTTTAGTCCTTTATGATTATCTGTAATTCTTAGGTGTCTATCTGTAATCATAATTTTCCTTCGTTACAAGTGAAGGCTATTAATAAACTTGAGGTACCATTATCTTTAAAAAAAAAATAAAAAATAAAAAATAAACAAACTTACAATTTGCAACAATATATATACATATATATTTTTTTAATAAGGAGTACAAAACCTACAGATTTTATTAAAAAAAAATCTCACTTATGAAAAGGAAAATCGTGGTTATAAAGACTCTAAAATTCAAAGGAAGACCACCCATTACACTCAAAGCACGTACGTACACGATTACTTTGAACCAGACTGAATATTATCCAAGCTTGTCGACAATGCCCATCATTAATTTCACATATTTCAAAAGTGGTATAAATTGAATTGAAATTCATGATGATCTAGTAAATGCAATTATATGACGTTGTTTACCTGTGAAGCTGGTAGGTGCAGTACTACTGTTGTGAACTGCATGCCTAAAAACTACCGGTACCTCTATGTCGTTTTGAATTTCGTAGAAATTCTATCTAGGTGGTACGTACCATGCACCGCCAGTCACAACACATCGGCATCATTAGGGACACGAACATTCAGTCTTCTAAGCCAGACAGAATGGAGGATCATGTGAAAGACATCAAATCGCTCAGGTGGAGACTGAACCTTAAAATGCCTCCTTACCTGTACCACCCTCCTTTGCATCCTTATATACTGCCTTGGAGAAATCGCCATTAGGATTTTCTTCAGGTTTGGAACATCCTTAACCGGAACCTCGACAGAGAAGGTCTTCCAATTCAAAACATCACTAAACGGCGGAACATAATGGTCTGAAATCAGAACTGGAACACAACCTCCGTAAATGGCCTCCACAACTCTTGGGCTTGCAACTTCGTAGCCACTTGGGCATAAGCAATACTTGCTTTTTCTCATCATGTCAATGTAGGAGATGCCTTTTGGAAGGTACTTGTGCACCCTTATATCTTCATCTTTGTTTTCCCAGTGCTCAAAAAACAACTGGTCTAACGGGACCATGGAGACCTCCAGCAAAGAAAGCCAAGATTGGCCGACGAGATGGGGATGGCCCGCCGATAAATCCTTTTAACGAACCAGTTCGGAGATTGATCTCTGGGAAGGACACGTCCTTGGTGGGGTTGAAACCCTCTGACGTGTTAGCATTGCAAAGAGCTCTAATTGAGTTTTTGAGGAGATAAGGACTGGAACGGGAAGTTTCTGGCCCCTGAACCCAAAGATCGATCGATCGAGTATATTATATCATTAAACCGTCCGAATCAGTACAAGAATTAATATTGAAATATATTAGTTAGGCTTCTAGCTAGCATTTGCATGCACTTACCCAATCATGGCAGGAAAGCATAAAATGATCAGATGCTAGGCTTCGATTCCAATATGGGTGCTTTGCTGCTATTAGATTGATATAATCTGCAACAGTCTGCTTAATGGGACCAAAATTGTGAGAGTCAGGCACATATACAAATTGGACCATCATTACCACACTGAAAGGGAGGAAAAACAAATGTGCTTTCTCAGGATCTCGGGTTCTGAACTGCTCATTCATCTCAATCCATGGATGAAATTTCCTTCTGTAGAGTATATGCTCCTGCATGGACCGTTATGGAACAATGGGGGTTGCCCTTCTTCATACACAAATATTTTGAGTTGGTTTTCCATTTCCACGTAGCTCCTGACGTATACGTACGTATAAATTATATTATATATAGGGAGTATATATATATATATATATGTACGAGTAGCTAGCTGGACCATTTCATGATACAGAAATTAAAGATCAAACCTAGCTAATTAATTACCTGTGAAAGGCTTTGGCATTCCTGTACATCGGACCTTGCGGGACGTAGTCAGGATCTAATATTTGAGTTTGGTTTCCATGTTTAGCTTCCTTAATTGCAGCTCGAGCTCTTCTAAGACCGGCTTCAATTCTATCTAAACCGGTCGCATGATGAGATTTATTCGTTGAAGCAGAAACAATATTAGTCGCTGGCCCACTCACGGAATCATGATTGTACAAATTTGCCTTGGGACCATTCTGTTATTAATCCAAATATTCATGGTTGAATTAACTCACTAAGAAATAAATTAATAAAAAAAAAAACTTGTCCAAAATAACAAATATTCATTTCTTTACAAATTAATTAAACCAAAAATCATTTCTTTACAAATTAATTTACCTAAAAAGTCCTCCAATATTGTATTTACTACTTATAATTAAACTTGTAGTCATGTAAAGGCAATATTAATTAGTTAATATAGCTTAATTAATTGATAAAAACTAACGTATTAGCTAGAAGAAACATGAGTACTAGAACTACTACGTACGTCAATATATATGGTGGCTTTGGCGGAAAGCAAGTGATGATCTAAACGCATTTAATTTCCATGCATGCATCAGATGAAAATTGATGGAGACAAGTTTCATCTTAAAATTACATGTATAAATGATTAATTAGCTTTCCCGAAAGTACAAACTCGATCCGTTCAAAATTAAAGGAGATAAACATCAAGAAAATAATTAGACAATGCTAGTACAAGCCGACGGCGTTGAATTTGGGCCTAAATTCTTAATTAGTGTCTTCAAACACAAGATACATAACTGCCAAAATAATAACAATAATAATAATAACAAAATCAAAATAATTGGCGCTGTATCTTCTTTTAATAAAAGAAAGCTTTGCGATAGTGCCTATATGCTGTACATATAACAATATTGATATTACATTACAAAAACTAAAGGAATAAAATTGAAGGCGTGGAAGATGAAAAATAATATAATTTGCTCAGTATATTACTGCTCAAAATCAATTTCTTATAGAAATAAAATCTAAAGTCCCATTTAGAATTTGGATTGTTCAATTCAGTTTAATTTTAAATTGAATCTAACATCTAAATACTTAACTCTCAAATCATTAAATTCATCTCAACTCAAAATCTCTTTACACGTGAGATCCACAACCTTTTTCAATTCATCATATATATTTTTATACGTGGGATCCATAACCTTTTTCAATGTCTCATAAATACATTTAAACTCATCTTAAAATCCAAACACATCTAAACTCATGTTATGTGGATTCTACAAAACTCATTTCACCATCTCAACTCACTATTATTCATAAACAACTCAACTCAACTATAAACAGAGCTTAAATCTTTTTTTTTTTTCTCCAGACAAAAAAGAGGGTTCTAATTACATGTTCTACAGTCTACTTGTACCTCATGGATAGCAGCTTCTATATCGTGTGGAGGAGTAGACGACCGATTTAGCAGAGAATCATTGGAGATAGCTTCTTCCATATTGAGAACTTGTGCCACACCCACTTGTGACAGAAAATCCAAACGCTTTCCGCTCTCTTTTACTGATGAAACAGGGGAAGAAGAAGAAGAAGAAGAAGAATTAGTAGTAGAGCTCCATAGCCAGGGGTACTTGGATATAAATAAAACCCTATTGGAGGTTAACGGACCCAATACAGAAAAAAACCCAGATACCACTATCAGTGGCACCACCATAAACAACAAAAGTTGGAAAGAAGATATTGATGATGAACCACAAAACCTACACTTTTTGCCACTTCCCCCCATATCTACTACTTCCCTCATTTTGAGAGCTCTACAAAAGCTAGCTGTTTATCATTCAAAACAAAAAAACACATCTAGCTATATAATCTACGCCCCTTTTCGCCGGCCCTTTGCGAAAGCAGAAGATTGGAATCGGGTCTTAATTAGGAAGGTCTCGAACATACGTTTTTCCGAGCAGGAGGCAAGTGACCATTTGGTAATAAGTCATAAATGGCTGGCCGCTCACGACAAGCGTCCGCTTGTTTTGTCCTCTACTTCCGAGCTCCTCATGCAATCTTTTGTATTGCCTATTCAGCCCTCGATCCTCACCGTCACCTAGATTTACTGCACCGTAATTTTGAATGCTGGCTGTGGGGCCTCGCAAAAAATAATATTGCTAGCTAGTTGTACATAATCTTTCTACGGCCAGTTCAATGGTGGGTATCACCCTCAAGCTAGCAGTTGAGCAGAGTTCAAACTGATCTTCTTTTTCTTTTTTACTGTCGAGCGAAATTTTTTTGTTTGATAAAAACATTTGGTCCGATGCACAGCACCACCAGAAATTACATACAAAAGACAAAAAAATTCCCGACCCCTTTTCTTTGTTAATGCTAATTATGCATGATTGGAGTCGTAAATTCCTGCCAATGTATACATTTTTGCTGCAAGTACTGGTCCATAATTTGTCACATAAGAACAAAATGACTCAAGGCTCATATATAATCCATGGATGATGGAGAGCCATAGGAACCATACATGACAGATCAGTACTGTGTGTTGTTCCAATATTGTATTAAATAAGCAACAATGACCTCCAAACTAAAAGGGCGTAGTCGTCTTTTCATATGAATTGTTTCTTTGGCTGATATCATGTACGTAGTAGCTGTTGGCCTTTGATTTGTGCATGGCGTGCAGTACCACTCATATACCGATCAGCATGATTCAGCAACGAACGAGCGACAGAACAGATCAAGTCTTTATAAAAAAATAATAATAATAAAAGAAGAAGAAGAAGAACAAGTCAAACTCATCCCCTAGCTAAGCTAGTTTCCTATTATAATATATCAGATTTTTCCTTCTAATTTTTCGATCCCACAATTTCTGTATATATAATACCATGAATTAATGCATTTAAAAGTTGAGTGATTTCTTCCTCTTCTTCTTCTTCTTCTTTTATTTGTTAAGCACAGGGTTTGGAGAACCTATTAATCTCTCCCTGGCTAGAATATGTATACATATATATAATATATAAGATATAATTACCAGCTTACTGCATGCATATTTGATAAACAACTATGTACTGCAAAAGGACAGATATAACTCAGTAATTATTATCCTGATCATCATATATAAATGCTCACAGAAGGCCGCTCCTAATTGAACGATTGTGAATATTTGTCTCTCAAACCTTCCGGCAGGCACCAATTTCATTCGATGATCAATTCGTATGTTAATTTTGTTGTGAAACAATATATACATATATATATATATATATATATATATAGCCAATATTATAGCTAGGCTTTGGACAAAAAGAGTTGCAACTTGCAAACCAAGTGGTCCTTATTCCTTAAAAATATCACATGCATATTCAACAAATGAAATTAGCTAGCATGCCATAGAAGACATATGAAGTTAACTGAAACGACATCTTGAACGGACGTCCCTCAGTCGGCAGTACTACTCCTAACGAAACAAAACAACTTCATGAGAGTGACATATATATGCATGCATGAATAATCAGGTTAGGGGCACCTTTTAAATAGATAACTTCCATACAAATCTTTGTTAAAAATTAGTGGAACCTACTTAACAAAGGTGTAAAAAAACTATTTTTATTAGTGAAACTTATTTTTTCACAAAAGATGAGACTTATCTAATATTTGAGAGTTGTACCGCATTACTTATTATATATATAGCTAGGTGGTGCACATATATATACGGCACTCAATTGGAATCTCGTACGTGTATGTTTCCGTGGCGTAGACGCTGATTAATGTTACAGAAATATCTATATATATATATATATATAATATAATGGAAGTTACACACATTATTATTAAATACACTCACGTACGTACTAAATTCGTAAACATTATTATTTTTTTCTATTTTTTGATTGAGACAAAGAAGCTTCTTATATATTATTAAAAAATCTTTACAACTTCTTAATTTTCATTCACACTCCACGCATCATATTTTTTTTATTTTATTAAATATTTATTATATGAATAGTTAATAGAAAATTTGAAATAGTTTTAAAAAAATAAATTCAAAAAAAATTAAAAAATATATATTAAAAAATTAAAAAAAATGTAAAATATAGAATATAGTAAAAATTATGCAATAAAACCCATATATTATATGGTTGGCCAGGAGGGTGGTAACGCGAGTCCTGTGATTTATTGTAGCTTAAATATTAATTAAACCCGACGTTCTCAGATCAGACCAATTAAAGAAGTAGCTAATAGATAGCTAGCTAGAGTCATGCATGCGTTAGCTAGAGAAGGACGATAAAAGCAACAAAACCGGCTTGGAATTAGCTGATCAGATTAGGTCACCTGCTAGCTAGGCTGATCATGATGGTTTGGCCCTTTTAATTGTCTCTCTCTCTCTCTCTCTCAATTGTTTCAAATTATTAAGGAAGATGATCAGTTTGCTTGAATTTAAGTTTTAACACAAAACCGGCCGGCTTCGAATTATTATTTCTCTAGTACTACTTTGTTACATTATGATCATAATAATGAAATTTCTATTAGCTAGATTTCTTATTTTAGTTGTTCTTTGCTTTATTAATTCTTACTCACATATATAGCTAGTCAGCTCGCTTTGATCATTTTACACCTATATATATATATATATAAATTAAATAAATATTATAAAATTCACTTTACGAACTATGTCTCTTTTCCACTTTAACTCAAAAAATTCAGACAAAAAAAAGTGCAAACTGCAAAGAGATTGACACATGTAAGTACCATGTGCAAAAAATTTATACAATCTTAATTTTTATCAAATATGATGGATAGCTGACAACGTCACAATATGATTGCTTTTGTTCCATGAGTTTTGGTGGAAATCCTTGAAATGCTAAATTAATTTCCGACGGTTACTATATATATATATATATATATATATATTAGGCCGATCAAGAGTTTGCGCAAATTAATAATGCTAATTACGAATTAAGTAAACAACTTAATTGGAGTAGTAATTATTATAATGCCCGCCGAGGAGGACGGGCTAATATATCCCAAGTGAAATTTGCTAGCTTAATTTGGTGTGATCATGTGCCAATTCACAGCAAATCACATCGAGGGACAATATTATACAGCCATTACGACTTCACTCTAATAAACTCTATTATTTTAGTCAGTCACTCCAACAAGACATTAATTATTTCCTATATATCGACATTAATAATAGATATTCTATACATTCAAATATATGTAACGAATTCGATCCTGTATGCAAAATTGCATATCTATCTACAATTATCTTACATTGGCTTGTAACTACTTACTTGTGACAATAAGAATGTTGGAAGTTACCAGCTAGTAAGCAACAAGGTTGCAAAATAAGGGAGGTGGGGGCTCAGGTTATCACCAATAATCTTTACATGAGCACTGGCCACCACAGAAGCAATGAAACCCCGAAGAATCTCTTAGGAATATCTCTCTTTTGGTAACAACCGAAACATACTTCAAGAATGTGTGGCAGTCTCCACAAAGAATAATGTTCTTCACGATCCGAATAGGTTTTCCGGGCCTGGTCATCAGAAGCCCGCAAGTTGCTGCTAGTTTTGCACTATGATAGAATAGGAAATCCTTCTTCTGATGCTCTTCTACGTCATGAACCACAAAGCTTGTGTCTGGAGCATATCCAGCCTTTAGACATTCTAAGATTAGTATTTCTAATCCACTGTAGATATCTTTGGTTTGGGGATGGGATTTATCTCTTGCATAGAAAGAATGTATTTTATCCTGACAAATTATCCAACTTTGACCTGGGTGTTTCCTAAACCCCCTTTCTCTCATTTCTTCCCTCACCATTTCAGAGCAGTGCCATCTCCCAGATGCTGAATACAGATTTGCTACAAGTATGTACGTTGATGGGTCTTTTGGCTCCATAGCAAGTATACGGTTTATGACCCGTTCTCCAATTGTTTTTTTCATATGGATTCTGCAACTATCAAGCAATGCTCGCCAAACGGAAGCCTCTGGCTCAAAAGGCATTTTGTTGATCACTTCCTCGGCTTCTTCTAGTAGACCCCAATAACCCAAAACGCCAATAAAGGATGCATAATGTTCCGAAGATGGCTCGATTTCATAAATGTCTTTCATTGAGAGAAACAAACTACGACAATCATCAACTAAATTGGAGTTTGTGATCCGATAAGCTGAAATGATCAAAACGAATGTAACTTTGTCGGGTTTTACGCCTATCTTCTTCATCTTTGACCAGTAGGCCAAGGCCTCATCCCCCTGTCTGTGGAGAAGCTGGCCGGCAAGCAAACTGTTCCATGAAACTGTATCATGTCTAGGCATATCATTGAATATTTTAATTGCATCATCCATGTTCCAACACTTTGAATACATGCTAATCATGGCATTTCCTACCCTTAAATCAGATAAAAAACCAGATTTGAGAACATGGCTGTGCATTTGCTTTCCCATGCGATGACATCCTATAGTTCCACAGAGACCGAGTACTGAAGTTGATGCAACTTCATCCACAACCATTGTTCCTCCTGTTTGACTAATGTTGAATAGAGAAATTGCCTCATCTGGCCATCCATTTCGAGCGTAACCACATATCATCGAAGTCCTAATCATGTCGCTTTCCCGGTCTAATGGCCACCGACTGAACATCTTTTTGGCATCTGCCATCCTGCCACACTTTGTACACATATCAAGCAGCGCTGCTTCAATATAGGCATTTGACCCGTATTCAATCTTAAGGATGAACCCATGAATCTGCTCACTGATTTTACAATCCATGAGCAATCCATAAGCATTAAGAACGCTTGTCAAAGTGAATTCTGTTAACTCTACTCTCTCATTCACCATGTTTACAAATACTTCCAGTGCCCTAAAGCCCTTGCCATTTCGACATAATCCTGCCAAAAGAGCATTATAAGAAAAAGAATTCCTCTCAGGCATCTTGTCAAATATTTCCACTGCCAAATCCACCAAGCCAAAATCCATATATGCTGTAATCACTTCCGTCCAAGTAATAATATCTCTAAGGGGCATCCTCTGAAACAAAGCCGTCACATCCTCTGCACTCCCACACTCAGTGTAGAATCCAATCAGCGCATTGCTGACACTCAAATTGGCCTCCAACCCAACCCTGATTGCATAAGCATGAACTTCTCTGCCTTTCATGAAAGAAGCACTGCCAGCACAAGCGGTCAAAAGGATTGAAAGTGTAAAATGATCAACTCTAAGCCCATCATGTCTCTTCATATCACCAAACAATTCAAATGCCTTATCATACATGCAATCCTTTACGACACTCGACATAACACTATTCCACGACGTAATATCCCTATGCGGCATTTCACCAAACAATTTAAGGACAAAATCCAAACACCCACACTTTCCATACAACCCAACTAGCGCATTCGAAACAAAACTAGAATCCAAATATCCAAGTTTGATGACCGTAGCGTGAACTTGTAAACCCAAATGCAACTCCAATATCCGAATACAAGCAGTCAAAATTGCAACAAAGCTGTACTCATTAGGCTCAATACCCGAATCCCTCATCCGAAAGAAAAGCTCCACCGCCTCGTCTCCTCTATTCGACTTTGAAAAACCCGATATCAAAGTGGTATAAGACACCACGTTCGGGCACGAAAGGCCCAAGAAAATAGCATAAGCGTCAGAAACAAGACCCAGCTTGAGGTAAGCGGCAATTAGAGCATTACCCAGACGAGTGTGTTCCTCAAGTTTGAGAATGCACGCGTGCACAGCCTTGGCGAGCTGGGCGTCGCCATATCGAGACGAGAGGCGAAGCATTTTGAATAAACCGTCAATAACAGAGGCTTCTTCGTTGTCTGGTGAAGAAGAAGGGGGACTAAAACACTCTGGGGAGAAAAGGATTTGCGAGGATGAAAAGGATTGGGTAGGGTAAGTGGAGAAGTGGAGCTGCTGGTAAGGTCTGCTTTGGAAGAGAGAAAGAGAAGGGAATGTTGGTGGTGGTCTTGGGTTATTGGATATTAAGGGAAAGTGGAAAAGGGGGTTATGGGGCGGGGAGGAAAAGAGAAGGGAGTGATGAAGAGAGTTATAAGAAGCGGCGGCTGCGACGGGGGTGATTGTGGGTTGGATAACGGTGGCCATTGTCTCCTTCACCGTAAGACTTCGTAACTTCGACAGAGGCAAGTACTACGTTCGTAGGATGATGTCTTTCGCTTGAATGTTCGTCAACCGCGCGCTGCTTCCGTTCTTGACTTCCGGTTCATAATCTTCGCGCACCCACACTATATTTATTTTTATTTATTTATTTGTTTAAATTAATTAAAATTTTCTACATATCTTTTATATACCACATATTTGATAAATAAAAAATAAAAAAATATGTATAATATATAGTATAAAGATAAAGAATAATTTTTTTTTAAAAATAATACTCCGTACAAGTTTTAAATAGACAAACCTTTTATTAAAAAAATGAGTTTTACTAATAGATTTTTTACACTTTTTTAAAGTGGAATGTACTTTTTTACAAGAATTTGTATAGAATTTATCTATTTAGAACTTGTACAAATCACTTCTCTTTTTTTAATAATTATTAGAAAAGTTATTTATAATAGTTGTTATAACACTAATTAAAATATAGAAAATCCTTTTCTTTTTTTTTTCTTTAAAAATAAGGCTTAAATTGGAAAACCCTTACCGCCAAAATGTTAATTGAAAACCCGAGTTCTCTATTCTGCAAAACTTGAGGCCCTCTTTGGATCATTTCTATCATATAATTTTTTCAAACTCTTATATAAACTACGTAACTAAACGATGAAACAACTCACGGTTAGTCCTTGTCTGTATGTTTTTTTTTATACCATCATAGATAGCATTTCAGATGTATTTCCCTTTGAAATATAGATTTGCTTACATCCCAATCTTCTTTGTTATCTGCGATGTATGTATTTGGGCATATGGTCTTACAAGGAGTGTCGTTTCTGCTAGTATAGCTAGGCTCTTAATGGTGTTTTGGTATGTTCTTTTAGTTTTTTTTTTTTTAAAGAAAAAAGAAGTTGATGTGTATGGTTAGACCTAGATTTATTAAGGGCTTTGACTGATTATTACAGTTTAATGTGGATGCATTTGAATATAGATGCTAGATATCAGAATTTTATACAATGTTTTGCATAGCTAATACATACATATATATATGAGAACCGCTTCTAAGCGGTCGGTCTGATTTTGAAGGAAAAACAGCCCTCCACTAAGAAGCTGCCAGCTCAGAAATAACACCACAATATCGCTGGACTCACGCACATGGGATAGGAATTGATTCACTTCAGCTGAGAGAACTTCAGTGCTACAACAGCTTAGCCCGACCATGTGCATCCAGAACCAAAGCCGAGCATACCTCCATCGCCAGCAGTCGACCACCACCAGTCCGTCAGTGTCCTTCTTGGCTGATTCCGCCCAGACCGATTACTCCAGATTTCGCCCAGGCCGTGCTGAGTTCCTCAAATATTTTCGTCATTTTCGTCGCCCACTACGCAAGTGCAGCCCACCGCCACTGGTCCGTCCGTCAGTGGCTCTACTGAGCCTTTCATCAAACATCTTGTGTGCCTTCTGATTCTTCCATCATTCCAGTAGCTATTACACTCACTATATTCCTCTTTACAAGCAATTCACACAACAGAGTCATTTCATTTTATGATTGCGGCGACACTCCCCAATCAAGCAAACAAAAATAAAGTGAGAAAAAGAAGAAGGCATCAATAAATAAAACAAGTCAGACATCTACCAGAGAGGATGAGGTTTCGGTGAGGCTTTGAGGGAGAGGATTTCGGATTGACTTTCGTAGGAAGAGGGGGAGGATGAGCCTTCCACGCCGGAGAAGGTGACCTTTCGAGGGAGAGGATTTCGAAGAGGATGACGCTTCTGTGCCGGAGAAGGTGACCAGCGTGTGCCTAGGTGGTAGAGGGAGGAGGAGGGCTTCGGTGAGGCTTCGAGGGAGATGGAAGGTTAGACACGAATTGAGAAAAGGAATGAAGGCTTTGGTGTAGACAGGTACACAAGATGTAAAATGGAAGAGCTATATGTGGTGGGTTGTAATTGGAGGGCTGTTATTTGGCATTCAACAGCCGACTGTTTATAAGGTTTTCTCTATATATTATATATATATATATATACTAGTAAGGGCAGACACGTGCATTGCACGTGTGCCCCCGATTGAAAAAATATAAAAATTTCACAACTTTGTAATTTATATTGAATTAGAAAATGACAATTTAAATCGATATAAGTTCTTAATTTTATTTTTAAATAAAGAATGGAATGAACAAATTTATAATGTTAGAAGCAAAGCAATATATACGCATTTTGTAGTTTTTAAAATCGATTATGTATAGGTTAAGTTTCTAAACCAGTATCTTTGGGTTTTAATAAAAAATAAATGTTCCACAAAATATGATTTATATTTTTAATTCGAAATTTGTTACCAATGGTTGTAAAATATGTTTCAATAAAAAATTGATTTGTCCAAATTTCTTATGACATTCTAAATATAAACAATACAAAGATTGGAAAAAAAGAAGATGTAATAAAAGAGAAATGTGCAAAATTACAACATATTATAAGTCAAAATTCGGAAAGCACAAATTAGAACTTTAATTGTACAAAAATTTACAACTTTAAATATGAAAGCTCTAACAAAACATGCAAAGGTTCAAATTATAAGTTCAAATTACAATAACATAAAAAAAAAAAAAAGTTATAACTAAAATAAATACGAAGCATCAAACGCATTTTCTTCAAGGTTGGGTGAAATTCCGTAATTTCCAAAAGAGGCATGTAAAGCATCTTCCTCAAGGTTGAATAGGCTTTGATAATTCCCAAAATAGTTTTCGATCAACAAATTATTCTCGTACGTAATTGTTGAGGCATTGTTGGAGATATTGTTTGTACTGAATTGTGGAAGTATGTAATCGCTAATTTCTGATTGAGACCAACTTCCGGCATCATTTGGCTGAGAAGGTCTTCCGTAACAGTTTTCATTAGAGTTTGTATTGACGGAACCATAAAACAAGTTTTGGGCGGCTAGTGATTCTTTCAGAGATACAATTTGAGTTTGTAGATTTAGAACCTGTAAAAAAAAAAGCAAGAAATAATTTATTAATTAGGACCCGATTGGAATTAATTTTGTAATCATTATAAATAAAATAGGAAGTGTAAGGGTGAAGACCTGATGCTGGAGAGCAAAAATATGCGAAAAAATACCATAAACAGGATTTTCAAGCCGAGCATGTGCTTCATACGAAATTGTGGCAACTGCTTCAGAACGATCAATCACTGCTAGATTAGAAAGGAGTTTCGATACATTACTTGCACCGAAAACTTTATGAATGGTGGAGAAATTGGTTACTCCATGTTTATGACTGAAATAAGGAGCATAAAGACAATTTTCAACACATTTTCTTCTCAGAAATTTGCAAGCTCCGCAAGCGAAATCCAAAGCAGCCATTTTTATCATCTGTTTCACTCTTGGGGGCATAAATAACTGCAATCGATAGACCCAGCCTGAGTAAATCACGGAAGCTGTCGCCTGGATTCGCGGAACGTGTCGCCTAGGTTTGGGCGAAAGAAGGAAGCAATGATATTCAAAAAATTTGTCGGTTGCGTAATTAATTAAAATAGTCTTCTTCTTTAAATGCGTTCACAATTGTCAGACAAGTTTGGGGTAAAAAACAGTGTCGTTTTATACATGCGATTGATGATTCACTTAGCCTTGGAAGGTGGTCCTTGCTGACTAAGACGTAATTCCATGTGTCCCATGCTACTCAGGTCAGAGCATAAGTTAGTGATGCTTTCGGCTATTGGATTATCACCATCTATGGGGCTTAATTTTTTTTTTCCTCGTTTTGACATTCAGACATAATTTTTGAAAGTATAATAGAAAATATATTAAAAGTTTTCAGTAAGAAATTGAAAGATAGAGAATAGAAATAAATTTAAAGAAATGGACAAATATGATTAGAAAATGGTAACTCCTTAAGTACAACATAACAGTTTTTATAAGTGCACATACATGAACTCTAGAAAGGAATTTGTAAAGTATCTATTCAGTTCTTTGAGTAACCTCATTAACAGATACAACATTAAGTTGATTTTGGCGCAATTTTCCAAATTCATTCATAGATGCGACCAAAACGATCATCCACTCTTTTTGTTGCATTGTATTTACAATAATTTCCATATACGAGAGCTCCTCCTGTAATGATAAAAACATATATAAAATAATTAATCGCATTTCTTAAATTTGGTTAAAAGTATAAATGTTACCTTATCTACGTGTTGCACAAGTTTTGTTATTGTGCAATCAAATATCTATTGTACTATAAATCTAAATGCGACCACTACGGTTGAGTCGCTATTATCAAAAGCCTCTAAATAGACTCGACATCTACGAATAAGAAATAATTAATTAATTAATGATATTAACAAATAATATATTTAGAATAAAATATTTATTTATAATTTCTCGACCAATTTGTTTTTTTCCTCGTTTTTGTTTTTCCATATGGCATTGTTTAATTTTTTTGTTTAGACAAGTAGTCAATAAATTTATTTTTATTGTATCTGCGATTGCAAATTTATTAATGGTACATTTTTACTATATTCTCATACCATGTATTCGTATATGAAGACAAAGAAATAAACATATCCATTATATTACATTTCATTCTATACACAATACTTACTAATTTAATGAGTCAGATCCTTAAATTTTAGTATTTTTAATTATTTTATTTAGTAGCTATTTATTTCAATTTATTATTATTATTATTATTAGTTTTAAATTATTTTTACTTGATGTGTATTTTAATTTATTTTGGTATATGTTCGGATTGGGCTGTGGTGTGTGTCTGTTTTATTTGGACCGAGTTATAGCCCAGCCCGTGTGAGTTTAACCCAGCCCGTGTATGAAGTAATGGCCCAGCCATGTGAATTAAGGGCCCAGCCCGTGTGGATTGAAGCCTAGCCCCTCCTCTTTAGTTGAAAACGGTGAGTTTTGGAGAAAACCCCTAGGGCTCATAGCTGGCTGTTGCGTCGACCTCCTCTTCTCTCTCCTCCTCCTCCTTTTCTTCTTCTTTTGTTTTGGTTTCTTGTTCCAGCAGCTGCTGCCGACGCCACCCTTCTCCTTTTCTCCATCTCCTTCTTCCACCTCAAGCTTGCATGTTGTCTCCATGTCCTCTCTCTCTGCCTCTCTGTGACTGTCACGCCGTCTCTCACGCTCAACGCCTCTCTTACGCTACAGAATCACAGATATCGTTTTCCCCTCTCTCGGTGATAATCGGTATGTGAACATATATACGCTTTTTTATTTCCGAAATATTACATTTAATCAATAATTACAATGTTTCAATTCATTGCTAATTGATTCATTTGATTTAGGGTTTTTAGCGAGTTTACAGATTTGAGATTTAGGGTTGTTAACAAATTTCGAAATCTGATTAGGGTTTTCATTTAATCAATCATTATAATATTTCAATTCATTGCTAATTGATTCATTTGATTTAGGGTTTTTTGCGAATTTGCAGATTTAAGATTTAGGGTTTTTTACTGACTTCGAAATGTGATTAGAGTTTACATTTTATGATTTTTTTTTGTATAGCTCCCCATGAAACCGAATATGTATTTTATGATTGTCGAAGGTATAATTTTATATTTTATATTTTAGGATTTAAGGTTTATATATGGTGTTTTAACTGTAATGCCCCTCTCTCTCTCTCTCTTGTGTCTACAGTCTACCCTCTGTTCAGGTTATCAACCATATTATTCCTTCTCTTCATTCATATTCTTCCCAGCCTTTTCCTCGAGTTATACTTGTGTTTCTTTGAATTCTGTAACTTTCATGTCTATGCCACTGGAACATAATTACATAGGCTTATCAGAGGCTTCTTCAATGGAAAGAAGCTCTGAAAAGCTGTCATCTTCCTCCTTTTCTACTTTCTTCAGTGAGGTTGCGAAGAGCTCTACTGTCAACCTCGAGGAGACTGAGCTCACACTTCGCTTGCCTGGGACTAAGGTTTGATTTCGTTGATAAATTAGTACACTTTGACAGATAAAATGCAGAATTAAACCTATTTTCAATTTCTAATTAAGTATTACTTCCTATTCAGCATTTTCGGTTGATATATGTTGGTTTGTTGTTATCTATCTGTCTTTTGTCTTTTCTCTGTCGTGGTTTATTTATTTTGCTTAAATAATTTTTTTCGAACACAAATCTCAGAATATTTTTCCGAGTTTTCGTTTTTCTGCTATAATTTTTTTATTGGGCCATGTTTTGTTGTGAGAATTTTTTTGTGGACAGAAGCTTTTTAAATTTGCTGTCTTTCTTTTGTTTATAGTTGGGATGAAATGGTTTTTTTTACTGTTAACAGATTGTAGTTTAATTTTTTTTTAACATATATGTGTACCATCTCATTAAAGCATAGAGAAGTTGATAGTTAACTGAGCACAAATTCAAACTGAAGCATACGTAGTTGATTAAATTTTCTGTGTTTCTTTTGTCTATAAATGCGATGAAATGGTTTTTTTTACTGTTAACAGATTGTAGTTTAATTTTTTTTTTTAACATCTATGTGTACTATCTCATTAAAGCAGAGAAAAGTTGATAGTTAACTCAGCACAAATACAAACTGAAGCATAGGTAGCTGATTCCGAAATTCAAACTAAATTTAGAGTTCTTATTCCAAATATTAATGTAACATTTTATTGTTGTGCTTTCGTTTGGACTCTTATTTATTTATTTATTCGTAAAAATTTATTATTACATATAAATAAATATCTGAAGAATTAGTCAGAAATATTCAGTTCGGAGTAATAAACATAAGCAAAAAGGAGTAATCAAGAGATTAGAACATATATATGCTTTTTAATTTCCAGAATCTTACATTTAATGAATCGGTAGAATGTCTACTATTTCATTAAAGCATAGAAAAGTTGGTAGTTAACTGAGCACAAATACAAACTGAAGTATACGTAGTTGATTCCAAATATTAATGTAACCTTTTATTGTTGTTGTTTCGTTTAGAGTCTTATTTATTTATTTGTAACAATTTATTACTGTATATAAATAAATAGTTGAAAAAGTAGTCAGTAATACGTAGTCCAGAATAATGAAACATAAGAGAAAGGAATATTGAACATAGAAATACACACCTGTGAAACTGGAGAGCTACGAGGGAAATTTAGAACCCAGAGCGAGGAAACAGATTTGTGAAAGTTGAGAGGGGAGCAGTCTATTTATCATAGAAAATGAAGAGATGAGAAGAGGGATGAAACACACTCTATTTATAGGAAGATGGAGGCTCTTATAGGAAGCGCCAAAAAAAGGAAGTTGAATTTATTGTTCAATCCACTCGGTGTAGGCGGTGGGAAAGAAAAGGGGAATCATGACAAGATGTAATTGCCATTTTTCAAAGGAAGCGGCAAAACAAAGCAAAAAATCTGATTTAGTTTTCTGAACAGTCGGTGCAAGGGATGATGGGAGGAAAAAAAAAAGAATTTAAAACATAAGGATCGACGTCTTTATAGGAAGAGGCAAAATAAATTTGATTTTATAGTTTAAAGCATCCGGTGCAGCAGATGTCCCAAGCGGTGAGAACAGAAAATAAGAAGTGTATGTGAGATTAAGCGGTAGAAAAGACAATAAACGAAAAGCAAAAGAGGATGTTAGATTTGATAAGTGTAGAAATGTAAGCTGGAATGGCAGTTTTTTACAGGAAGCGGCATTTGCTGTGATTAAATAACAATTGTTGTGATTAACAGGCGGTGTGTATAACATGGTTGCCACTTGTTTATTGGCATGCATGCATGTATAAAAGTATGATTATATAAAATAAATTGATGTCACCTGTACATGTTGCATGCAATGACAATATCGAGCTATGACTAAGCAGAAGCAGTGCATGCCACCTACACATTGCACCTGCTCGACACCTGTTTATTGGCATGCATGCAATAAAGCAGCCACTTTCACCTGTTGCATGTTTGCTGTGAATAAATAACAAGACGAAGGTTAAAATTGGAAAAAAAATAGTGTACGACACCTGCTTGCTTATTGGTGCTTATTATATATAAAGATATATATATATATATATATATATATATATATATATATATATATATTAATGGAATGCTTATATGCTGCAGCTTACAATCAATAGATTCAGGGATTTCCTCGGCGTGTTCTTTTCAACAACTTGGCGGGATGAAATGGATGTTAAATTCTCAAAATCCCACCATAGTACTTAAATCTTATTTGAGGACTAATAACTCGACGACAAACATCAAGTGAACCTCTCTGCATGTGTAGCCTAGGAATTTTACATACCTCACAGCTAGCTAGCTCTACGGAGCCATACACTCAAAACTAAAACCAACAGAATACTCCTTTTTTTCTGATTAACATCTACGCATGATGTGTATAGATCACAAGAGTACACTAGCAGTCTCAACTCTTCTAATTGAAATAGAAAGAGCCTCAGGAGATAAGGGCGACTCCCTGTAAAAGTAGATCAGTAGACAAGACCTGATTAGTGGCTTCAGACGGATGGAATCCATCCCAAAACACATATCCTGTAGCATTGGCGCATGTCCCTGGAGACTGGGCATTGCATAGCAGGGAGGTTTCTATTGTACCTGTCCCACAGCAAGCTTTTCTTACTTCAAAAAACCCTGTCACCAATGGAAAAATCACTACTTGTTATCTTGAGAGATTCCTAGCTAGCTAGTAAAACCGAGATTAATGTCAATTTTTTCAGAGTTGGGTGTAATTAATACCATTTTCAGCGGGCTTTGTGATGATATCTAACAGAGGCTGGTAGATATCAAAGACCACGATCTTGAGACCGGGAAATCTACTTTGCAAGCTTTGAGATGTGCTGTTGAGCTTCATGTTGAAAGAAATGGCGTTTTGGTTCAGTCTTTCAACGCACTGATTGCTTCCGGCGCCAAACAGTGTGATGGCCGCAGGTACACACCCAATTGGGGCTAGGCATGTCACACCAATCCTCCTTGCTCCCAGTCCGTACAGATTCTGTCATAATTAATGCCTCTGCTTCTTTAAGACAATTATTTGTTTTTCTAGAAACTAACAAGAAATTAATTACTGATGATTTCTCTTCAATATCAAACTTATTTTAGCTTCTTTGTAAATTCAAGATTTATGTTATGAGGGGCTAATACGTTTACATGAAATAAAAAGAAATAAATCTTAATCTTGATTTCACAAAAAATCACAAAAAACACAACTATATATAAAAACCGGATTTCAATATATTTGCTATATCTATGTAAAAATAAAATTCTAAAAATGCAACTTAAAATTTGTTTCATATTTATGACGACATTGTTTCGTAGAATAAAGTTTATCTATTATTATTTTTGTAATGAAATATTTTAATTTGTTTTTGTATAGAAATTATCAATTGATCTTTTAGAAGTCACTCTTTCATTCTAGTATGGAAGATAATTTATCAAGTCTCATGTGAAATCTAGATATTTATGTATTATATTAAACATATAATACTACAATTAAGACTTTAAATATTTTTCTTGCTCAATGAAGTCTAGAGAGGGTAAAACTTATCAACAATTTTTTATCTAGATCATCAATATTAGATAATTTATTTATTTATTTGTTTCACTTTGGACTTGATATTAAAGCCTAATATTGTATAATAATCAAAATTGGGATCTCTATTGACAAGTTTATTATTTCTCAAAAACTTAGTTTTAATATAATTTTAGAGGGGCCACATCATAAAAAAAAGGATAATATATAAATTATACAAAATTTAGAAACTATGAAAAAAATTTGAGAGATACATTTCTATGTATATAGAAGTTTAAAAAAAAAATCGAAAGCATACCAGGATTATAAAATTATGAAAAAAAAAATAGTGAATATTTAGAATTTAAAAAAAAAAAATTGGGGGCCACCTTGAACGTAGTTCCGCCGTTGTTGAAGCCTAATATATTCCTCTCTCCTTTTTTTTTTTTTTTTTTTTTTCTGGACAAGCCTGATTTTTTATTCGTAAGATGGAAACATGAACCTCCTTGGCTCCTTCCTCCCTCACTCTCTCCTCTCTTCCATTGAGGTTCCAAGAATCTAGTACACGCACAACCACCATGTACTCTGTTCCTTAATCCTTAGCCTACAGATAGAAGTCTGCGACACCATGCGTGCGGTGTATGCAAACAAGTAAACAAACATATCCTACATATATAGTTAAATATTATGGAATCAACTTGTAACGTAGAGAATGAACGACCTGAATGAAAGTAGAGTACGATCTCAGGAGGATATCTGAATATTGATCGTGTGAGTAGACTCCGTTGACGAGGGGATTGATGTAGTAGTTCTGAAGGAAATCACTGTTTCCTGCACTCAGCAGGTGGATTGCACCAGAGAATATGGATTTGGCTTTGGAATTTCCAACCATGTTCACAACTTTTGTTTGGTACTCTTTGTAATAACTCAACTGCCGGGACAATGGAATGGCACCCTACAAAACCACAAGGAACAAAAAGTCATTTAAGTGTACAGTAACACATACACACACAGTTGTGATCATAATGTTTACATATGAGAGGGCTGTCCTGTCATCATAACCGGAAGAACCGGAGGCAAAGTTGGCTCCCGTCAAGAGGTTCTTTCCTCTGGCATCTTGGCTCAGGTAAGCTGGTGGGTACGAAGTGAACCCAAGGGACTCAGCTGGCATGCGATAAATCAGGCAATCCATAACTAGTTCATTAGTGCAAAGAAGAAGAAATAAGGTCTTCAGAGATGTTACCGGTGAAATCTGTGGCAAGCTTTCCATTGCAGAACCTTCCAGTGGGTCTGTGAGTAACAAAGTCCCTGCCATAAGGAGGAAAATTTGCCTTGACCACTGTAAATAGGTTGTTATTATTTCCAACATCAACCACAGAATCCCCAAATATGCAGAGTGCGGGAACAAGAGGATCCCCATGAACCAAAGAGAAAATCAGCACAAGAAGAATTGAACCCAAGAGAAAACTAGAGAATCCCATTTCGTTCACTTATTCCAACAATGAGAGAGAGAGAGAGGAGTGATAGTGAATTAAAGAGGACGCAGGTGGAGGAGAATTTAAGGGGAACTCCATGGTCAGAGTCACATAAGTATAGGGGAGGGTATGGTTCCCAATAAAGCTGTTTTGATTATGGTAAGCCTTTGGCAAGACTTTGTCAATGTTTCCTTGTATAGCCACCTGGTATATGGTCTAGCATTAGCATAGGAATCTGTAATTTATGTTGTAGTATATTGCCTTGTAAAATCTGCTATTATAAAATAATACAAAATCCTTCTCGGCACTCCAAGCCTAATGTTATTCTCCTTCAACCTTTTCTCAAGGTTTTAACAAACCTTTACATATTCCAGTTATTGGTGGCACGTCCGGCACCCCCACGGTGCTTATGAATTTTGTCCTTTCTTAATGGAGAGCGTCCTCTTTTTGTTAATGCTCGAGAGTTTGTCGGGAGGTGACCAAGGATTTAAGACACTTCAGTTCTAATAGAGCTTAATGAAAATGGTCTGTGCTTCCACCTTGTAGTGTGCCTTGAATAGCACAAGCTGTCTTTCTTTCGTTTCTATATGAATGAATGTTTGCTGTGTGATATGGCGCTAGTTTCAAATGCCAGTCTGCTGGATCGGACATCTACTAAATAGGAAGCATCAATCATTTATGACAAACTAACCTCTTTTATCAATTGTCGTGTATTGCTACTGCCTTTCAGCAACCAAATAATCTTTATGAACTGTACAGACTACAGTCAGCGTGGGGAGTAAATTCAATACTGGATTTGAGTTTGGCGCCCTTTCTATCAAGGCCGACAACTTACAAACGCAAAAAAACCCTATCCTATTTCAATTTGTCCACTTTCTTTCTTCCCTTGCCTAAATGTTTTGTTTACGCTCCCGTTGGGCTTCCGATAGTACATTTTATCTTCTTTTTTTTTTATTGCATCTATTTTTAATACTTTTTAATTTTTTCTTTTTAAAAAAAGTCACAACATCATTAAAAAATACTTATTTAATCAATAAGTAAAAATTAAAAAAAAAGCCCCTAGCAGGAAGAGTAGCATTATTTTTTGTTGAAAAATAATTTCACATTGCTTGTAGACAAGGTTTTGAGTATTTTTATAAGGAATAAACAATCATCTCTTGTTAAACTGGTTTTATGAAATGAGTTAGGCTTATGAATTTCTTCATAGTATCAAAATCTGCCACAGGATGAATGAGAGTCTACACTACTTACCCCGTGACAAGAACTAGAAAAAAAAATAACCTATACATGAGGGAAGGTGTTGAGAAATAATCTCATATTGCCTGTAGACAAAATCTTGGATATGTTTGTAATAAATGAGCAATCTTTTCTTGTTAGACCAATTTTATGAGATGAATTAGGTCTATAAACTTCTTCATTCTTAAACAAAACACCAATTCAAGCAAACTTAAAAGTCTTGACAAATAAAATTTAAATTGTATAAATGTTTATATATAGTTTATATATTCAGGTATCAGTGGTTATATTTACACTGATTCAAGCATTAAATATCGTATTAGAAACTTATTGTCTTCTTATCTTTATAACTACTAGATAAACTCTTGTTGTGAATTTAAAACTAATGCTATAAAAATAAATAACTACAAAATTATTGGAGCTTATTTTAGTTAAGCCAAAATTTATAATTATGTATTTACAAATGGAGCAATTAACAAAAGAAGGGGGGTAAATATGATTAAAAGTAATCTTGAACAATTTGTCCAATGAACTTATTTATTTACACCTTCAATTTTAAGCATCTTTAGTTAATGCTGTATGCTTCAGGCAATCAAAGCCCGATCATATGAAGTAGGCGAGTGATACTCTTTAGGATTGAGATTTCCAAAATTATTTCAACCAACGCGTATGGCACTGTTACAAAGTGCAAAGGCCTCCACAATCCCATCTGTTACAAAGGACAGAAAAACTAGTCATACGTCGGAGTTAAGTGGAACAAAACTAGTCATCTATCCACCCCCTCTTGCATTTGCAGCCAGATCATGTTGGGTTTGGAGTCTTGGACAACCATTTGTTTTGTTTTAAGATAATTCCAAGCTGTCAATTGGGACTTTAGGTTTGGTCACAACTCTGCTTGTTTGTTTTCGCAGATGATTATGAGATGAGATGAACATAGATAAAAGTTAAAAATTAAATAAAATATTATTAAAATATAATTTTTATTTTAAGATTTAAAAAATTAAATTGTTTATTTTATTTTGTGTGAAAATTTTAAAAAAAAATTATAATAATTAAATAAAATAAGATGAGTTAAAAATTTTTGTGAAAACAAACTAGCCTTACCAACTAATCTATAATTCTATTCACCATATTATATTATCGTACAGTTCAACAATAAGCTTCAATATTTGATCATTTAGCCGCTGAATTTTCTTACTTACTTTCAACAACTAATTATTTCAGCCCATTAGTACAACCCCCTAATCATTTCGATAACAATTATTTCGCAAGGAAAAAATTCAACCTATAGGCTAGGTTCGGATCTTATAATTTTTATAAATTAATATGTAAAATATAATAAATAATTTAATTTTTTTTAATTTTAAAATAATAATAATATTAAAAAAATATTTTAATAATCTTTTATTCAACTTTCATCTCATTTTAACTCACTATCCAAATCTTCCTCATACAATACATATAACAACCTCATTAAAAACTAAAAAGCATGGGGGGATGACTCTTTCTCTACCACAAGAATAATGTTAGGTGGTTTTCTGCTTTCCCTCCCTGGCCATCTTGAGAAGCTTGGTGAATCGGTGATTTAAGGAACACTCGGGTAAAATCACAGGGTTAGCTCTAATGAATGCATCAATAGTTGGAGAAAAGTCCTTGTGGTTGTTTACCACTACATAATCATATACCCAAGAATGTTGGCACGGTCATGAAATTCATCCTTCTCACTCCTTACAATCTGCATCGCAACCAATACATTTGCACCCGTTTCACCCAGTTGGAGACAGAACAAATATGATGCAACGATATCAGATTGGAACAAATTATTTGAAAGGAGAAAAAACAGGTGTAATCGCCCACCCTATAGAACATCAACAAGTTGAGGAACAGACGGTTCTTTTATACCCTCCTCTCCACGATAATGGAACAAACGGACTAAAAGCATCCAAGAACTTCATTAGAGCACCAAGCCTCTCTGGAAATACAAACCGACAAAGACCCTCATTCTGAAAGTTTGATCTGTCTCCCATCTGAAAGAGATCCAATATAAAATAAACTTAAAAGCCATAATTTTCTTAGATAGGCAACTTAAAGCCATGATGCACCCCAACAAGCACATATATTGGGTATTTTTTTTTTTATCGGTTTTAGAGAAAATACTTAATTGACTGTATTCCTTTTTTTTTTTCTTTTTTTTTTATAGGTAAATACCACTCAATTATTTGGATGGGATTCGTATAATTAAGGGCAAGTTTAGGAGGTGAGATAAGACACAAAATTCTCATATCATCTCATTTCATAATTACACATTTTTCAAATTCACATATAAAATATAATAAATAATTCAACGTTTTTAAATTCTAAAATAATAATAATATTAAAACATAAGATTTTAAACTTCCATTTCAAATTACAAATTCTCATTTTACCCTCCAAACCTACTCATCTACACCCTTTATGGGAAGATGACATTCCATTTGGATTTTGGTCCAAAAACCATTGGCCAAAACCTAAGGACATTTCCACTGTTCCAAGAAGAATTAAAATCACTGTTTCAAATACCGTACCGTACCGGCCAGTAAGGCGGATATTTACCGTACCAGCCACTGGTCCGATACAGGTATTATACATATTTCGTACCGGCCGATATTTCAGCCTTTAATTTTATTTTATTTTTCTATTTTTTCAAACTATAAGTCCATTTTTTAACCTCCAATTCAAATTAGGTTATTTATAATTTATATATCTATGTATTTATATATAATTTATTCATATATAGACTATTATTTTAGAATATAATTTTTATATATTTATATATAATTTATTCATATATCGACTATTTCGAAACGGTACTGGTACTGAAATATTTTGTTCTAGTGCCTTGACCAGTACGGCATTCAGTGCGGTATTCAAAATATTGATTAAAACTTCAACTCTGTTAAAAACCCAACTATTACATTCCACCACACTTTCAAATCTAACGTCCACGGCAGCCCACTCTATTGATACTGATTCGATGGTAGCTATTTTCATTTTGACGGTTTCACTCATCTATTAGTATTTAATGACTTAACACCATGTCCATATAAAGTATTAAGACATTTTAATTGAACCTATAAGTCGTCCACCATAACTTGAACATGTGACGTAGGCCCTTATACCAATTGTTAAAGACCCATTGGCGATCTCTATCCATTCTCATATACTAATTCGTTTTTACTTTAAAAATATCATATCAATAATGTAGGAAATAGTCCACATCAAACCAAAAATTCAATTCAATTATTGTTCACGAGAGATATTTTACATTATTATATTATCATATTTGAAATCTAAACATTAACCAAACGCATCTATATTTTTGTCACGTGTGGAAATTATTGAATGCTCATTCTTATCATGTTTGAGACCAACTTTCTTAAGAGTGAGAATGATGAATACAAAGACAATGTTGATGAGAAAATCATATACTACTTTGGATGGTACTCGAGTTAAAAAAACATTGAAAGATATATAGAGAGTGCATCGAAATAAATATGCACAAAATCTCTCATGATGGATAGTATGTGAAAGTCACACTTGCCTATAAAAGTGTGTAGACTTCACACCCTTGACGAAGTGGGTCAGGTGGCTACAAAAGTGGGTAGGTTGTGAAGTCACACGTAAGGATGTCGATAGCCAATGCATGAGCAATAATGGAAATGAGATATGTGCACATTTATAAAGATAAGATAAAGAAATAACTTAGAAAATAAGAAGTGGTAGAAAGGAGGACGACGGGAGAGGAAAGAGGCCGAAAGGGTTACACCCCTCTCTAGAGCACCACGAGATTCGAAAGTTGGAGTTCTTTTGTGGAGAGGTAATAGCCGAAGTATTTGTATTGGTGAAAAGAGTAATGCTACTTACACACTTTCTTTCTACCATGTAAAGAGTAATGGGATGATGTGGTACTTTTATGATCTTTGAATCATTCTTTAATTTTAAAAATTAAAAATTAAAAAGTTCATGGACAATACCACCTTCTAATAGTGAAATAGAAATACAACGAGAACATGGCGTAAAGTTGTCATTTTTCTAAATAAAATCTATTGTTGAAAGTCGAATTGAAGTAATAGCTTGGGCTAATAATTGCTTACATTCAAAGATTCTAAATAACGTCTTTGATTAATTTTTTTAATATTTTATAAAAATGAGAAAAAAAAAAGGGGGGTCAAAACAGCTTAACTTTGGCAGTCTTATTATAAAGAATAAATAAAAATGATTACTTGATTTTACGCAACACAGCCTGAAACCTCAACCTATTGGGCTTTTAGAACTTTTTATATGAGATGAGCCCAAACCATCAGCTTAAACCTGTTTAATAATGATGTGGCCTCACAAAAGTCGAAGGGCATATTACTCAAACAAGGCCTTGCGACTATTGTCAACTATCCTTTTATTTTTCTACTGGAATTTATTAACAAAAAGATAATCTCGTAATAATTATAACAATATTACAACAAAGAATATTACGTAACATGCAAAGTGATGGAAAGGTTTTCGTAACACTAATAGTAACGGATGATTGATTACCTAAGAGAAAACTCGGAACTCAGAAGTACATAAGAGAAATCTGGAGTCTCACCACAGGCAGTTTTGAAGCTTCAGATGAATAAGCAGCAAAACTAGCCACACGTCACCTACGATAGCGGTAGCGTTTAAAGTTGAAATATACATGTAAAATCCCACGTTCAAATGTGCATTTAAAGCCCTTCTTGTGAGAATATTCCCATTCCTTGTCTACAATCCGAAAAGCCTGCAATATGATTTGACGACTCGGTGCAATTAGCATATGAAACAATCAATCATCCACGGTTTTACAACAATAATGTAAACCACCAGATCAAGAAAACTTACGATGTCCTCGTAAGGTGGCCCTGCATGGAACCTTATAATACATGTCTCACCATTGCTCCCATCCTTCTCAAGAGTGTAAACTGGAGCCTTTGTCTTGTCAACAAGGTCTGGATAGAAGATATTAAATTTATAGCCTTGAACAATCTTGGGAGGTGGGTTGTCGTGATCATAGTGAGTCTGATTGTACTTATTCCACTCATATCCGGTGTGGACACGATTGAAATATTTTGGCTTCCTTGGTCGGTACTTGTCATGCCACCAATACACCTGCATACATATTATAAGATCACACGACTTCATAGGAGAAATGAGGGTAATGAGGTCAAATAGGTCTTCATTTTCTTCAAGGTTTTTACAATATTAAGGTAAGAAAAGCCAGAAAAGCCACCTGAGAGTCCAGGTTCACCTCAGCGCCAGATCCAAAAACTGCATCCCCTTCCTCAGTGGCTCCCATAGCTTTCATGGCCTTCAGCTCAAAATTATCTTCAGGTGGGGCTGGCTTTGATGCCAAAGCTTCTTGAATTCGTCTTTGTTGTTCTTTTACAACAGCCATACGTTTCAGTTCCTGTGAATTTACCGAAGCATTTATTTGGTTGCCTCAAAGAATAAATTTATTTACATGCACTTAAAAAGTAAATTGTTCTATAGACATTCTAACATGCATTTTTTTTTTTTTTTTGGAGCTGATTTTGAGTCACAGGCTCATAATTGAATAATGACTGCATTGCCCAAGTAAACTTACAAGCGTAGCCCTGTCCTCTTCAGGGTCAATTGCATCTTCATTTTCATCACCATGCAACAGTTCTGGGGAAAATGAACCAGCCTCTTGTTCATCCTCATAAGTCTCTTCCTTCATGGGTTCTGGAGAGAATGCTTGAGCATCTATGCAGGAAAAATCGTGAGTCCACCCTCATAGGAGCAATAGCATATGTAAATGGAGACAAATGACATCATGTGCGTACCATCAACATCATGCTCAGTGTTATCCTCTTTCAGTCCTAAATCAGGATCAGACTCTGATTTATTTTCATCCTCCAAAGGTTGCTCAAGCTGTTGCAGATGCTTGCGCAACATTTTAGCATGAATTTCCTTCAAACAAGCCTGAATATGCAGCAAACAACCAGTAAGGTTGAACTTACAACTTATATAAGATACAACGACATTCAAGAAGGTCTGATGATAGATACCTTAGCCTTGTATATATGAAGGCGTTTAAGAACAGCCTCCCAGTACTCAACTACCTTAGCCGTCCCAGAACGCATCTGTGACTCGATCTGGGACTGTAATGCCTCTAGTTCCACATAAGTCTTTCCTTCCAAGAGACTCTTGACATCTGCTTCAATACTGGAATGCAAACCCCTCTCTTCAGCAAGCAACTCAACAGGAGGTTCTTCCCCACGAACCCTAGCACGATCCAGAGCATCCTTTTTCTGAGCTTCAGCTAGCTCCCAGTCACAGACCACCAAAAGTGCCTGTTCAATTGCACATATCAGACATTTCCCAGTTGCCCAACCAAATATAAAAATCCTTACATAGGTCATTTAAAGCCATACTCTTCTAACTTCTGCATTTATAGTTTTTGAGCAACGGCCTAATGGATAATTTCCATCAGAAACAAAGCCAATAATCAAGTCAATCATGCATGGAAATTCAACTATCACGGCAATAGAAGCAGATGCTACTTCATCGGAGTATCCTTTTCCATCATCATCAACCCACCAAATGAAGTCCTAGAGTATTCTAAAACCTGCCAAGCCTCAAGGCCCCAACTTCTGGGACTATCATGACATATCTGTCAAGCCCTATGACAGGAGATCAGTAAACAACAAGGCACACATGACTTGACATGAAATTTTCCCACATAACGTGCGCGCAGATTTTTAAACTTATCAGGACGGTCTTTTTGGAAAGATGAAAAAGATATATTGGAAAAGTTATTCAAACACACTCTGAAGGACTAGAAAGCCACTAAACAGGCACAGCAAAGGGAACAGAATGATACCTCCCAGTACCCTACATGTGTTGGTGTTGCCCTGTCCAAGTCCAGATGCATTTTGATGTCATCACGAAGCTCTTCCATTTCTTTTACTGTCAGGCCCTGCACCATCATAGATGTCAAATGCCAACTTCAATAGTAGATATAGATAAAATATAAAAATTAATTTGAGACTTACTGCTTGTAATTAATAACAAGAGATGCAAAAAACTAAACAAAAAGGAAGAGTTCCCTTCCAGCTAACAATCCCACACAGAGAAAAACTGGAACCTCAGAACAAAAAGGGATATTTACCTTGAAAACCATGTATGGTTCATTTATTTCTATATCAAAATCATCAGAGCCATTGAGTTGCTTGTAGAGAATATCAATAGGCTTGGTACGCCCCTCACGTAATCTAATCTCTGACCTTACTTTGCTTTGATCAAAATGAAACTGTAGATGAAAATGTTTCACTCATATGGCAATGGAAGAGAGATCGTACAAGTATGGCAAAGGAAGGACAAGGTAAAAAAATACTGATGACAGCCCAGCACCACACCTCTTCTTCCTTCTTCTCCCAGTCCTGGAATTCAGCCCGGGCACGTTCTCTGGCTAACATTGCCTGCAGAAACAAAAGAATTACTAAACTTTATCACACCTGAACGTCAACCAAGTTTAAGTAAAGAAGAAACAAGACACACACAAATTCTATCTGCCAATAAATTTGAGAAGAAAACTCTTGAGGTATAATGCAATCCAATGTACCATTTCTTCCTCATGTTGTGCTTTTTCAATAGCCCTTTCCTCCCTTCGCTTTTTCACCTTTTCAATCTCTGCCTGCATTAAGAATTTAAGTAAATATAATAAAGTACCAGTGAAATAGAAAATTATGGCAGTACCAATGCATAGATCACATCAATATGAAGCAGATCCTGAGTTAACAAAAAAAAAAACATGAAGGGACTTTAAGCTCATCCATTGCTCTCTTGCGATCCTTGAAGCTTCTATTATTTCTCTACCACCAAATACGCCAACACATACATGAGCCATTCTCCTGATTGCTGCCACTTGTGAAATACTCGACTCAAACCAAGATAGCTCAACACAGCCTAAATTCCTACTCAACTCACCAAGAAATTTTAGTAATAAATCTTAAATCCAAAACCCAAGATTCAGACTTATGTACCCTCAGCCCTCAACAATGCAAATCTACATCTGAAAAGGCATATATTTTTTGATAAGTTGAAAATGCATATAAAATAAATCCATATCTTGCACAAAATTACACCTTGAGTTTATAAAAATGTGGGAATAAAATCAGTATTTAAAAAGTGGGGGTGTTGGTGTACTAGAGAGGTGAACGGGGCATATGGAGTGGGGATTTGGAAGCACATTAGACGAGGGTGGGGGGTGTTTACTCGCCATACCAAATTTGTGATGGGTGCGGGTACTCGGATAAAATTTTGAAGGGACATATGGTGTGGGGAGGAAGCTCTAATAGACTCCTTTCCATCCGTCTTCCGGTTGGCTTGTGACCAAGAAGCTTTAGTGGTGGACCTCATGGTTTGATCAGGAGACCAAGTCCAATGGAACATCACCTTCAATGGAGCGGCCCAAAACTGGGAAGTAGACAGCTTTGAGGCTTTTTTCAGTGTATTTTGTGAAGCTAAATGGAATACGAGCCAATAAGCTATGGTGGACACCTGCAGGTAAGGGCGCTTTCTCAATCGATCCTTCTATAAACCCTTACACATTTACCGAATACTCATTTCCCACGTAGGAAACTTTGGAGGAATAATTCCCCCCCCCCCCCAAAAAAAAAGCACTCTTCTTCATTTGGATAGCTGCTCTGGCCAAGATTCTGAAAACCGATAATCTGAGGAAGCGCCGGGTCGTTATCTTAGATTGGTGTTGTATGTGCAAGAAAGTTGAAGAGTCAATGAATCATCTCTTGCTACATTGTGAGACAGCTAGAGCCTTGTGGATCAAAGTTTTTAGCCGAGTAGAGTTAAATTGGGTAATGCCTACCACAGTGGTTGAGTTATGGGCAACCTGGACATTTCTAGGAGAGGTGCTCCAAAAATCAAAGCCATGTGGAAGATGGTCCCTATCTGCATTATGTGGTGCATATGGCGAGAGCGTAACGATCAGACATTTAAAGATAAGGAGAGGACACTAGAGGAGCTTCGATCTTTATTTTTCCGTACTTTATTTCTTTGGGCCATAGCTATAGATTTGAATGGCCTTAATCTACATGATTTTCTTGTTTTCACTTCTGCGGCCTAGATAGGTCTCATCTCTTGTATACCATATTGTGTACTTGGGTTTTGCCTATTCTTATCAATAATATTGTTTACTTATAAAATAAATAAATAAATAAAATCAGTATTTGAAAAGTTACAATATTAAAAATTTTCAACCATTCCTTCGTCGTTCCCCTGCCACTTGAAATATTAATAACCCAAATTATAACTTCCATGTTTATAGTCTTCTAAATACTCCTAGTGAGGTGTACTTGGGGGGAAAGAAGAATAGAAATTTTGAGGACTGTGAGAGGATGATGGAAGAGCTTAAAAACCTTCTTCTTCAATACTTTGTTCCTTTGGGCAGCTGCTATAGATTTTAATGGGTTGCGTTCTCATGAGTTCCTTGTATCTCTTCCAATTCCTAATTAGGTTTTTCTCTCGTCTACATCCCATGTACTTGGGTAAGCCTTTGTGCTCTTCAATAAAAGTCTGAACACTTAAAAACTAGTCATCTAAATCCTAATATGCCCCTTCTGATAGTTATTCAAAAAATTTCAACAATTGTTGACAGAGAGGTAACTAGTCACCACCATAAAAAGTCTTAACAAAGACCACCAAAGGCTTGAGAATCATAAAGAAAATGAATTCATCAAAATGTGAATAACAGTTAAGAAAACTTGGAGTACAATTCATACCATCCTTTCTCTCTGTCTCTTTTTCTCAGCTTTGACTGAAAACATATCTAGCGGTACACCTTGGGAAACATCACGCTCAATCTTCTTACTCCACACAAATCTGATGATCAAACATATGAAGTCAAATGTATTCATTACACAAGAACTGAATCTTTGCCACTAATCTATACAGTCAATTCATCATGTATGAGATCACTAGTGTAGTCAATTCACATAAGATATGAATTTTATTCCTATGGTTAACATGCATATCAGAAGCAGTTTCAACCCACCCAAAGGAAAAAGTAGATAAACAAGAAAACCAATTTTAATCTCCAGACAATAACTCTCGGATCGTAAATAACAACGGTCAATAACATACAACCATGCCCATACTTCTGCCGCATTATAATTACAATTCCTCATTCCGCAGTAAACAAATTTTTCCATTATAGTCATAAAATCAAGAGTAATGCTGGATACAATCCTAGGGTATACAAGCCTTGCATGCTCCCTTTGGAAAAAGTTTGGTCCACCATTAAAAATTGATTTTTGCATGCGGGTCTTAGATTTAGCCACTTTTTTTAATGGTAGTGGGTGAGATTTGCACACCCTAGGATTGCAAATATCATTTCTCTCAAATCAATGCTGAAAAAAAATTGGAAACTCTCTGTCAAACTTACCCCCACACGAGTTTTGCTACTAGTAAGCCTAGTGTGTCAACACACCACTTAATATGGAACCCATTATATTTATAAATAACTTAAACACCAATAATTTTTCAAAATTGTTGGGTCTACTTCTGTGATGTGTTGGGTGTGTCATAAAATATGTTTGCAAATAGATTTTTATGGAAAAAAAAAAACCTTCGAATTCGTATTGAGATCCCCCAATTTAATTTCACATTTCCCAGTCTTGCACCTACCAAACTCCACTATAGAAGCCTGGCCCCCGACAGAAAGATAATCAAAATTAAATTCAAATGTATAAAAGAGTTATTTTTCCTTCTTCATTGTTAATAAAATGACTGAGGCTAGTCCGAAAAATGTTTCCAGGCACAAAACCTTATGCTTAAAAGTTGCAGATTATCGTTAAGCATAACTTTCCACTATAGCATAAAGTTGAGAGTTCAATTGGAATCATGAGCAAGGTAAGTATCCAAATGAAGAAATTTAAAGCAACAGAAAAAAAAGGACTAACTTCTCGTTGAGGTTGGAATCACCGAAGGGATTCGAATCATTCGAATAACCAGAGACCGTCTGAGCCTTCAACTTCTTCGCAGCTCGCATTGCCTAGCCAATTAAAAAGAAAGAATAGGTAAAATCAAGAAATCAAAAAAGGCCAAAACGATGAAAGCAGAAATAGAGATGCGGGCAAAAATCACAAACCTTCTTCTTCGCCTTCTTAGCCAAGTACTCCGTAATTTTTTCTTCCGTGATATTTCTGGAGGATCTCTTCTTTCTCTTGCTTTGCCCACGTTCATCGTCGCTGCCGTAGGAATCACCTTGGTCTTCGGAGTCCCGATTACGCGAAGAGCTCCGACGTATTCTGCCGCCGATTCTGTCCCTGCGCTTTCCGGAGCCTCGCGGGTCCGGAGAGGAGTCGTAGGACTGGGACTCGGACTCGGATTCCGAGCGTTCGGGCGGTCTGCTTCTGCGTGTCTTCGAGGACGAAGTCTTTTTTTCCTTGTTGCTCTTACCCATTGATTTGTTTTTGCGCGAGGTGTTGGACTGATTTCGCTTGATGCTGTGATGGGTTTATAACTCTTAAGTTAATTTTCTCTCGGCATCCTAACCCTTTTTTTGTGAATGAATCTTTGCAGTTATTTTGCTTTTTTTATTTTTTTAAAGGCAATTAGATGACGAATAAAAAGGGAAAAAGATCTTCATGCAAGTGCCGCGCGATGCCTAATTGAATATTGCGTTGAAATGAAATGATAAATTTATAAATTAAAATTTTATATGTTGTTATTTTTATAAATTTTTTATATAAATATGATTGGTTATGTCATTTTTTTAATATAAAATAATTTATTTGACCAATTACGTTAATAGAGTGTGTAATAAGTATGTAAAAATAACTGTATATAACATAACTCATTTATAAATAGTAGTTAAATAATTTATAAATAATAATGAAATGATTTGAATTATGATATTTTATTAAGTTTTGAATTATAATAGTTTATGAATAATAAGGTTATAATATTGTTATAATAAAAATTTTTAATATTATTTTTATTTTAAAATTTGAAAAAATTAAATTATTTTTTGTGTTTTGTTTGAGATTTTATAAAAGTTAGAATGATTGAGTAATGATTAGATGAAAGTGTTAAAATTTTAAAATTAAAAAGTATTGATGTTTGAGTGATATTTAAAAAAGATATGAAATTTTCAGATTGTTGTTTAGTTTGATTTAAGAGTGCTTTTCAATATTTAGTTGATAAGTTAGTGTTCGAATTGGAATGTAAAGTAGAATGCTTTGATCTTTAATATAGTGGGTATTAATCTGATGAAGGTTACCACGGGTGAAACGCCATATATATACGTCTGCGGCTACTTTTGACCAGAGCTGTTGAAGGGCTTGTATGTGGAGATGAAATTTCAGAAGCGATCAGCTTGCCCATGATTTTGCAAAGATTTGATAGCTCAGGCACATAATGGTTCTGGTAAGACTACTTGCTTTGTCCTTGGGATGTTGAGTCGCATTGATCCGAAGCTGATGGCTCCTCAGGAACTTTGTGCCTGTCCTACGAGAGAGTTGGCTATTCAGGTCAAGTTTTAAAATCTCTTCACATTCTAAATTTGTTTATGATTGATGCTCGATTTGATTTTTTTAATATTTATTTTAATGGTATCTCTTGAAAGTGCAGAAATTTTGTTGGAAGAACATTATCATATTTGTTTCAATTTCAAATCTCAACAAACTGAAGACAGCCTTACATGAAATGCTTTGGTCTCTTTGAAATTTAAACCAATGTGCTTGTTGAATTTAATGATTTTTAACCAGAGTGTATCTATTCTACCATGAAAACAATACTTTACATTTCTGAGGATCAGAACAAATATAGCAAAATAAGATCAGAAAAAACTTATTAATTAGCTTTTATTTGTGTAATATCTCTTAACAAAGTTAATGGTGCAAATCTGACAGAATTTGGAAGTTCTCCGGAAAATGGGGAAATATTTACACAGGTATAAATTCGGAGTGTGCCGTGCCTGCCTCTATGAGTATGGACAGCAAAAATTATGTGCCAATATCAAAACAACCACCTGTCTCGGCACAAGTAGTCATTGGAACACTCCCGGTACAATCAGGAAGTACTGGATGTCCAGTAGGAAATCGGGCATTAGTTCCGTCAAGATTCTTGTTTTTGACGAGGCTGATCACATACTAGCTGAGGTAAATTTATGCTTTTGATAATGTTTAAACCCAATTAAATACGAAGTTATGGTTGATTTATCTCAAGTACTTTTCTTGATTTGGTTGTTGGCCCAAGTTGCATTTATTCTCCATATACATGGTGTGATTTTTAACCAACTTTTTTACTGAGGTATTTTATTTTTTGTGGGTAAGTGGACTGTTTTTCCTGTTTACTTATTAATGTTATCCTTGGTTAGTGATAGGGAATTAGTAGATAATGAGGGATGACAGGGACAATTCTTTAGTCTTTTGGTTTGGGTGGAAGGGGGGGGGGGGGTCATGGATCATAGGGTACTGTTCCGGCCATGAACCATCCTTCTTGGGATTAATGTAATATTGCTCAATCATATCCCTAATTAACTAAATATGAACTCCAATCAAGCTCTGTTTAAATAATGCAGAATATAATTATATACACATGATATGTAGGGACATGTTACATCCTTCTAATGATTATTTGCTTTCTTGTTATTTACTACCTGCATATATAGATGATTTATAGTATGTAATATTTCATGCTCTCATAACATATTAGTTATTTTCGAATATTGTTCATTTTATTAATGTAGGATGGATTTAAAGATGATTCCTTGAAAATAATTAGTTCTCATTGCCAGGTTTGTGCAACTAACGTGCTTTGTGTGTATACTCAACGAGCCTCATGTGTTCTTGCTGTTGTGTTTATATCTCTTTGTGACATATTTCTATTTCTAAGATCTTTCTCTTATATATGTCCTGTGTTCTTTGTCATGCCTTTTGCCATTCTCAATAGAGAATGATAACAAGGGTAGGTAATAAGCACCCGGATATACACACACTTATCAAATATTTTAAAATTTTGCCTCACTCAGTATTTCTTTTAATAATATTGTTCGCTAAAGTCACATGAGAGGTTAAAGAATATAGGAAGTAATTTTTAAGATGCTATTTATTTGGTGAATGGTTACATCATATTCGAGGATGGAGTAGGGATTAAAGCATAAACTCCATTGTTGGTTGTGTTGTACATCAGTCTGCTTGATACTGTCTTTACCGTAAACTACTATTCATCCTCCGCTAGCTAGAGATGTTGGCCACTCAAAATCTTTCTCCAGAGAAAGGCAGTACAAGTTTCATTGTCTATGTGTTTTATGTACTGGATCTGTGTAATATGCAGGTAGTGATTGTGCATAAACAATTATGCTACTAGTGATGTCGACATAGGCTAGTATGGCCTATGCAAGTTTTAGTTTCCCTGATATTTAGTTGGTTAAAATTATATTGATTAACAACTGAGGTTTTTGTACAACTAATAGTAGACTACTTAACTTCTTTAACCAATGTGTTCTCAGGTTCTTCTGTTTTCTGCTACATTTAATGAAACCGTGAAAAATTTTGTATCAAGGATAGTCAAAGATTACAATCAACTTTTTGTCAAAAAAGAAGAGTTATCTTTAGAGGCCGTGAAGCAGTACAAAGTACATTGAACGTGCAAAGACTCTAGTGATTAAAGACAGAATATTCGAGTTGGGAGAGATCTTGGGGCAGACAATAATATTTGTACGCACGAGAAATAGTGCTAACATCTTGCATAAGGCACTTGTTGACCTTGGCTATGCAGTTACCACCATTCAAGGTACTGTCAGTCCTGAAGACAGAGAGAAAATAGTACAAGAGTTCAAAAATAACTCAAGTTCTTATATCAACTGATCTCCTTGCCCGAGGATTTGACCAGCAACAGGTGCTCCCTATGTCCCTCCCTCGTGTGAAATATCTGTGAAAGTATTACTGTCGTCAATATACTTAATGAGTGCTTGATTGGAAATAAACATCCTGAAGTACTACTTTTTTGTAGGTTAATCTGGTTATCAAGTATGATCTTCCGGTGAACATGAAACTCCCCCAGAGCCAGATTACGAGGTGTACTTGCATAGGATTGGTAGGGCTGGGCGATTTGGCCGCAAGGGTGAGAGTTCATACATCAGGACAGACGTCTTCTTCACAATACTTGGCTAGCATGGCTCTAAGCAAAATTTAGTTGCGTCAGTGCTTTTGCTTCCATACAGTATACATATAATCAGGACGGTTGGACCGAATAACAAAGTCATGTTGTCCAGGATTCCTGTCAGCAAGGCCATGCCCCTAAAGTGGAGTGCTTACATCACTCCATTATAGTATAACTACCCAGGTTATATTTCTCGTTTGTAAATGTTTTAAGAGAAACGGTTAAAATGTGAAATAAATAACTGACCGGCTTTAGTTGTTGCAAAAGGAGCTGTCTTTAACTTGCTGTGCGGTGATAGGGATAAGAATGCTGATGTCCAAAATTGAAGATTATTTTGGCACCCAAGTAACAGAGGTAACTTCAAGAACCCCCGTTTCCCGTTTATGTTTGGTTATATCTTATGTTGGGAAAATTCTATATACTGTGCAATATACTACTTAGTATGATTCAAATAGGATGAGAGTGTATTGTATAGCATTACTCGTTATGTTTTGGCTCCTATAAATGTTTTTATCCGACTGTACTTATAAAAATAAGCTTCTCTTATACTATTGTCCAGGTTAAGAGGTGGGATAGTGATGAAGCGTTCCACAATGCCCTCAAGTGATTGGGTGATATTCACAGGAAATGTGTTTTGGCTTCTTGGAATGCCTTTGTGTACATAAATGTAATAGTATATTCAAGCTTTTTGATCCTGAAAATACATTTTGGTTTTGGTGATGGGCAAAACCCTTTTTCGTTTCCTAATCAACGCAACTACAAGCAGGTGTGAGATAAAATTTTAATTTGTTTTAGTTATTTATTTATTTTAAATTTGGTATAAGATACACATCCAGAGCAGATATGAAAAGGAGAGGAGAGTAATAATGTCGTGAAATTGATATTTGCATATATGCGTTATGTACTTCTTTTGAAAAAAAATAACTAAATATAGAATTTATATAAAAAAAAAAAAAATCAATTTTTAATAATATCTTTTTCAAAAGAAGAATATGCAGTAGTCGCCTTTACGATGTAAATATATGTACCTACCATTACTCATTGCAACAAGAACCGGCGTAATGACGTATAGCACTAACTTGTACAGATGAAAACGAATTATACCAGTCTCATACAATGAACAATCGAGAAGTGATGTTCCTCAAAATTCATGTATACAACAATTCATGTCAATTCAACCAGTTGACGTTTTGGCTGCAACTTGTACAAGTGCTCGCCTGTGGTAAGTAGTACGGAGCTTCTTGTATTTCTGGACGAAGGCCCCAAATTCCATCTCCCTATCTAAGAACTGACTCTGCAGGTTTTCAGATTCCTCCTCAGTCTTGTTCATTGCCTCTGAAACAATAGGCACAAACTTAGGAAAACATATCTCTATTACAGGTATTTCTTGCTTGTCCAAAAAAAAAAAAAAAAATACATGCATTTCACAAATAAACTCGAGCTTGAGCCATGAGCAAGGGATAACTAACAATGTCCCATTCACGACTAACCTCAAGTTTTTACTATGATTGAATACCTTGAAGCCTTCGGAGAAGGGAGGCAGGAGAATAGAATTTCAAACTCTCTTCCTTCTGTCTCTCAAGCTCATTCAGTTTCTCCCGAGCAGCAGCCAACTCTGTTGTCCTAATTATTCTGCACTACATAAAATGAAGAAGAGAAGGTTCCTCAACCCATTCCCTATTGTTAAACACTACAAGGAAGGATGAGACCATATACTCACCTGGTTTCTAAGCTCCATCATCCGTGGTTCCTTCTCCAGGTTATCCCCTGATATATAAAAGATGGTGATATTTAGGATCTCTCCCTAAAAGGTGTATAAATCAGGTGAGGGAAAAGGAAAAGCACTCACTGGCAAGCTGTAGAGTTTCTTTGCGAAGTTCTTCTCTTAGCTGATGGGCCATAAAAGCAGGTGATTGGAAAATATTAGAAAGAGATGATGAGCTAAAATATCGGAAACAAAAGAACTACAAAATTAGTCCACAAATGCATCAAGAACATCTAATAAGAAAAGACAGGAACAACCCATTCCAAATATGAGAAATGATATTTGCAGTCCTAGAGTGTGTAAGCTTTGTGCACTCTCTTTGAAAGAAGTGGATAAATATGGAACCCACATGAAAAAAGTAATTTTTTAATAGTAGACCCCACTTTTTTTCAAAGGGAATGGACGGGACTTGCACACCTTAGGACTGTATATAGCATTACTCTTATAATATTACATAAATGGAGCTTCTTAATCTTTTCTTATGTCATGCATGTATGCAATCAGACACTTGATTTGCAGTGTATCGATATGCTTTGCTTTAATACTTTTGGCCAGATCAGTATTCCTGAGAATCTCTTGACATATTACACCATATATAAATACTTCAATTGTTTAAGCAATGAGTTCCTCCTCACACACTTGATTAATATGTTACTTCGTCACATTCTTGTATCATAATGTGTAACTTAAACCTAAAGATCAGTTTCATTTGACGTGGCCCAACCAGATTGAAGAAAAACCAAAGGTTATACCAGCAAATAAAAGTCCCAAAATTAAATAAAGGGACTGCCACCCCAAAAAATCATACTGGTGTTAGTGTCGGAAATATCTCTATATGGATTTGGATGCGATGGAATTTTTAGAAATTACACCAAAAAAAAACCATCCCGTAAGTATGCATGACCCCACTACCATATAAAGAATATATCTCTGCTCATGCACACTGGTGTGTTTCATCAAAGCGAAAACCAGTGGTATGGGCAAGCCAATTATCTGCATAAGCCCCTGATCTTTACACGGTTTAGGGGGAATGTGCAAAGGACTAACAGTTCTCATTAATCCCCGCAGGAACACATTTCTTTTAATAGCCATGGTAAATTATTGCAGTTCCAAATACTTAACTAGAAGCTTTCAGCTGCAAACTAGAGTATGTAACATGCGAAAATTCTAAATCTGAGAGGATTTGTGAGATATGAGAGAACTACTTATAAGAACATTTGTACGATTAACGAGCATAGCCCACAACTTACATTGTTTTGAATTTTCACTTGATCTAGTGAAAGTAAAAATTGATGGTATGCATCCTTGTCCGATAAAAGCTTCCGCAACTCATCAACACTATAAAACGTTATCAAGAAAGTAAGGAAAGAACAGAAACTATAGAAGTGGAGTTATAAATCTAAGAATAAAACTTTTTGATGAGTCAATTGAGTTAACCATCTTTATGTGCTCTACTGAAGTGACTAAGAGAAATATGCATCAAATAAATGTACTTCAAGTTGTCAAGACTTTGTCCTAGACACCTGGTGCCAAAAATTAAATAAATGTACTTCAAGCACATACTTAATTCAGTTCTTCAGTATAAACAATTAATCAAAAAAAAAAAAAACTAGCAAAAATCTTATTATTTGGCCAAAAGATAATTCACACTTTGAAATAATGCCTTGAACTACAACCTTGAAAAAACACAAGCATTATGCAGATAAAACTTTTTTTTTGATAAGTCATTATGCAGATAAAACTTAATAGGCAATGACAAAATACTTTTTGATAGGTTTTTCACTTTTATTTTTTAGGAAATATAGTCAATAGGCAATGACAAAATACAAGAAGCAGAAACCTATTGGCATATGGTTTTAGGTTCCTACACCATATATGTAATTGAAATTTGGATGAATTGACATTGTGATACTTGACGAGCCAAAGGTGCATCCTTACAAGATTCCTTTTATTCAATAAAGAAGTATATACTAATCAAAGTAAAAAGTATAAAGAGCAGTGTCCTTAGTATAGTCCAAAAGCCACCATATTTCAAATAGTAAAAGTATTTTCAATGAAATTGGTATATAACATACCATAGAACATATGAAAAAAAATGGTAGCTTAAAGTACCAGGAACATGCCTTTTATCCTTCACAACAGCAATAATGCCCGCAGCTTCAGCAGGTGACACATGTGATGGCGATTGTGGCCTGTCAGTAGGCCTATGTGAACTGAAGCTTCCAGAGGAGGTGCTACCTGGTGTACCTGGACGAGAAGAACTCGGGGAGCTAACGACGGATGGAGGATACCAGGACTGAGAAGAACCACCCTGTGGACGCGACTGGGACTGTTGATCCTGAGATCCCCTGCAGGAATAGACAGTTTGACCTCTAAATAAATAAGATACAACTAAAGAAACAAGCTTCTTGGTGTTCGAGTAGAGTTTTAGTTCTACGGGAAACAAGGGGTTGGGGTCGGATCTGATGTATTTTGGGTTGTTTTTTTTATGGGCTTTTTGGGTCATTAGGGGCTTGTTGGGTCATTTTGGGCAAGGTGTTTTCTTGTATACATTCATTGCACTGGGTTTCTCCTTTTGATATATACAATATTTTTTCTTATAAAAAAAAAAGCTTCTTTTTTTTCTTTTTTAATTTTTTTATGTCAGGGAACCTCTCCAAGGCAAGACCCTTCAGACCCACCCCGGTTTCTCCTTTTGATATATACAATATTTTTACTTATAAAAAAAAAGCTTCTTTTTTAATTTTTTTATGTCAAGGAACCTCTCCAAGGCAAAACCCTTCAGACCCACCCCAGTCCTGTGCACCGCACCCTCGGAAGTTTCCCTACACGGAACTAGTTAAATCGTTGATTTTTTACCGGATGGTGTGGCTCCAAAGCATTGTTTGCACCCATGAGGTGTCGAACCTTGGGCCTAGTGATACCCCAAAACCAAGGCCTTCGCCACTTGGGCCAACCCTTGGGGTTGGAAGCAAGACAATTTACATTTTCAGATCAAGAGGAAAACTGCCGATGGCGTGTGATTTGTGTTCTTATCTGCAAGATGTCCGGATTAAGCATATATAACAAGCAAAAAATTCTACCCACCATCCCCTTAATCAACATTCCCTTATGTGGCAACTAATGATTGGATGGTAATGAATGTAAATAATTTTCTACTCATAAAATGCCACATTAGAGGAGTTAGAAAGATGATGGCAAAAAGGATGGTGTATAGCACTTCTCATAACAAGCAGGAAGACCCATCATTAACACAACATCGTCCTCTTCTAGAACTACGTCACTCTTTTACTTTTTAAAATTTCAGCTCTTTTTGGATACCCATTTTGAGGCAAGACAACAAGAACATGCCTGACATTACAGTGTTTTACAAGAAAGGAACCAAAAAGAGAGAAAAATAAATAAAATAACAAACAAACTCTTTAACATGTCAAAAAGTATCCATATCCTCCACTACTTATAACCATAATCAGGACATATGGACCCTGAAGACCCGTAACGACATAAACTGTAGCATTTGAAAAACATAAATCTGATTGAGCCTTTTGCATCATAAACCATTACCATTACAACAAACGGTATTTTTTAGTTTCTAATTCTACAGTGTCGGGACTATTCGATCGCTACAGAGTTTAGTAAGCCTTGACATCCTTTGACAATTGATAAAATGCTAATCATTCGATCTAGGTTCGCCAATAACATTAAGATTGAAAACCAGAAACGATCTGCAAACCTTGACATCCATAATTGAGTAAAAATATAACAGTTCAGTATACAAGAAACCTGAAAAATAAGCCCCAAAATTTAAGCTTCAGAGCAACGAAGTTAAACGAAAGAGGGGGCAGAAACTTAATCAAACGAAGTGAAATAAATGAATCTATCGAATATTCGAAAAAAAACCCTAATCTAAGCGAAACTAAAACAATAAAAGGAAGAGAGGTAAAAATCAAAATAAATAAACAAATAGCAAAACAAAGAAGAGAAGCCAATACCAAAACTTGAACATAGCGAGGAGAGGCTTCGATCGCCGAATAAATGGAGATGTCGAAAAAAAAAAATCCGAACGATTTTCTCTTTTCTGTTGGATTTAGATTTCTGGATTTCGCAACGCGGTGTCCGTAGTTTAAATGAAAATAAATGAAGGAAATAGATATGGGGTCGGGGAGCGTGTATGGTTTTAACGGGTTCAGATGAAATTTGAGGAACGAACAAAACTGAAGAAATTGGGGATGGTTTTGGTCCTTGGAAGCTTCTTGACCATCTAACCCCTCTTTAATTGATGTTTTTCTTTCTTTATGGTTGCTGGATCTGTGAACTGTGCTGCCTACGCATTTACTTGGAATTTTCTTCTTGTACCGGTTTCATTAAGTAATTATACACTTTGTAAATAACTAGTAGCTTTATTTTTAGGGTCCTTGTACAGGGATCCAATGTAAATATACAGATAATGTATTTTTGTTGTATTTTTAATACTATATTAAAAAATACAACAAAAATGTACTATTATTGCATTTCATTGGTCAAACCCATCGGTCCCTTTCACATTTTTCTTATTTTTATATGGCTTGGTTTTTGTTATTCTTTTAGCCCCAGAACTTTTTCAATAATAAGTTAATTTAATCCTTTCTCATTCTTGGATTCAATTTATTGAGAATTGATAAAAAGACTAGAGTTTTTCCAAAGTTTTTATTTTTCCTTCTTTTATCTTAAGGCCTCGTTATCTGATATTAACTCATCATATCTCAATATCTAAACATCATTCAAATACAAACATTTTTTCATTTCAAAACTTTTAAATTTCAATTTTTTCATCTAATCATTATAACTTTTCTAAATTTTTTAACAAAATAGAAAAAAAAATTCAATTTTTTCAAATACCAAAACAAAAATTATATTTTAACAATATTTTAATTTTATAATATTTTTATTCAATATTTTCTCTCTCATTTCTTAAAGAGAAATACTTTAGCTACAAAAAGATTATACAAGATTAAATCCATAAACTGATGTGATTTGATATAGCATGTCAGATTATAAATTACTATTATTTTGTATAATTTTTATGTCTGTAACATTTATCTTTTTCAAAATTTTATAAAATATCTTAACTCATACAAATTTATTACCATTTATAAATTATTTTATTACCATCCATAAATTTTTCATCTCATTTTGTATAAGCGTGTTAGTATAATCGAACGAGTCTTAAAAGTTATTTTTCCCTCTTTCTACTTTTTTTATTTATCTTTTATTTTATTTTTTTCCCCCAAAAGCTTGATTTTTGGAAACACGTGAGACTAGTTGTAAATTGGGTCTAAAGGGCCCATGACTGAAGCTGAACAATCCATGGCCCAAAAGACTAATTGTTAATTGGGTTTAAAGGCCGTGGGTCTGATCCGATGTCTCGTTCTAACTTCTTACACCCGCATGTCAACGGCCCTCTCTCTCTCTCTCTCTCTCTCTCTGTAAATTTCCTTACCCACAAAAAGTCAAAGACTCAAAACTAAAGTCTTCACCTTTGCTTACGATTTACGAAGTTCATATTCAATCCCGCTACGTGGTATTAAATCTAAGCAACTTCATTTCATTTTGTGTTCCTGAAACCTTATATTGCGGCGGTAGAATTACTAGCTCATGAAAGATGGAGTATTAAGGTAATTTCAGATAATTTGAATTCATCTATTTTAAATTCTCATATATATATATATATATAAATCAACTAAAGATGTATATATAGGGGCAAAGAAGCTAGGGATATATATCTAGCTAGCTAATTAGGTAATTATTTATTTGGCATTTTACTGCCCAATGATTTAGGACATAAAAGACCAAAGAGAAGACTCCTTAGATTTGAACTTCTAGTACATTATATATATGATTGATACCTAAATTGCATTATTGGTTTAAGTTAATGACAATTCATGGTAGGTACGCCAACTATGCATGCATGTTGCTATCTAGTTTGGATGTGATAGCTAATATTTAAATTTTTTGAATTACTACCAATTATTTTTTATTAATATTAGTATTTCAGCCCGAGACATATCTACGTTTTATATATATATATATATATATATATATATATATATATATGTCAGCCTAATTAATAACAATGCAGAAAGAATGATTTTCAATTTCTGTCATTTCAAAATCTCATTATAATTTGGAGCAAATAATACATTATATGAGATGATATGAATTAAGAAACTTAAGTAAAGTTTGAGCATTAGAATTAATTAGGGTGAACATGTGATGTGATATTAGGCGCAACAACTTGAAAGAGGGTGCATGCAGTTTGCTAGTTTAATTAATGACTCCAAAATAAGCATACTTTTTTTTCTTTTTTTTTTTAATGATGGAACTCCAAAATAAGCATACTTAAATAGAGAAGTAGTACGCATATGTCCCAGCTAGCTTCGGTTATGACGATGCAGCTAGCTAGCTAGCTAGCGCCTGATATCTTTTTGGGGATCAAGCACATGTCCCTAGCTAGCTAAGCTAAGTACGTTGCTTGTTGAGATCAGATGACGGAGCACTCCGCAAAAACATGCAGCTTCCCCTCCATGCATCCACTCACTGTATATTTTTTTTAATGATTAAAAATAATAAAAATAAAATAAAATTTTAAATAGTAAACTAGTGAGTTATATTACCCATGAGTCATTACAACAATTATAATCTAGATCATCCTCAACTTCATTAAAGTCTGCATGCCATGTGGCAGCAATACATGATGCATGCCTTTAATCTTCGGGATTGGATTAGGATTAGCATATTTTTTAAAATAATTAAAAGTAATACCGAAGATTATGATTGAATGAATCATAAAGCCAACTTCGTCTATTTTTACTTAGAAAAATACGGAGAAAGAGAGCGTGTAATGATAATTCACATGTTGCCAGCCTTGATTCCTCCATAAAGGTGTTGGAGCCTTTAATTATTAATTAGGGTGCATTTTGTGGAACCAACATTAAATAATATATATTGTGCCTCCACAGCTAATCAATTATAGTCTTAATAATTGTCTTTTTTACCAATTCATTAAATTTCAAATATATATATATATAGTACTTAATTAAAAGGAGATACATACATTCATATATATTAAGTGATCTTGAAATTATGCACGTGTTATATCCCGGAAGTATTTATTTTTCTTAGTTCTCTGCTAATTTACGTAGGTAGAATTAAAGCTTTGGGCTCTCACAACACGCATCCTAATTCTCACAAATGAAGTCGGTCGCTTCCTAATTCTCGTATCATGTCTCAAATCACAACAACAAATTTGTCAATTTTCACGAGTTCTTTTTCCAAGACCTACATTGGTAGCAAATAATTAGTTGATGAAATGAATCACTTATGTGGGAGAAAAAAAAGTTTCTTTTCAACGAGATCCCATTCGAGGAGCATAAATTTTTCAATAAAACAACTTTTTACAACTATTTTTTATCGCTGCATATAAGTTCGCCAAATAAAACTCTAAAATCATGAGTTATTATCTATTATTTTTTGCATCAAAACCATCTTTTTAAAGTCGCCGCAAAAATTTCATCATTTAAATCACTAAAACATGCTTTTTCCCCCTTTCTTTCTTCCTAGTCCGATCGATACACCCTTCATTCTCTTGCGTTTCTGCTGCCCCTTCCCAAACTTCCTAGTGTTGTCATGCCGTCTCCATTAAGAGAAGTCGGTGACTCTCTCTCTCCTTAATTAGGCAACCCCACTGTCGTGCCACAGTAGCCCAAAGTCAACCTCCATCTCCTCTGCTCGGTCTCCATTGTAATAAGCTCTTTCCCTCTCTATTTTATCTTGGTTCATCCATTTGTCCCACTCTTGATTTTGTCCTAATTATCTCTCTCGGTTTCGTCGCTGTATATGGGGATCTCGACTTGAGCATGATAGAGGGTCATTTCCTCAATTAGGGTTCATCGAGGAGCTTATTGCATGTAGTTGTTAATCCTATTAGTTTATTTTATGCTCTGATTTCTTTTTATATGACTAATGTTTTGATTCATCATTAGAAAGTGAAGGGACAACAAGAGAATGTTGGAGATAATGTATCTGGATGATTATGACAATAAAAATGTAGTGCTTTATATTTGTAAAGATCTTGTAGAAGAAGTTTTTGAGGACTTGATTTTGTCATATATTATGCTGATATGTTACCCCCCCCCCTCTCTCTCTCTCTCTATGTGAAGTTTATCTTGGAATTATGTGGAAACGAAAAAATAACCTAAAATGAGGAATTTGAAATAGGAAACTCACTTGAAGAGCAACCCGTAATAATATTTTTGCAGGAAAGTCAACATTCTGGGAGGTTGAAGTCCCTTCAAACTACATGCTTATATTTTGATTCCAGCTGAAAATTACTCACGGGTGAAGGCCAACTCAGAATTTTAATATTATTCTACCATCTCTATGTGCAATTGTTTTGCTTTTTTACTCTATTAGTGATGCATGTAGTTTTCCTTTTTTACTTCTAAAAGAAAAGTATTTTCTTATGCATGTAGTTTTGCTGCTTCATATGATTTGATGGATTTACTATATCCAACATGTGTTTTCTCTCTCATTCTTAATATATCTAAAATTATGCTTGAGGCTACAAATATTATTGTGAGTGTTTCAAATCCAATGTGTTGTGCTCTGAAAACTATAAATGCATGGACTGCAAAATTTTGTCCAAGGTCAAGGCATGACCAATCCATAGGGGAATATATATACAAATATTTGTATTTTTACTCATTAGATAATCTTTGGTCATTCCCTACTTTGAAGGACCCTTTAATTATCAATTAGTATGTTTTTGGTACAAGGGATTTTTCCTTGTGTGCTTGTCCACATAATTTATTTTAGGTAGAGTTTGTTTCTTAATCAGGTGGTATACTTCTTTATGGCTCTCTGGTATGGTGAAGACAAAAGTTGTGGCCCGTGAGGCAGACATAAACTTCTTCTCATTTTCTGCTTCTTAGTTTGTGGAAATATACGTTGGGGTCGGTGCTTCTTGTGTCAAAGCACTATACCAAAAAGTAAAGAAAAATGTATGTGCTGTTTTTAGCTCTTTTATTTACTCTCTACTTGCGAATCATTTTCTTTGTAAAAGGCCTGATTATCCAATTGCACTGACATTTTGTTTACATGTTTTTGCTTGAATTGATAATTAAAACTCTAATCAAAGATTTATTGTTATCCCCAAGTGCTGCTTGTTTTTTTTCTGGAGTGTTTCCACTTGGATGTTCTCATTAGTGCCAAAACACTAAACTCTTTCTTACTCTTAGGTTCTTGTTAGGAGTTTTTCTTGTAAACATGTTAATACAATTATAGTTATTTTTTTGGAATTGTTATTAGTGTCAATTTGAATCTCCAAGGTTTGTATATATATTTTTAGCTTATATTAGATAATTTTTTATGATTATTTTTTACTTAGTCTCATTTTTTTTGCTTTTACAATTTTTTTTTCTTGCTGCAAATTCATCTCGCAGCAAATACTTTTTTTTTGTCGAAAGAAATTTTTTCCACTAAATGTTCTAGTAGGTAATACTAATACTCAATAGCATCTCTCACAGTAATTGATCCTATTCCACGAGAAATAATGAAAGTAAACGTGCTTTGCGGCGAGCTTAGTAGGCTAATGACACGAGATTTGCATGGGAACACCCATACATTTTTTATGACTTGGACCTTTCGTGAGATAAAATATTTTTTGTGGCGACTTATATCCCATGAGCCTTTCACGGATAAAATTGGTTGGAATAGAGTTTTTTTCACAAAAATAATGGTTTTTGTTACAAAAAATATTTATGAAAAAAAACGATAATTCTTATAATGAATTAAAGGACTTTCTCATGCATATTGATGATCTCTCACTTCGAGAATTCTCAAATTATTCCGTATATCAGGACTCTTAAGTTTCTTACAAATGGTTAGAAAAAAAAGTTTCTTACAAAGAGTTAATTAATAATTAGTACGTACCCATAATATGTATCACCTCATGGCGACACCCTCCAGCTAGCTTCGTAATCAATATGCATGCAGTCTCGGCGCTTAATTAATGAACACCTTTTTTTAAAAAAGAAAAAAAAAAAGAAAAAACTAGCTTGGACGGTAAGAAAAAGAAAAGAAATAGCTTGGAAGAAAGTGCAGCTTGCTTGGATGAATCATAAGTCATGCCGATTAATCTTATTGCTAAATATATAGAGTAGACGTTACAATTTAAATAACAAATAAGGGAGGAAATAGAAAAGCTTACACAGCAGCTGTCATGTCAATTGAGTATATATCTTTTCTCACTAATTATTACTAAAATAAGTTTTGATATTTCACTTTTCAGGGAGCCTTCCTTAAAATCAAATTAGGAACAACAAAATGTCATTGCCAATTCTAGAGTTCTCTCTCTTTTTTTTTTTTTTTTCTTTTTTGTTTAAATTATGCTCCATTGGTACATACCTTTTAAAGTACTAATTATATTATTGAGCAATTACATTAATTCAGCTCCCTAATTAATATGTCAGCCATCTTGTTACGTGAAATCCAAATGACCAAATTATCATTTGGTGCCGCGTTCAAAACACAAGCTGCATGAATTATCAATAGAATCTAATGATTAATATGGATAAAAAAAAAAAGGGATAACGTAGTACAATCTTAATCGATGATCGCATCCACATATATGCTTCAGTGTCAAATAATGAGATTTTTAAGATCTAGTTTGTTTTTACAACTCATCTCATCTTATCTAATTATTACAATTATTATAATTTTTTAAAAATTTTAAAATAAAATATAAAAAATAATTCAATTTTTTCAAATTAAAAAAAAAAATATTAAAAAATTATACTCTAATAATATTTTATTTTATTTTAATCTCATTTCATCCCTTCATATATGTGTAACCAAACGAAACTTAATAGTTTGAAAGTCACCTTACAAATGGGATAGTAATTTAGAGGAAGTAAAATGCAATAAGTTGGTCAAGTGGATCGTGAATCTTTTTGTGAAGTTCCAAATAACATCGTGATCAATTTTCATTGAAATACCGGTAACCGGATGCCATTATAACACAGAAGATGGAGCCGGCAGCATTTCATAGTTTTATATATTAGTTCAAAGTGTTGTATATATGTTTATTAGTGCTCACAATATTAATAAAAGGCAGTCTAATATATAGCTGATCATGACTCATTGTTTAACATATATAAAAACTAATCTCCTTTTGACATGACATGCTACCTAAAATCATTTATATATACATATAAAGCACTGCTAAATGCGTGTTAAGGACAGCCCTTCAATCATTTGCCCGTCAATATGATCTTAGGTTTTAAAAGCCTGCTCTGAAGTGCTTATAAATTTATAATATAATGCATTCAAGTTATAAACATGGTTCTACTTTTTTTTCCTTCTTCTTCTTCAGAATTTAGAGTGTTACCAATGAATTAATTTTGCTCAGGAAAAATCATGCAAAAAAACAAATATTATTAGAGGAAGCCGAGCATTCGTGATTGGAAAAGGAGAGATATACAACGTTGTATAATTATGTTTTAAAGAGATATTTTTTAAAAATAATATTATTTTAAAATATAATTATATAAAAATTTGTAAAAAAGATAGTAGTTATATCATTACTTTTCGTGATTAGGAGGTCATCATCACGAGCTACTTTCCACAAGCTTGGGATTAGGAGAAGAAAATATTCCCCAATTTTTGACATCATGTCCGTTCTATAATTTACTAACACCTGAAAGTAAGGTGCGGGGTCCGTACAAGAGGACCAATAAGATACTGCCGCGTGGTAGGTAAATAAACGTGGCAAAAAGGGAAGGGGGTGTGGATGCTTTTTGGAGTGAACAACTCTTGGGGCTTATGCGTAGCCAAGTAGCCGACCTCGTGCCAACGTAGAGACGCAAGGAAAGATGCAAAGTAGCTTAAGAGCCAAACGCACCTATCTCTGTCTATTAATCCAACGGCTGTAGTTGGACTTCAGCCACCACATTTGCACTCAGCCGTTTGCCTGCCTAGGGGATGCCGCATTTGTTTGCGAGACTTTGGCCCTTAGTCTTGAGCGTATAGTTGTGTTCTTCAAGTCTAAGTTGTGGGTCTTTTATCTCTCTCTCTCTCTCTGTCTCTCCGACTATTTTCATCTCTGCGAGTCTCTCTTGATTTCTTTCTTTCTATCTTCCATGATCCATTGAACCCAGAGGCCAGCGGCAAATCACATTCTCTCCGATACCCATTGTTACACATCCAGCTCTGATAAGGGTAATAGTATTATTCCTAACACCTCTCTCTCTCTCTCTCTGAATGGCCAGCATCATATAATTCCTTTCTCTTATTTCCAATATTCCTGGTTTTGTTCTTTTTAACAGGACGCAATGTCGGTACCTCCATGGCTAGAGCCACTGCTGACCACTTCTTTTTTCTCCGTATGCCGGGTCCACGGAGATGCTGCAAGGAGTGAATGCAACATGTTTTGTTTAGACTGCAATGGCGCCGATGCATTTTGCTTTTATTGCCGTTCTTCACGGCACAAGGATCATCAAGTCATTCAGGTAGCAGTAAGCGCGCTAGCGCACATTTCCATCATTTTCTGTAACTCTTCTTATGATCTGGCCTCCTCTTTTTTGTTTTTTTTTTTTTGGGTTCTCCATTTTATGGCTTTCATTCTTAGTTTATCGATCATTATTTTTGGTTTTGGTTTTGTTTTGTTCGTAGATCAGGCGATCTTCATACCATGATGTGGTGAGGGTCACAGAGATTCAAAAGTTATTGGATATAAGTGGAGTTCAGACGTATGTGATAAATAGTGCCAGAGTTTTGTTTCTGAATGAGAGACCTCAGCCAAAAGCTGCGAAAGGGGTTGCCCACATATGTGAAATCTGTGGGAGGAGCCTCCTGGACCCATTTCGTTTCTGTTCACTTGGTTGTAAGGTTAGCATTGATTTTCTAAAATATTCCCATCTCTCATCTCATCACATTGTTCTCATCGATCATCAACATCATTCACAACTCATCCTATGCTCATACCCATCACCTATATATGCCTTATTACCCACTTTCACAGACCTCTCACCCTCACCATCCCTATCATACACCATTGGTGAGGATTACAAGCTACCATATTATTCATATACGTTGACATTAATCAACCACGCCCATTTGTATATATTGTATGTACATACACAGCATGTGCTGCAACCACATATTCATCATCATTAGCCTATCGCCATCACAATCGATCCACCAATTTATAAGCATCATTATAATCTCGCCATTAGTTCAGGAAAATTATTACTTTTCATTAATTAATGCTACCTTGGATCGACTCTTCATATAATAATGTTTTTTTTTTCCTGCTATATATATATATATATATATATATATAAAATGAGTTAGCTTGTGGGAATAAAGAGAAATGGGGATGCGAGCTTCAAGTTAGAGGCTATGAACGAAGAGATAGTAATGGAAAGAAGGGAAGGGATGATACAAAGGAGACCAATGTCATCAAGAGAAGAAGAAGAATTGCGTGGAGGAGCACAACAAGACATTTACCCGTCCACGCCTCCTCCACCTCCTTCTACTGCAAGGAGAAGAAAAGGCATTCCTCACAGGGCTCCCTTTGGATCCTAATTAATATTCCTATTATTTTTTAATCAACCTGATTTCATCATCAAACTTATCTTGCACGACCTTAAACGTACCCTTAATTTGGGGGGGTATTTATTTGTCCTGAGAAAAAATGAGGGTAGCCTTGGGTGGTTGTCCAAAAGACAATAAAAGGTGTGCAAGAAAGTTCTCTCTTGAGAAGGGTCCCAGACAACAAATTCTCTCTTGCGAAGAAGGCAATAATTCAGAATTGTTATTGATAGTTGCAAGTTGTACATGGCATTAAGAAATTAGAAGGCAGGTCTTCGCGGAGTCCGTTCTATAGTTTCCCAAGGGCCCACAACCCACATGGGCCGTTTTCATAAAGAAACAACAGCTTTTTATTGTTTAATAAATGTAATGGCCTAATCAACTTTATACCTGCGTTTACCATGTTTGGACAATTCCATCAATTATGGTCCTGTTTTCCATTTTCGTTTTCTCATTTTCCATGAAGACTGCGTGATATTTATGTATGAGTTTTGCTCCACAATTATATACTGTTTACACAACTACCGTACTCCAATCTATGTGGTTTTCTTTTTCTTCTTTTTCTTTTTAATAAAAAGAAAACGTGTGGGAAAGGTACATTTTGATTCCCCCAGCGTTCTTCTTCGCTTCTCCAGACCACCAATGAAAGCAAAACTTGGAAAACCCATCCAATTAGAGCATGGAATTCTTTGTGGTTTTAAAGTACAGATTTCATGAAATGGAGGTGATGAAGTAGAAAAACTCTATAATTGCTTCTTTGATCGTTAAGCCTTGGTATCGACGCCTCGTTACAGTTCCTTTCCGGTGACTCGCCTAATTGGTCCTGTACAGTTCTCATCGTGCCACATTTGAATCTGGTCCATCGGACGGTAGGTTTCGTTGTACGTGGCAATTCTCCCCTTGTTTGTCGTTATGATACCAACCAAATCGAATAGTTGAAACGCCATCGCTTCAATCCTTTTGCGTGACCGTTTCAGTTTGATTTCGATCCATTTTTGCTTGTTTATCTTTTAGCTCAGCTATTTTAATAGTGTTTCTTTTCCCTTTCCATTTTTTATGGGTCCTTAGAGGTCCTCTGAGAAATTGGAACCAAGCTTGAACATGAAATTAATCCTGATCAGTAAAAGATTCAATATCGTCTCAAGGGGATTTGTTGACTGACGATTGTGGGAATGAAGAAAGAGCTTCAGGCCTTAAAAGGAGTCCCACAGAAAGTGGTCCTGGCAAATCAAAAGAGAGATCTGAGCCCCAATCAAACCAACCCAAATCTAAAGTATTATATAACACTTCTAAAAAATCCACCAGTGCAATGAGGGGGCCTTCTAAAGTTGTTGCCCAAAGTTCTTCCGAGACTGACTCAGAGAAAATGAAATTTGCTTCTGAAACTTCATCAAAATCTTCTGCAGGAGTTGATGATAAGCTTGTTGAAGAGGTAAAAGAAGTTGATGTTTTGGATGGGGCCTCAAATAGTGAAAATGGCTTTGGGTTGTTGAAGTTTTTTAGGGTTTGGGACTAATTGGGGTGAGGGCGTCGAGGTGAGAAAGAGGGCGTGTGAGAGTTCAGTTTGAGGTTCGAGAGGGAGAAGAGGGAGAGTTGAGAGGTCTGAGGGAGAACGAGAGTGAGAGGTTGAGGGAGAAGAGGGAGATGCTTCGAGTGAGTCTGAGGGAGAAGAGGTATGCATCGAGTGAGATGTCTGAGGGAGAAGAGGGAGAATGAAGCAGCTCGGGAGGGATATTTGATAAATCGTGACATGAGGAAGAATCAGGTTCGGCCACGTTAGGAGTGTGGCGTGCGAATAGGGAACCGAAGGTTGAGAAGATTAATTGGTATTTTGTGTGTGTTAGAGAGTTTTGCTAAACATACATATCCCTTTACTACCTTTTTGTGCAATTTAAATTAACCATCAAACAATTTTAAAGGTGGAGCGGAATAATTAGATATTTAATCTTCTTTAAAACTTAATGGAAATTATTTGTGCCAATTAATATAATGTGATTTTTTTTTAACTTCATATCATAACTTATATTATTTTTTTGATAAAAAATAAAGAAATTAAAGAATATTTAATTTGAGATTCAGGTCTCACACATTGGGTCTTCCACGAGCGTTGGGAGCAAAATACTAAATAGGTAGACTAAGCAGGTATACAGTCATAAAGTGTATAAGTATCGTGCAATCGTTTTAAAAAAAAAATAGAGTTTACTATTAAAAAATTAATTTTTTTTTTTTCATGTGAGTCTCGTATTTACTTAAAAAGACATGACCGACACGAGCATCCGACTAAAGTAGTCCTACAAGGAACAGCCAACATATATATAAAATTTAATGCATATGTAATGGATTAAATTATTGCTTCCTTAATAGACAATTACCGATTTAAAAACTTTACCCAATTGTCGCCCGATTAATGAATTCACCCGATCATAAGTCCAACAGCTAGGTAGCTAGCCTTGTATGATCATCATTATTACATATTTCTATATGTTTGATGCACAGATCATATTATTAGTAAATTAAATTAGTGGCAAGAATGGGTATATATAAGATTTGGAATTTAGGCATATCAACCCCGTTGGTTCATCTAACCTATGATAGGGCCGGCCGGGGTGCATGCTCGAGCCAACCTTAAAATGCCAACTGTAACTTTCTTTTGCGTCTGCATGTTTCTCATTTCCTCTTCTTGTCTAATTAATGGTAACACCCTCTTTACATGACACACCAACTTACGACTTTTAACTACTTAGTATTCTCTCTCTCTCACAGCGCATACATGTATATATATATGCCAAGTTAGCAGACCACAAGGCCCAAGATCATCTGAGATCAACCTCGGGCCCATTAAGCACGCACAGATCCAATTCCGAAGACTACAAAAGCAATTTTTCTTTTTTTTTTAATGAACAAATACAGTGAAAGCTCAACTCTATGAGAATCGGTTTTAAAGATCGTGGGATTAATGCTTGCAGAGCCATTTTTTTTAATTATTTAAATGGATGGGAAGGAAGAGAATAGGAAAGACGAGCAGTTGGCATGTCAAAAATTATGTATGAGAAGACTGAAACACTCTTTGCCGTTATCTAAAAGAGATCTTTGAAATGAGAGGAAATAATTTTGAAAATTCATTCTAGAGACACTCAAATCATACTATATTGTGATATATATTAAGAGGTACAAAAACGTCATAATTTTCAATTCTAAGCTTTTTTTTTTAAATAAATAAACTATGAGAAAAATTACATTTAACTCCTCAAATTACTATACTATACTATACTATACTTTAAATTTTGTAATGGACCACCCAAATAATCAATCAAAAGTATCATATTACACCTTGTTTAGTATAGAATTTGTAATGGTCCAACTTTAAGTTCGAAAGGCGTAGATAATAGCGTATGTTTTGAATTTAACGTAGATAATCTACTTTTGTACTAATGCTATTTTACTAATGAAAAAAAAAGGTACAAAATAACAATTTTGCTAGTTTAAGCTAATCAGTTGATATTTGTAGTACAAGTGAACCCAAAACCAAGAGGAGGGGGGGAATGAAATTAACAAAGTTATCCAATTCCTGCATATATATATATCTATATATCAATTACATCTTACCAAAAGAAGTCGCCCTCTTTCATCATAATCATCTTCAACTTTAATAATTTGAAGGCATCTCAATATGGAAGAATTGCAGTGGGTGTACTGTTGTTCCCCCGTCCCAAGCCGAGTTGCGATAAATGCCCACATAACGTTGAAGATGTGTGATCTAACTGCGTCACAGATGCTGTTGCTGATCTATACGGTCTACTACTCTGCATTGGAACATCTTTTACAGAGCATGAAGAAGAGGACGAGGAAGTAGAAGCAGCCGAAACTGCTTTTTCGCGCTCTCCTTGTATGTTAATAGCGACATAAGATTGACCCATGGAAAAGGACCTTTTCAAACGTCGTGGCCGTTTTCCTTCCTTGGGCAACACAAGGGAGGCCGGACAGTGGCGAGGCAAACCGCCAGATCTCACACTCCTCAAAGTGGAAGCGCTAATATCAACACCGTCATCACCTCCTTGAACATGAGCACTGATCTGAATCTCTCTAGGCAAGGGGTTTTCCATAATTATTGGCGCGGCAGCCATTGGTGCTCGGCAAATTGGGCGGTTAAAATGTGCGGAGAACCATTTGTCAATGCAGGGAACATGAAAGGCATGCCTACAATAAGGCAACAATCTTACCGAGTCACCCTCCACCAAATCTCCTAAGCAAACCACGCATTCGCTTTGATCCACATGAAATGACTCACCTTTAACATTGTTTGTGGAGTAACAGAGAATTGGGATTGCGGCAAGGACTTTTTGGTCCACCCCTGCAGGCGTCTGGTTCAAGTGCCTCCTACTACTGGCTAATTGTCGATGCCGCTGACGCCTTAGGCAAAATCGTACCAAAATGAGATGGTATGCTGCAATTGCCAGAGAGGTAAAGACTATGCCAGCCAGAGAGATTAGCAGTGGGGTGTAGAAAGACCGAGAAGAATGTGATGTGATCGTCATGGGTTTTCCAAGTTGAAGCTCTTAATTTGTTCTTAGGGGAAATTTGGGTGTTCCAGTAGTAGTATTAGGTTGTGATTTAAAGAGGACTGAAATATTGTGAAATACAACAAGGAGTGTCATTTGATGATCACGGTGGTTCCAATTAATTAGTTTTGAGTAGTTTACGTTTGAATTGAATTCGTTCAAGTGGGTATACGTGGCATTTTATGGGTGTGGAAGCTGACCAAGTGCACAAATTGTGGTACAACTTCTGACAAGTGTAAGGTAAACATGGTATAATAGAAACTTTTAAAGGTTTTCTATATTAACTTTTGCATGATTGGGTATTATATATGAATAACTATTGTTTTGTTTTGTGGGACGTAACTAATCTATATATTAAACTTTATGTTGGTCCCTAAGAATTATCCACGCGGACTGCTCTCCGTCATGGGCACATAAACTTTTAAGCGACGTGCACCAGAGTTAGAGGAGTAACTTACCAAACATGATCATATCCAACACTTATGAGAGAGTTTTCCATGACGCATGCACGCTTAGCTAGCATCTTTATCTTTTGGATTAAGATATTTAATTTCGATATCTTTTTAAATTTTATCTCCTGCTGAAAGGAGGAGTTGCTTCTTCCTTTCCTTCTCCGTCTCCATGTTTTTCCATCACTGAAACAGATCAAAGCTTGAGATCAGGCCATGATTTTATATATATATATATATTATTGCTCTTGCGATCTTTTTGGGAGCATGTCAAAAGTACTTTGAGCACGCTGGTTCCAAACCAAAACATTAGCTGCATGACTACTACTGGAGCAAAAAATACGTGCAACAAATGTAATGTTGCAAGTGCCCTTAATCTTATGGCCGTTGGTAAAAGAAGCACTACTGACAAAAAGACTATATATGAAGCATTATTAATTATTTTCTAAACAGCTAGCTAGAAACTACTTTGTTTGTTTATTTTTTAAAATGTACGTGTGGTATATAACTAGGCTAATTGATCATGATTAAGGATAAAGAGGAAGCTGATTGACAATGTCAATGGAATAATACAAATTAAGCTACAACTTAATTTATAAATGAATTGGCGGAGTAGAAGATGAATGGGATGGAGACCATACCTATGCGGTGCTGCCATGAAATCATCGGCTTTTATATATATTATATAATCATTTTTTTAATAAAATAAATCTAATATATATATTAAATAAAATTATGTTGGACTATAGTCTAAAACAACAACATATCCTTAAACTAGGAAGTGAAAATATGTGATACAATTTATTAACTCAACATGAACACGAACATGAACACGACACGATAATAACGGGTTAAGGTTTAATCTTAACAGGTTTGGGTGAAAATGGATTGATTCGTTAAGACACAATTATTTTACGGATTGATAACGGGTCAATCCATTTTGATCCGTTATAACTCGGTAAGAAAGTTAAAAATATAATTATACCCGTATACCTAAAAGAAAAATTGTTGGGATTTTAATTTAGATATTTTTATTATTTGAATTATAATTTTGGACATGTAGTTAGTTTTATATTTTTTATAGATATTGTGATTTTAATATTTATATAAAATTATGCTAAACTTAACCACGTCAAACGGGTTAATTTCGGGTCTGTTCAATCCAAGTTTTGTTACTCATCATCCCACACATCATACATCACATTTCTTCTTTTTTTTTTTTTTTAATTTTTTTATTGATTTTATTCTTTTTAAACTTATTGAATTATTTTAGTTATCATTCATATACCACACATTTAGTAGGATAAAAAAAAATATAGTGTATAATGTGAAAAGATAATGAATAAAATTTTTCTTTACATAAACGGTTAAAACGGGTTTGGTCGTGTTAATGTATTTCATAGCATTTACTAATAGGTTAAAATAAGTTGACACGATATGACCCATTATGTTAATAAATTATATGTTTAAGATTTTGTCACGATAAATTCAATGATGGAATTGTGGTTGACTTAAATAATATAATTTACATATCTTAAGGCAACATAAATACAATCTATTAGCGCCCCCAAAAAACGCGCTAGCTGTATCACACACACTCTCGTCTATGGAGGGAAAATAAAGTAACACCCTTCACACAGCAATGACCGCGTAACCAGCTCTCTCTCTCTCTCCGTGCTTTGTTTCTCTCGCCCTCGTTGATATTCTCTCTCTCTCTCTCTCTCTCGCTGCTTTGTTTCTGTCGCACTCATGGATATTCTCTTCTCTTTCTCTCTCTCTTTCTGATTTTTTTGGTACTAAATGATAATGGTGTTTGAGGAGATAGTGGTAGTTCCGAATTACTCTCTGGTTTCCTTTAGTGAGAGAGTGGTTTCGAGCAAATTATATCCAACAAGAAGGACCCGGAGGGGGGCGGGAGGGGATAGAAATACAATGTTCGCGCTGCACAACAAGAACAAGCATGCCAAATCAGGGGACATAGTTGATTTCAACTTCTCCCTCTTCAAGGCTCTCCAGGTCCATTGTTGTTTCTAAACTCTTGCTTCGAAATTAATTGTTGGTGCATCTTTCGAATCCTATATACACACACGACGTACGTATTTGAACAATGTGTAGTGCTATTCATCTGATCACCAAATGAAACATACAGTACTGGAGAAGGTAATCAGATAAAGCTATGGGCCAGTGAACTAATAAAACTGTAAAATATAATTGATAAAATGGCAACACACCAGTTAAATATGGAAGAACTGTAATCAGATAAAGACTTAGAAAGTAATGAAGAAGGTAGACGCATATGATTCTCCCATACTCCTGTTCATTTGTGGTACCCACATCTCGTGCTTGTCCTAGTAGGAAGCTGATAATTTGTGCGCTTCCAATAGGGTGGCTTTACCTCGCAGGCCTGAAATTATCTTATATTACTTACTCCTGCATTTAATTTTCATCAAACACTATTGAATGTTCAACTATGAAAATGATGAGGGACCCTCTTATTCTTTTCGTTCAATGAAAAGTCAACTACCGCCATTTCAAATTAGTTGGATCCAATTTTTTAACCTGTATAAGCTTTTGAAGGATCTTCAGTCAATAGTTACCGACTATTTGATTACTACTGATTTTTTGTTGTAAAGGTTCCGAAAGATTGGGACAAGCTGCTTATATCTATTATCTCTGTCGATACCGGGAAAACGGTTGCAAAGTCGGGCAAAGCACTGGTGCATAATGGAAGTTGTCAATGGACGGATATATTATCAGAATCTACATGGGTTTCACAGGATGACTCTTCAAACGAGCTAGAAGAATGTTTCTTAAAGCTTGTTGTCTCCATGGTACTGTTGATGCTGCCCCTATAATCCTATAATTGTTATTAAATTTTTCTTGTTCCTTTTTTCTTTCTAGAATGAGGATATAATATCCATGATTACTTAAACAAAAAAAAAAATCCATGACATTCTCTCTTTGCTGATTTTTCGTTCTCTAAAAATATTGTGAATGTGCTTCTCATTGTTTTGTACAGAATAATTTTTTATTTTATTTTATTTTTTTATTTTATATACCTTGGTTTTAATATTGAGAGAGTGGTTGGGAACGCTCCGTTAAGTGTCACATTGGTTGGATGAACTATGAAGTTTCATAGAAATGAATGAGTATGATAAAGATGCTAGTTAAGTCCCACATTGATTTCTTACTCTATGGAATTTAAATTTAAATTTATTTGAAAAAGCTCCAATTATAACCTTAATTAGTCTTTTTGGACAATCAATCCAGACATGGCTCAGCCTTTCCATGGGTCATTACAAATTCTCTATATCTTGTTTAATTTTAGTTTTTTTGGCTAAAATTAGACGTTACTCAATTCCATCTTCTTAGACCTTGAATTGAGTATGAATTTCTTACTGCAGGGTTCAGCTAGATCTGACATTCTTGGAGAGGCTATTGTCAATGTGACGAGCTATATGGGTTCAACTGCTCCTGTTCCAGTTTCACTGCCACTGAAAAAGTGCAACTATGGAACAATATTACAAGTGAGTTGCATAATTTTATGCTTTTGAATGCTTGGTGTGTTATTGATGTTTCCGCATTACACATATTGAAACAATTTTGGGATCCCCTATTACTTGGGAAGAAGAAGTTCTTGTTCTTTATAATGGTTCCAATGAGACTCTAATTGTATCATTGACTAGTGTTTTTGGAGTATAGGTCATGTGGCTTGGGCTTTCCATTGAGGCGTTACAAATGATATCAGAAATGTGGGACTTAGGCAATGCCACCTATGATGGAGTGACCCGACAAGGACGTCGGGAATTTAAGGGGAGAGATTATGATACTCAATATGATAAAGATAAGGGTAGGTGGTGTATGGAATCTCATATTATTTGGGAATGAGAAGTTCTTGTTTTTTGTAATGGTTCTATTGGGACTCCAATTGTATCATTGACTAGTTCTTGTAGAGTATAGACCATGTGGTTTGGGCCTTCCATTGGAGCGTTACAAATGCACCCTTAGAGTTTGGCTCAAGTGGTAAGAGCCTTAGTCTTGGTGGTATGCTCCTTCTAAGTCCAAGTTTCGAACCCTTGGGTGCAATCAATTTTTGGGGACCATTGGATTGGGAGAAGTTACCCTTGAATTACCAGAGGTGCATTTGTAAAAAGCTCCTTTTCCTCTTTTGGAGAGATATGGGTTAATTTTTCCCAGTGAAACTTTCTTGAACTTCATAGTTGCAAGGTGTAACTTGAAAAGTCGAGGTCGAGAAGCTCATATCCAGGAGGAAAAAAATGAGAATGCGCTCAGATGGTTTTATCATCTCTGTTATAGACCAAATGATTCAGTAGTGATGAGTGCCTTAGCTTTATGATCTATTAAACTATATAATTGTAAACTGAAGCATAATAAAAAAACTAACTAATATGATCCTAAAAGGTTGTAGGTTGTTGGGACAAGGGTCTGTTCAGATTTCTCTCCGTCGTTTCTCTTCCATTTTAGGAGAAAAGCTTCGCCTTTAGTAGTAAAAATATGCTTGTGCTTGCACTTTGAAACTTCTGTACCGTCTAATAATTTTCCTTGCATGTATGATTTGAAGGTAAAAATTCACTGCCTGATACCAAGAATAAAACTCAGGTAGGAATTCTATGGTGGATGTTCTTCATCATTTAATGAAATCATTAGCATCCTGCTTGTTATGAAGATTCACTGATCATTTTGCAGGGATGATGAATCAAAAGAGATGAGCTTCCGTATGGAAGATCAGGAAGCAAACTGTCACGATGTGGACTCAAAGTCAGATGGATCTGGAAGCCCATTTACAAGGAGCCTTGGATCATCCTCTAGTAAATATTTGGGCTCTACCTTGCATCCAGGAGAACCTAGGAGTAGGGTATGATTTCATTTCCACTCAAAACAGAAGTTATTACCTCTATCTTGTTAAAAGTTAACACATTGGTATTTCAATTATCGCTCATCATTGGATTATAGTTCTTCTACTAACTTGTTTCTTCTAATGTTTGCTTTTAAACAAGAAATGTGATGCTAATGTTGGATGCAATGTACTAAGTTTTTTGTTTTTAATATGTTATTAAAAAAACTTGATCGAAGCACTTATTTAATCACTAGCAATCAAGAGTCTCCTGTACTTTAGGCAGCAATTTACCCGACATGTATATTGGAGTGGGAACTTATTAGAAGTTATTGCACTATTTACTATGAAGCAACCTTTTGTTACCATGAAACTTATATATTCTCCTCCACTTTGCTGTAGGAAACAAGCTTCTCTGAATCAGGTTCATATCACAGCTATGACTCAAGGGAGGGTTCTACTTCTATCGGGAGGGAAAAGTGCTCCCCGAGAAACAACTTAAGTAGTGATGGGCACAGTCTGATCGGAAGACAAGAAGCTATGAGCCCCCAAAATAGTGGTTATTTGTGTAGTAATCCTGCTGGTGGTCCTTATCAATCAGATCATTCACCATTTGATTCACAGCTAAAGGGGTCAGGAAATCACTCCCAGAATAGTCGGCAAGAATTTGTAATGTCATCTTTAAATCCTTCTGGTTCTTCTAAAAGCCTTCTGGAAGCTGCACAAGATACAATCGAAGAGCTTCATGCAGAAGCAAAGATGTGGGAGAGGAATGCCCGCAAGCTCATGCTTGATTTGGATATACTGAGGAAGGAATTCACAGATCAGTCCAAAAACCAGGAGAATTTAAGCATGGAACTTTCAGCTGCATATGCAGAACGTGATGGTTTAAAAAATGCTGTTGAACAATTGAAATTGTCACTAGAGAGGCCAATGGTGCAACAAACAGAGACCGAGCATTCAAAATTGCAAGATGAAGGCATATCTCATATTCAAAAGGAATTAAAGGATGAATTGAAGTTTCAGAAAGAGTCCAATGCCGATTTGGCTATGCAGTTGCAGAGGAGTCAAGCATCAAACCTTGAGCTCGTTTCTGTTCTTCAGGAGCTAGAAGAGACCATAGAAAACCAGAAAATTGAGATAGAAAATCTTTCAGCACCACAATCAAAATTCGATGATATTGAAAACTTAATCCAAGTAAATACAGAGGAGAACATAAATTTAATGCTCCAGCTGCAACACTTGCAGGAATCAGAGAAGAATTTGCAAGTTATGGTACAACTGCTGGAACGGGTCTCAGAGGAGAAAACTCAACCCAAGAATGAAGGGAGTTTGAACAAGAAAACTCCCCTAGCAATCGAGACAGAATACAAAGATAAGTTATATGCTAAGGATGAAGAAATCGCCAGTTTAAGAGCAAAGTTATGCGAGTTTCTCAACGGAAGATATTTCCCAGAAATGGGATCATTGAATGAAGTTGATGTAAATCTGATTGGACAAATGGAAGTTTTGAAGGAAAAAGTGCAGGAGCTGGAAAGGGAATGCAATGAGCTGACAGATGAAAACCTGGAGCTTTTATTCAAGCTTAAGGAGGCAACAAAGAATTCCATAGTGGGAGACACTTCTTTTGATCTTCCAACCCATGAACTTTTAAATAAATCTTTTATCAGATTCGAGTCTGAAGCGACTGGACATAAATACATAACACACACACACTGTCCTGAAGATAAGTTAAAGAAGAAACACCTCAGGGAGACTGCATATTATAACGTTCTTCCAACTCAAGAACTGGAGAGTTTGAATATGGAATTGCAACTTAGAGTCATTGAACAAGGTAAGAAATTGACTGAAAAAGTTTCTGAGATTGCAAAACTTGAGTCCAAGTTGCTGTCTAAAGAAGAAGAGATTCGAGTACTTGGACAGGGTCGGAGTGAATTAGAGGCTAAGGTCTCTAACTTTCGAAATGAAAAAAACCAGCTCGAGGAACAAATGGAAGTTGTGCAAAGAGAGAGTGATATCACATCTAAATGCTTAAATGATTTGCGAAATGATTTGATGGCACTTAGCAGCAGCCTGGATTCCCATGTTTCTGCCAATAAGATTCTGGAAAGAAAATCTTCAGAGCTACAAAATGAAAAATATGAACTAGAGCTTTGTATATCAGAGCTTAAACGAGAAAATGTGCAGTTATCAGTGCTCATATCTGGTTTGGAAGATCAACTAAGATACTTGACTGATGAGAAGGACTCCAATCAATTGGAGTTAGAGAATTCCAAATCTTACGTTCAGCGTCTCCAACATGAGATCTCTGAGTTAAAAATTGAGAGAGATTCTGAAAAGGCAGATCTGAAAGAGAAGTTACAGGACATGCAAAACAGCTGGTCAAAAGCTCATGAAGAACGTGAATATCTTAGAAGTGCAAATCCAAAGTTAAAAGCTACAGCTGAGAGTCTCGTTGAAGAATGCAGTACTCTTAAGAAATCAAATCGAGAGTTGAGGAAGCAAGAAACGGTGCTGCACGAGCAATGTTCTTTCTTGGAGGCTAAGTTGAAGGAATCAGAGAGAAACTTTGCAGATTGCTCCCAAAGAGTTGGAATCTTAGAAGAAAATCTTTCTTCAATGCTGGTAGACATTTCCTCAAAAGAGAGAAGCCTTATTTCAGAATTAGATGCACTTCTTGACGGTAGTAATTTAAACAAAGAAAAATTTATTATTGCTGAAGGTTTGTCAAATCAGATGTATTTGGAGAAAAATCTTGAAGTTGAGACCCTTCAGCAAGAGGTAGAACACCTAACGAAGAAACTTTATGCAATTCATGAAGAAAAAGAGAGAATAGCTTCTGAGGCCATGCTTGAAGTATCCAGTTTACGTGAGGATAATGCAAATCTAGAATCTGATCTTCAAGAATTTCAATCCAAGATGACATGGATCGAGAATGAACTCAACATCACAGGAATAGGATCTGGATCTGGATCAAAGCTGCAAAGCCTGATGGATGAACTTTCTGCTTCGAAACAGAACCAGGAAATGCTAAGGGCCAACCATGAAAAGGTGTTGAAGCTGTTGGAGAATTACAAAGCAGATGAAGAAAAATTTAGAACAGCTGTGAATGGTCTTGAGCTAAGGCTCACAGTTTCGGAATATGCACGGGAACAACTCTTGGAAGAATCTAAAGATTTGAAGGTTCAGTTGCAGAATATGGAAAATCTTCATGATGAAGTTTTGGTTTTCAAGAATGAGCTTCACGCAGCCAAGTTTGAAAAAGAGAGCCTGGAAGCATCACTGCAGCTAATATCTGGGGAATGTGAAGATTTGAAGGCAGAGAAGAACTTACTGGTTGAAAACATCTGTACATTGCAGAAGGCCATGTCTGAAATAGATGAATGTAAGTGTAACAGAGTTGCACCAGCAGAAAAGCTTCTGCAGATGGATTGTGGTCGAATGGCAAAAGAGGCATTATGTGTTCATGATGCTGAGCTAAAAAATGAGCTCAGCCAGATCAGGATAGCAAACAGGCAGTATCAGTGGAAGATACAACTACTTGAGGAAGAAAAAGATCAGGGCATAAAAAAAGCTCAAGCACTTGAAGAAGAATTAAAGCTGATGCAGGATGGAAAGCTGGATCAGAGGCAGTCCAGCAGTAACAAGATTCCAAGCTTTTCTAAAATTGATTCCAAAGTTACTCCTGTCCATGAAGATATGAATCCCATAAAGGTCAGTATTTCTTCCTCAATTGCCCATTAATATAGTCAACAATAATTAGTTAGCTTTATCACTTGTGCATTGATTTGGAAGAATGAAACGGTTAACAACTCTTGTCAGCATCGTGATACTAAAAGGAGGCAATCCTGGAAGAATGGTGAAGTACAAGAACTTGTAAAAGATCAAAAGAAGCTTTATAGCAATCAATATCAAAGAGTGGTAAGACATCTGAATAATCACTCAATTCAATTCTGCCGCTATAGCTATTGATACTACGTTTATGGCTTATTGATACTTGCATGATAGTATGTAATTACAACAGAATCACTTGTGTGTGGGTCATTTGTCTAACTTTATGGAGCTCTCTCTCACTCCCTGTCTCTCCCCTAATTCTTTGAAGGATAATAGTGGCAACGAAAATCTTGATGGAAGTCCTCATGCTGTTGGAGTCGATCCGGCTTCAAAGCTTCAGTTGCTTGAGAATGAACTTGCTATGGCTATGGAAGAAAATAAAGTATATAAAGCTCAGATTGACAGGTAAGTGGAGCACAATGGCTTCAAAACACATGTATGTGCATATAGTTATGCTTAGCATCCTCTGTATATGTTTGTAGTGATTTGTAGTGCAAATCTTTGTCCAAAGGGTGCAACAAGAAAAGGCTTTCCATTTTTAGTTCATTGTATGCCATGAGATTCTTCTTATTAATTCCAACCAATTTATGAGAATACAAATATTGTTTTCAGCAGTTGAGATGCCTGAATTTGATGGTATATTTCTGGTCTATAGATGAATGAAAAAACCATATAAAGTTTATTCTTATCAACATCACATCAGCTGTGGAAGAACAAGTCAACATGACCAGTTCAACTGAAGATTCAAAATTTAAAACATCTGCACCAAATCTCTTATCTGCAAAATCTATCAGTTAGGCATGTAATCTATTTTTGAATTCAAATAAGATGATGTATAGGCTGTTTAGTTAAATGATTATTATTTTGTAACAGAACGAGTTCATCTGAACTCTATTTAAACACTTTGTAGTTCACAAATGAATACAAGGGAAGTTTTCCAAAACAGAGCATTCTTCTACATCAGCCAACAACATTTTCTAGTTTTTTCTGGTTTTGCATTGGTAAAACAAACAAGCGGAAACAAACTTTTCAAAAGCACAAGCATTGTAGGGAAGCAGTCTGACGGTTTTTCTTTTTCTCGGCCAGCAGTCTGATGTTTAAATCTGATTATCCAGCAAGAAACAGCAATGAAAAAGAGCGTAATTCTTCAATTATGGGAAAATAGCATATGCCTTTCCAGCCTTTGGAGCATGCAAAATATACAAGTTGTGCTCAAGTTTTCTAGTCATAACAGAATTTCTCTACATTTACCTACCCCTGCAGGCTGCTGTCTGAGGGTCCAAGCCGCCAAGCAAAGGTTCCTAGAACATCCACAGATGAAGATGAAATAGTGACAAAAGAAAGTAGTGGACGCACAAAATCATCACTAGAGGCAGAGTTACTAGACATTCGGGAGCGCTACCTTCACATGAGCCTTAAATACGCTGAGGTAGAAGCTCAGCGCGAGGAACTTGTGATGAAGCTGAAGGCAGCCAAGAATGCGAAAAGGTGGCCGTCATTAAACTCATTACCTTAAGCTACCAATTCTTTGTACTTCTTGTCAGGTTTTCTTTTCCACGAATATTTTGACCTACAACACGATTCCCTAACAACAATTTAAGCCTCTGAATTATGGTAAATTAAGGAGAATCATACAGATACACCCCCAGCTGAAGCTTGTAAATGATGGAACAATTGAAGGATATTGATTGAAATGAAATACCAGATATATATGGAACTAAAGAAATAATGGAAATGTTTTTTTTTGCCTTCTCTAATGTGTTTGATGTTGGAAAATGGAGTAGGCAGGAGCTAAAAATTTAGCCGGGAAGGTCCACCTTCCTGATATAAGAAAAACAACACTTAATGTGATAATGTTTTTATTCTATTTTCACACACATACAATCAGTCGTCCTTTACATATATATACATGTATTGATATATAAACAAGGAAGGTAATGGACAAGGAAACAGAGTGATAGCAGCAGGCTGTAGAGGCGGACGTGATCACGCTGGAATCATGCATGGGCCGTGATCTTCTCCAGCAGCTACGATGGTGGCTTGATTAGTGGGATATCACTTGCACCTGACCTACTCTTGATCAAGGTTTTGTTAAGTAATGCAACAAAAATGGAATATCAAATTTTATATTCGTATTAAAATATCCTTCAATTATTTCTGCCCCTTCCTTTGGTACAGTAGCTATCATCAGTAAAATGCAAAGCACTTATAGACCAACCACATAGGTCATGAAAACTATATCCCACATTCTTATAATGCATAATGCAACATATCTTTCTAGTGGTTACAGTGTAGTTGATGTTGGAAATGCAAGTGGAATAAGCATATTGTTTGTTTTGGTATCAAATAATATTCCTCCAAAGCTTCCTTATCGGTACCCATATCATATGATCTGATTCTCCCCCATTTTTGCTTCACCATTTTCCCATAAAATCCTTCTCAACACAGCTTTGCTCTTTTTTCCCTAGCTTCCTCCATTATTCTGAGCACATTTCTAGCGATCACTTCAAAAGAATGCCCTAAACTACATAAATATAGGGGAAAATACCATGCATCAACTCGAAAAAAAAAAAAAGGACAATTCTTCAAAATGGGAAACAAAAAAACTGCATGAGCATTGCTTCACCCATAATCCACCAGTTAAGTTGGTCTCACCTGACTCATCGAAGTGCAAATCACCTTTATCAAAGGCATTATGCAGTCAAAAGGATATATAATCAACCTTTTTTAATGTTCGGAGAGCCAAAGAATGAAGTTGCTGGAGTCACTCAGAATATGAAATCTCACCATCACAACTAAAAGGCTAAAGCTAAAGAAAACCGTAATAAAAAGGCCTGCCTAGTGCCTTCTACTATATATATATATATGCATGGAGTGACCTTTTCAGAAGAAATATTTCTCTGTGAACGTACGACACCAAAGATCAGTGTTTTGTATACGTGGCTCTATCCTGTGTCATGCTGATCACAACTGGAATCTAACGGCTGCGATTAACCCAGTATAATGATTTACAATGTGGATAAGACTTCTACTAGGACATTCAACAACAGCTTCTGCTAAGACTTTTGGCTCTACCTCCTCGACCCAAAATTCTCGGCATGGCTCAATACTCTCATTGTAGGAGGACAAGAAGAGCTCTCCTCATTGGATAGGCAACAAAAAGTTCAGTGTGACAAACGGACGATATAAAATCTATAAGGCTTGAAAAAGGAAATGGAGATCACGTAGAGTGGAAGGGGAGGTGTCATGGGATGTGGAGCAAAGAAAGGAAGTTCCAATGGCATATCCCATGGAAGATGCTGAAACCACTACTCGAACTAATTTGTAGCCTCTCCCATCTCGCTCTTTTTTTCCTACGTTATTTATGCTAATTCCTTTGGAAAAAGTGAATACAGCCCTATTCAATAAGTCATCTCAATATTTGATTGTGGTCCTCACGACCAAGCAAATTCTATAACAACCCAATCCAAGCTGCATGATCAACCTCTCTTGCTAGCTAGCAACTGCACCATCCCATCCTAACGTAGCTTTGGGTCCTCTCGGCCACCACCCCTCCCACTGATGGCACCAAATTGCATGCTCCCCATCTCAAGTAGTGGTGGGGGTGGGGTGGTCGTCGTTCATACTCATGTCTGCTAGCAGCTTGCTTGCTGATGGTGTGGTTTCTTCATGTGTGTGTTTTAAGCCTTTTCCGATGCTCTTGAATCGTCTTCTCAAGGGCGGTTTCTCTTCAATTAAAGGGCAACTTCGATCCTTTGGCATTTCCCATATGCACTTGTTCCTCGGAATGGATCTTTTCATCAGCTGCTTACGCTTGCATTTTGGGCTCGAGGAATATATATATAATTAAGGGCGAGTCAGTAGTACCGTCATATATATATATACTAGTAAAGATGTTATCGTGCCTAGGCACGTATGCCTAGTTGAATGTTTTCTATGTTTTTTTCTTATTAATAAGTCACCTCTTCGGCAAACCACTAAACATTGATCACACATTTTCATCTTTTCAATCCAAAATTACCTCCAAATATATTCTAACTAAACATAGGTACGATGCAATTAATTTTTTGAGACAATCAAAATAGCTGTTATATAGTTAAGGTGATGCATACATCGAAGAGTTATGTTGTTATATCATCTGTAGTATGAATGGAAAGGACATTGAATTTTTTGTTGCGTTGTTGCCTCCACTGGTCCATATTTGTAGTAAGTTGCATGGTCCATTGTCTTTCAGAAGTTCTCGCTGTCATATCTTGCAAATAAGGCAAATGCTCCTGAATGGATTGAATTTTGAGTGTTTGCATAATTAATTCAAAAATAAAATATTTAATAAGCACCTAAACTTGTAAATAAATATAATTGGTGTAGTTAATGTTTTGTTACCATCAACATCTTTAAAAAATGTAAGAAATATATAACCATTCCCACAAAATATGGAATAGAGTTCATATTTTGGTAATAATTTGTTGATCATCTCTTGATTTTTCTTGAAAAGAAGCGCGAAAATGAGATTTATGGGCATGAGAATACATGAAAGTTTGAATTAAAAAAGTTGATTACCTCGCCAGTATGTTCCATAAGGTCTGCTGTTGTGCAGCCTAAAGCAAGCTCTGCAATTGGACCAAATAAAACTGCTGCTAGTTGTCTTGTACCATCATCCACATCCACATATGCTCGACAACTACAAATAATGAAAGTAGAGCTGTGAGTTCATTTGAATAAAAGCCATATATTATAGCTTTGATTTGAACAATTGTGGTTTAAAATTTAAAAATAACATACATACCGTGGCTGTGAATTGCTCTAACAAAGTCTTATCCGGCAAAGTCTTATAGAGATGAAGGCCAATTAAATGTTAATTGGTGAGTGGTAACTGCTAATTATTTCACGTCTAACACATGAGATTATATTGTTTCTCATCATATATATATAGTGATAATAAATATAACACTCCTATAATGTAGCTAGCTTGTTTAGCATGCAGTACCATATATATAGATATATATATATATATATATATATATATTATATACATTTGATGATCTCAAGAGGCTAGGCCTGCAGCTAGTTAGCTAGGACAACCAACACTCATACAAAAAAAGTATTGTTAATCAAGAAGAAGATCGACACTGACACAATTTAAATCTTGTTCCCGTAGACAATAAAACAACAAGTATTGTTTATGTATAAATTTACTTTCCGTAGATGAATTAAAAAAATAAAATAAAATCTAAAAAAACGGATTGTATATGAGAAGATCCAATCACTATTTTATCATATATATTTAGACAGATAAAACATACATACATATTTCATAATAAACAAACTATAAATGCTTTATATATGAGAAGAGCACTTACCAAGAAAGTATGAGGAAAAAGTAAAAAATTGCAGGCAAAACACGAATCTTTGATAAATAGTAGCAATCAACCTGAGAAAAATCAAGAATAAGAACCTTAGAAAAAAAAGGGCAAAACATTATAATAATTCAATTATATATAAATTGTTTCATCACCTTACCGATCTAGTACCAAAGACGTAGTGTCAATTGAGGAGTTCAGAATGTCGATTTAATTTTTTGTTAGCTTGTGATCAGTTTGTTTCCTAAAAAGTACAAGCATATATAGACGAAGATGAGCAGTAAGAGGCAGTGATTACTTTGCCTAGTTTGACTTCAAAGTTCATACAAATTATTATATTTTGTTTTATTATCTAACATTTGGGTCGACTTTAACAAAAAGGAACAAACACTTATACACATAGTGATGTTTAAGCATGCGTGACAAATGTGTCGGCCTAATAACTTGTTCCATTTCTCGATGTAAATGTAATGGATTACATTCCAAGGGGCTGAACAATGCCAGGTCAGCTAGGAACTCGAGCTGTCAACTATGTGACATATCCTTTATGAAAATTGCAAGAGGCGTGCTACGATATTTGGAAAAGTTTTTTATGTCATTTTTTTTGAACATTTCGGTAATGACCTACTTTTTACTATTGTTTTATTATTTAGTTATTGTTTTCTTTTTACTATTTGAATATCCATTAAGAATCACAAAATATGACTTTTTTATATAATTTAGACGTAAATAAATTTAATCAACCAACGTGATCATGTAATTTAATTAAAAATAAACTCAATATTATAAAAATTGATATTATATCAAATAAATCGAAGCTGTTTTTTTCTTTTTAAATTCTTTCCCTTTATTACCAAATGATTTTACGACAAGGACGAATAGGGACCAAAAAAGACAACATAAATTAATAAGAAATATTGTGTTCTAATTTGAAAAAAAAATATCATTTTTAATTATATAAATGAATGTACCGTATTTTTCAAGATTTTAATTAAATGATTTATTTATTTATGACTTGGTTTATATGCCTTTAAAAGAGGAAATCAAAAAGATAATGGCTTATTCAACAAAATAAGCAACTCATACTGGTCAAGGATCCAAGGAACATAGTCGATGAGCATCAGGAGATGGCTGTCCCAAGCCACCGACAGGCTTATAATTTGTATGAATTGTCTTGGTGGAAAGTTCTGGTTAAGGCATGACTATTTTGTCATCTAATCATCACTATTTTGTCACAGAGCTAGTCCACTCACAATCATCACTATTTTATCATCTAAAGAGAGGGTTTAAATTCTTAGTCAAATTCTTAGCCAAGTTCTGAAATGAGATAAAGTTAGATTAAAGTTAAAAAATTAAATAAAGTATTGTTAGAATATATTTTTTAATATTATTTTTATTTAAAAATTTAAAAAAGTTGAATTGTTTATTTATTTTGTATTGAAATTTGAGAAAATTATAATTATTAGATGAGATAAAATGAGATAAATTTGATTATAAAATTAAAATTAACAAAATAAAAAAGTACAATTTTTATTTCTCAAAGAATAAAAATAAAGAAAATAATCCACTTACAATTTTTTTTATAACTATTTTACTTCTTTATATGAAATGGAGGACAATTTATTTTTTATTGAATGATACTTCTTTAAATATTAAAATAAATGATCCATATGTGCCATCAAAATAAGATTAGAAAATTAAAAAGTCGTCAAACATGAGTTGGGAAACGTAAGATTGCCCATAGCTATTCCACCTAAGGTGAAAGGCAGATTTTGGAAATTAGAATCAATTATAGTAAGTATAATGCTAAATATAAGTCCTAAATCGAGTCTCATACAAATTTTTTATAAAAAGATACGTCCTACTAATAAAAAATAATTTTTTTTTTATATTTTTTAATATAAAGTCTATTCTTTTACGAGAGTTTGTATAAAATTTGTCTAATTCAAGTTTATACATATCATTTCTTAATAAAGAAGTCTTCCTTCCTCTTCTCAGTCAAGCTTTTGGAATTGTATATTTTCACTTGCCGGCCTACTCTAATCTGTAACTTGTGAACAATCCGCTAAGTTCCAAACCCCAAGGCCACGACATTTTCAAAGTGAGAGGGCACGAGTCAGAGAAAATTATGCATGTTTTCAACAGCAAATCATGGTCATAGGCTTCTGAACCTTTGCAATAGAATGTGTATAGAATCATAGATCCACCCCTTGACTGGTTCAAACACTTATAGTCAAATTACTTTATAAATCTTACCTTAAATTCTAAATGTCATCATTAGTGAGAGAGTAAATTGTCTATAAATTATTGAGGAGGATTCTGAAATTAGTGGAAGGGACTTGCAACCTTTTTCATATGGCTTGGATGGATCATTTGGTCTAAAAGGAAAAGGAATTAAAAGCTGACAAAATCATTGCTTTCTTGCAAATCGAAGCCACCTGGTTGTAATACTATTCAATGTCAAGTAAACAATAATTTCTCATAAAAAAACTAAAATTTCACAAGTCAAGAACGTGAAAGGGGCGGAGTCTCTCTCTCACTAGAAAACACATCGAGACCCTCTCTCACTAGAAAACTCTTGTCTGGCAGCCGATTGGGGGAGCTTCGGCTCCTTCCCCCTCCCTCATCCCTCATCCCTTCCTCCCTTCTTTGTGTTTTTCTTTGTAGTTTTCTTTTTGTTTTTCAGGGTGCTTTTGGTGAACTGCCGATCTAGGATTTTTCGGTGAGCTCCGGCCCAAACGCGCCGCGTCATGGTGCTGCCCAGCTGCCGATCTTCCAACCCACCGATCGCGGCGTCGAATGGAGCGGCGAGTATCCCGCACGCGCGGCTCGAAGCTTTCGGCGTTCTCGGGTGCGTGACTTCCACGAGCCGCCGGGGCCCCCTCTGACGTCGTCACGTGCGGCCTTTCTGGCTTCTGCGCCTCCGGTACTTCCAAGATCGATCTCCGGTTCCAACCCTGTTTGGCGCGTGGGCTACACGCGCCACAACAGCTTCTTTTTGTGTACTGCTTTTGCAGTTGCTGTTTGTGTAGTCCTCATGTCATTGTAGTGTTTTTGTAATTCTGTTTGTATGTATTTTTTCTTTATGTAATGTTGTTTCTATTTTAATAAAAATCCAAAAAGAAGTCCTCCCTCCACACTGTCGGATGGTGGGGTTTGGTAAACCCTACCCTGCTTTGTCAGGGTATGGGGCTTGGTGAACCCTACCCTGTTTTGTCAGGGTATGGGGCTTGGTAACCTCTGTCGTGTATAGAGGTGGTATTTCTCTAAGACTTAGGGCTTTAGAGATTTACCGTCTGGACTAGATCTTGTCAGACACGTATGTGTTCTGAGGTGCTTTTAAACGTATGTACTTGGCTTGTCTTCAAGTCAGAGTTGTAAGTCCTTTTTAATGAAGGGTGATCCACTTTTTTCAAAAAAAAAAAGAACGTGAAAGGGGCAATCATATCTTCCTTTTGCTTTATCCAACATCAGCTCAAATGTCACTCTATTCCCACTCCTATCCTTATATTACTAAAATTTCAAAGGTCAAGAACGTGAAAGAGGCAATCACATCTTCCTTTTGCTTTATCCAACATCACCTCAAATGTCTCCCTATTCCCACTCCTATGCCTCGCATGATAATTTGTATTAAATATTGTGACATATTCTAATTTTTTGGCATCGGATTCTAGGCATAAGTAGAGCATTTGAATTTTAGGATAGATAGATATATATGTTATTTTGCTTTCACCTTTCGATTTTTTTATGTGTTTTAAGTAAATAAATAAATTTTAAAAATTACATGGAGGAGAATCTTCGGCTAAGTAAACTTGTTTTGTTGCCTCAATATCATTTGATCTTTTTTAATCAATCCTTCCACCGCTACAATCGAATTATTTAAAGAAGAACACATTTCTTTAGAGAATCCAATATCTTTATGATATTTACGTAAATTTCATATTTACATTCCATTCATGAATTCAATTCATATTACCTTTATTAAAGGCCGGAGAGATGACAATAATATGTACTAAAAAACAGTTTCTTTTCAATATTTTGTGGTGGGTTAATTAATTAAATAAACTTGAACTTTGGCGATGATGAGATGAAGTATATGTGTCGTTCAACTCTCCTTGCCGACCCCTAAGCTTTTCTTTCTGACCCAATGTTTTCATCATTACATGATTAATGCCTTTATGATATTTACGTAAATCTCATATTTACATTCCATTCACGAATTCAACTTATATTATCTTTATTAAAGGTAGGAGAGATGACAATAATATGTACCAAAAAGTAGTTTCTTTTCAATATTCTATGGTGGGTTAATTAATTAGATAAACTTGAACTTTGGCGATAATGAGATGAAGCATATGTGTCGTTCAGCTCTCCTTGCCGACCCCTAAGCTTTTCTTTCTGACCCCATGTTTTCATCATTACATGATTCTTATTCAAATATGATTCATAATCCCGATAAAGAGGTCATCTTTTATATCAATTAAAGTTAGAAGCATGAAATTTGATATTAATCTCGATAAAAGGAAAGATAATGATGATTTGCACTGTTTATAAACATTAATCATCCCTTATAATATTAAATTAATTATATAATATTACTAAAGCATGCATGTTTATGATGAAAATTAATGAGCCAACGTTTATTTACTTTAGCTGGCTACATTTAATTGGATCGTCAAAAAGATTTTGTTCTCTTCAAGGCATAACGACCAAGTTAGTTCAGCTATTTCAAACAAAAATTCTACGTGCCACAGCTAATCATTTTACTTTCGTATATATCATTATAAAGAAGTAGTATATATTGTCCATTCAACATCATTTGATCTTTACTAATCAATTCTTCCATCACTACAATCGAATTATTTAAATAAAAAACACATTTCTTTAGAGAATCCAATGCTTTTATTATATTTACGTAAATATCATATTTACATTCCATTTAAAAAAAGTAAACAAATTAAAATATATAATAAAGATGCTTTCATTGCATTGAGAAAGATGCTAAGATTTAAATATATTATGAATCCGTCACTTTGGACAAAATGATGATGACCAAGGATTAAAGTTATTGTAAGGGCTGATTGACAAGCATTAAAGTTTTTGTAAGGGCCGCCCGCATTTATCTCACTCCTAGCAAACTTATTTGACCAAATCAATCTGCTGGAGTACTGTATTTTATCTAAGATGACTGTAAAAATTTATTCCATGATTTTGATTAATGAAGCTAAGATTTAATTATGTCACATGATACCGATCCCACATTGTTAACCATATGGGTTTAGACTATAACACTTAAGTAAGATCATGTAGAGATTTAGTGTCGATAAATAAAATGAACAAAAATTAAATCTAAAATTTTATAATAAGACAAACAATTTATAATAAATTTTATCTCTGATCAATAAGAGGTATTTTTTGGATGTTTGTTGGTCCATATGCTATATTTACGTCTCGAGGTGATTTAATGTGAATTGCAACCGCAATAAATCTAAGTAATTGCAGCAAGAGGCAGTGATTACTTTGCCTAGTTTGACTTCAAAGTTCACACAAATTATTATATTTTGTTTTATTATCTAATTCAAAAGTAGCCAATTCAAGAAGCCAATTTAAAAGTAATCAATTTATTTTCAAAATTAGAGTAATGCTATGTACAGTCTTCATTTAGGAAAGCATCTGGCATTATATCCCGACCTATAGAATCAGCATATTGACAAGTGTCGGTGTCAGGCTGAAAATTTTTCAAGTTGAGACTCCTCAGGTCATCCTGAGGGTTGGCCAGCAGGTGCATTTTCAAATGCACCAACCCTGCACCATATCCAAATGCAAAGGCTTTATCCCGGACAGTTCGGGGGGCGGAGAGTTGGGGATGCAGGCGAACAATCTCGTTGTTCGCAGCAATTAGCTCAGCATCTAATCTTCCTCGCGCCTCTCTTGACTCTTTCAACTTCCGAGACATCCTCAATAAACTTGCCATATTCTTATCTTGGCGAGCGTCAATATCAGCACTCTCTTTCTTATACCTCTCAAAAGTGGCCCAAGTTTCAACCAACTCCCCTTGCAGCTCACTGATCCTGGTGTCTTTTTCATGACGCTCTTTCCAGAACGCCTCTTTCTTTTTAACCAACTCCTTGGCCACCCTCTCGCGCTCTTTCTCAGAGGAAGCCAAAGCAGCGGTTGTCTCTTTGGACTTCCTCTCAGCATCAACTCGCGAACGTTCAAAGGATTCCAACATCTCTTGAAGACACAGAACCTCTGCCCGAGTATTAGCCCTCTCCAAATCAGTCACATGCAAAGCAAAACTGTCCCGGGCGTGGAGACTCTCAACACGGAGAAGTTCGGACCGAAGGCTGGATGATTCTTCACGAAGAGAATCAAGGTCAGCCTCTAAGGATCGGGCGTAACCGTCAGCCTGCTCCAAGCTAGTCCTACTCTCCACGATCCAAGACGCCAGAGAATCAATGTTCTACATAAGCACAATAAAGTTAGAATTTGATGCATGTCGAACAAATCACATGCAATAAAAAAAATAGATGAAAGGAAAAATGAGCTTTACTGGAGCCAACATTCTTCTCAGACGCTTTGTCGTCTTTATAACTGCCTCCGAATGAGGCAGAGAAGTACGAGAACTAACGTCTTCCTCCCAGTCAACGTCTCCCATTGAACTGGCATTTTCCTCCCATTTAAATGGTTCCTGATTAAAATCCAAAATATTATCGGACCAAATTACTTGGTTGGCAAATGAACGCATAAAATTGTCACCAAAGCATTTCATACTTACATGATTAAGATTTTGTTGACGATCCATATCCCTCCACTCTATCTTTAATTTTAATTTTGTTGAGGATCCTGGTTCAAAGGCTTGAGGCTCTACTGCTTTATTTCTGCGAATTCAGACAGCTCCAATTTTATAGCATCTGTTGAGACCTAGGCAGCTCTAGGTTTTGCGGTATTTTGTCGGGTTCAAGGTTTCACGGGTTCCAAATTTTACGAATTTTTCTTTCTACTCGACGCAGATACTTTAACTCCCTTTTTTGCATTATCAGTGTCGATTCAACAACTCCTGGAGGAACACGTTGTCTAGTTGAGCGGAAAAAAAAAATTTACTACTCAGTTGTTTGAACTAATTTTTCATATCTTGGGTGAGAGATAAAATGAGTATACACAGCTTAAAGATAAATAGGAATGATGCATGCATGAAAATATTTTTATTTCATAATTTCAAACGACTTACAAAAATTTGAGACTTTTAGCCTCATTTTTCAAGCGCTTTTGTTTTTCATAAATCAACATGTCATCCTTATCTAAAGGAGTAGGAAGTCGAAATGAAGAAACAAGTAAAGATTTTAAATTCTTATTCTCGTGCTTTAAATCTCCTATTTGTTTGTTAGATTCATGAACAAGTAGTTGAAGTTCATAAATCTTCTCGTTAAGCTTTTCAACCTCACGAATTCTGGATTGCAATCGCCGGAAAAATCCAACTATGCCTAATGAGTATCGAGTACCAAGACTCACCAGTTCATAAATGACGTCATCATCTGACTTGTTAGTCAGATCATTCTCATGCTACATGGCACCTATAGTGGATGTAGAACCAATTGGTGACCAAGGTGAAGAATACCCCACATGATGAAAAAGGGGATTTTTGGAAAGAGATTGCTGAGCCATTAAAGAAAAAACTTAGAAAGCAAGAATGTAGATGAATTTCAGAGAATAAAAAAGAGTTGATGCAAATGAAATGAAACTCAAGACAGATTAGAGATGAAAAAAGAGTTGATGCAAATGAAAATGAAATTTCAAGACTAATTTTTATAGATGAGATGAAAAGAATGAGAATAAGACAAACTATCAGATTACAGGATATGCTAGGTACATATTTTATCTAGCTAAACCAACGAGACTAATTGTGGACTACTCATATGTTCCTCGTAAACGCTGAATCTCTACTATTAATCGTTGCTGTTCACTTTGTATTTGTACCCCCTCTCGTTCCAACTTCTCTATGCATGGTTGCATGTCTTGGGCATACGATCCACATATTTCTTCAACTCCATATTTTTGCGTTTTAATATTTTATTCTTTTTCCTTTTATTAACAAGTTTTTGTTGCAACTCATTTATTTGAATTTTAAGTTGATCAACCTCATTAGCCCGTGACAATAACTTACGAGCCATGGTCGTAATAGTGCAAGCATATTGAGCGCTGAGTATTCTCGATCCTGTAACAACCTCAGCATCAGTCGTGCCCGAAAAATGCAGCTCAGACCCTTTCATAGCATTGACTGCCTCAGCATCAAAGATGAGTGGTTGAGGTATAAATGGTTCTTGATTCAAATCAGGAATATTATTAGAAGAATGTTGCTCGGCCATTTGAGAGATTGTGAGAAATCTGATAAATGTAGAGGAATTGTTCTATGTGTATTTTGAAGGGTGAGAATGGTCTTTTAAATATAGACCCAAAGCCTTGAAAGATCTGCGAAAGTTTACTCGGAGCGGAACTCGAGGCTCTAAAGCATTTGTCGATTCACACTTTACAGCACAAATCAGGGCTCGGGGCAAAACTCGAGGTTATAAAGTGTTACCAGCTCGATCTTTATAGCACAAATCAGAACGAAAGACTCCTTGATTTACGACATTTGTTGGACTTCAAAATTTACGACACTTGTCGATAATTTGTATCCAAAAAATAAATGCAACTGAACAGTGAAATTAACTCATGAACAATGGGGCCTTCTATTTTATAATTACAAGTTGTCTTTTAACTAACGTGTAGAAGCATTTATCTTGGATTTATTACTTGTTGACCCATAGGCCTGAGATGTTTAGGTATTCGAAATTATCACTTGTTGACCCCTATACCTGAGATGCTTAGGTATTTCAACTCCTACCGTAGCTACAATCCAGCCGTTAAGCTCACCGAAGATGAGAAAGTACTTCAAAATGAAAAGCAACTGGGTCCTACCATAGCTACAATCAACCACTTCCCTGCATTAAAATATCTGAATTACTCAAAAGAAGACAAATTAATGCTCCATCTCCGTACTAATTAAAACCATGTTATATAAACACACTCTCTCTCTCTCTCTCTCTCTCTCTGATCATGACGACTCAGACATGACAAGGCCAACAGAGTTCGAGACTCTAAAGCAGGATTTACGAAAGCTAACTCGGGGCGGAGTTCGAGGCTTTAAAGCATTTGTTGACTCACGCTTTATAGCACGAATCAGGGCTCGGGGCAAAGCTCGAGACTTTAAAGCGTTATTGGCTCAAGGTTTATAGCACAAATCAAGGACAAAAGACTCGTTGATTTACGACGGACTTCGAAATTTATGACACTTATCGACAATTTGTATCAAAAAAATAAATGCAACTAAACAGTGAAATTAACTTGTGAACAATGGAGCATTCTCTTTTATAATTACAAGTTGTCTTTTAACTAACATGTAAAAAAGTTAATCTTGGTAGGTTTTCGCGAGAAAGTAATTTGTCGGTCGAACGTCTATTGAAATTGTTTGAATATGTAAATCATCATTTTTGATCAGTCAATTAACGTCCGAACATACTAATTTAATAAAAAAATTTAATCGATTAAAGAATTAATAATAGTGCATAAATATAATTAAAGAAATAATTTGTGATTCGAAACCCCATTAGCGCATAAATATAATTATATTTCATGATTACACATAATTATGTCTTAACTTGTTTAACTTGCATAAGTATAATTAAAGAATTAATTTCTGATTCGAAACCCCATGATTGTGTCTTAACTTGTTTAACTTACATCATTATATGCATGTCCTACCAACTCCACAATCCACATATTTATATATCTATATCTTGCCTCTTTATAAGAAAATGATACAAAAAATAAAATAATATAAAAAATATATATATGAATATCGTTCATCGTGACTTTGCATGGAGTATTGTGCAGCTCACTCTTAGGATTCCCTATTATCTATATCTATCTATCCACATTTGTATTTGTAATTCGGTCAAGAAAACACAGAAAAGATAAAAAATCTAAAGGCTGATTAGTGTGGCCGACATTGCCTGTTTGTAGACAAGACAAATAAAAAGGACAAATCAGAAATAACTTTATCATTGGCGGCAAAAGGTACAAGGCTAAATTTTTAATGTTTATCCTAAAATTCAAATGCTCTACTTATGCTTGGAATCTGATGCTGAAAAATTCGGAACTAATTATGTCACAATATATTGTTTATCAATACAATTATATATCTCTTCATTTATACAACATATCGTTTATGTAGTCACAAAATAAATTTTATTTTAATTTATCAATACAATATATACACTTGTCCTTTTCGTTAAGGTTGTTCTTTTCCCTTTCCTTTATGTAGACATCATTGGATAATTTTGCATTCCTCCTTTTTCTATAACACACACACTGATGACTTTGTTCTTTCTGTTGGTAAGAAAAAATATCCAATATAACAAAGCTTTTTTTTTCCTTTTTAAATTCTTTCCCTTTTTTTATTTGGTGTCGTATAGTACAAGAGAGACATGTTATTTTCATCATTATGATTTTATTAAAAGTATTAAATAAAATGAAGCGTACAAGATGATAGAAATGCTTTAAAGTTATACTTAATATTCAATAAAGTTATACTTGATCAAATGTGAAAAGTCAAGCTTAATAATCAAAGTCAAAAGCACCTTTTTAGACTAAAAACGTATAAATGGAAGTTTATTTATTTATTTTTGCCTTAAACGTTTTTTTCATTTGCTTGCAACTTTTTTTAAATCAAACCCGCTTGTGGTTTTAGATTATGTCGGTCTGACTGGTGTCTTTAGTGTTTGGATAGCTAAAACATTGGGTTGTTCACGTCCTGTTATTACAATAAGGTCCCTTTCCCTTTTTAATGTGTTTTAAGTAATCATTCGAGCTCTCTAATCAATCATTTGCTTTGTTTCAAGTAATAACTTTCCCTTTGCTTTGTTGTCTCAACATCATTATTTAAAGAAAAAGCACATTTCTTTAATTTGTGGCCAATCAAGCCGTCCCAACCAGCTTATACAACGTTGAAAAATTATGAATAATAATTAAGTACAACCAGGCAAAGAAAAGTTTAGGTGATAATAATTCAAGAGCATCTGTGCCTGTTCTTTTCTCTCTTTCACCCAAGTGGAGGCTAGATTTGCTTCAGAAGTCCAGTATAAATATGCTCAATTGCAAAAACTGAATCACAAATATGGAAAGGTACAAACCGGGAAAGAGAAACAGATCTCAGCCATCGCAAATCCAACAAACCAGATGAAGAACGAAACTCACATCCTAGAAGAATGAACAAGAAACTTACATCCAAGCATTGGTCTCTCAGACCGTTTACTCCCTATGTCACTCGCTCTCTTATATCTGCATCCTTTCTACATAGACTGAAAGAAAACAAATAATTTATGAAATTTTATACTTTCTTTCATCTCCTACACTTTCACCCAACTGAAGGCTAGATCTACTCTAGAAGTCCAGTATAAATATGCTCAATTGCAAAAACTGGATCACAAAGATGGAAAGGTACAAACCAGGAAGGAGGAACAGATCTCAGCCATCGCAAATCCAACAAACCAGGTGAAGAGCGAACAAGAAACATACATCCAAGCAATTGTCAAATCCAAAAAAAAAAAGTGCATACCGAAGAACAAAAATCTAACAAGCAAAATATAACTATCATCCTCATATCTGCAACCACCTTAATTCCATAAGAAATTGCATCAGGAAGGAGCACTGTAGAAAAGCCTGGAGAAGAGAGAGATTCTGAATGGAGAGAGAGAACTTGGGAGGAAGAGAGCCGACAATGAGAGAGAAGATTTTTGTTGTGTGCGGTTTAAAATTGAATTAAATAGAACAACTAAGAAGGACAATAAGGGAAAACAAACAAAACGTAAGGGGCTAAAATGGAAAACAAAAATCTCCTAAAAATACTGTAGATATGAGATAGCCTCTTTTATAATAGTAGTAGATATATATTCTCGTTTTGTTTGAAGTGGTTCCAAGTAGTATGAAATAAATATTGCTGCTGTCTGCGCGTCTGGAGGTTAATTAGCAAATCATATGATCTGGGTGAAGATTTTATGAAAGCTAGCTAGCTAGCTACTCTATATGTATAGGCCTCTGGCCAAAGTTGATTAAAGCAGTCCGTACGTTAATATTTGTTTTGTGTGAACTTGGAGGATTTTCGAAGTTTATTGTTATGGAAGGTAAATTAAACCTTGGACATATTTGCTTAGAGTGGTTATGCACGTGCGCGCTCTCATAGTTTGGTGGGGCGATCGATGGATGCCCGTCTCACTTGATGGCTAAATTAAGTACGTATTGCTACAAGCAAATTATTATAGCAAACCTGTTTTCGTGTAGCACCAATTTACTCATATATCTTCCCATTTCTTTCCTGAATATATGGTTCAACTTTACATCAGGACACCAGAAAAATATTCCTCATGCATAGACTGACTTATATTAACGTCACTTATTAACAAACCTCGTGCAGAGAAATATATATATTATTATATATATAATTATATATCATGATCATATGATATATATATATATATATATATATATATATATATATTAGAATGCTATTATATGATGTGTTTTGGCATGATATTAATATTGACCCAAGATTTCTCAACAATGATAGAATTTAGAACCGTAAGGAGAGAAGTTAGTTAATTAATCCTAGACAAATTGTCTGAATGCACATTCTGTCTGGGCTGCCATCTTAATTAATTGATATTTGAGATCATTTATATGTATAATTAAGTAGTGACATGATGTACTTTTCTTTACTAATGAAGTCACTTTAGATAAAAAAAAAAAAGTAGTGACATGATATACAAAAGAAAAATAACCAAAAGCGTTTAATCAAGTCATCTCAACTGTTGCCCTCTCTCTCTTTACCCAAAATCAATTAAAGAATCTTAATTATATGCATGCATGGCCTCTATATTTCGTAATAAAGGCACGAGGCATCAAGCTGCCTACAGAGATATTAGATGTGTACCCACAACACATGCAATGCAATTCCATCCGCACAAAATATGCATGTGCTTATATACAAGACAGTGGCTGGTTAGGTAATGGTGCAGTCTATGGGATGACGAAATATGTATAGAATATTGATGATTTGATAATTTAGTAGGGTTTTTATCCTGACTGTATTGTTTAAGTTATCTGATCTGATTTTATGTTGTAATCTTTATTTTAAAATATTGAATGAAGGTGTTTCAATTATAAAAAGAAAATAAAAGAAAAGAAAAAGAATGGGTGCGTTTTATTCTCTTACCTGAATTATCAAACTATAATACCCGTTATGGTTGTTTTATTTACTGATCCTGCCATTGCTCTTTGTTACCAACTTTACCAATCCTAAATTCCATTTAACTGTAATTCCAGATTCCAATATTTCTCAACCCCTCGAATCCCCGGCCCTGTTCCAACTGATCAATCTCCCCCTTCTAAACCCTAGAATCTAAGTGTAATCATTCGCACATTTTGATGATTTTTTCAGTGAGTTTTTCAGATTGGAAGGGTGATTCTCGATATACATGAAGCGAGTTTTGGAGTCTCAGCCCGAACCGGGCGATTCACTCTGTGGTGGGACTCGGGCCAGACGACCCAGGCGAGTTCTTCTTATATCCAAGTTTCTGACACTACTAATAATGACTTCAAGAGATTCAAAGGTCCTGTGGTGAATCGTTTAATTGTTTATACCCGTGAAAGAAAGTCTCGGTTTAATTGGTCCACTGGACTTTCCGAGAACGGCCATAACAAGCAACTTTGCAGCTCGGATGAGACCGGAATTAATATGAACGCTTCGCTTGAGGAGGGATGCAATGGAAAAAACGTCCAAATTGTACTTGGTGACGAACCCACTTGTAAAGGGAGAGAGCTGGTACCATCTCCAGCCAAGGAAACAGGTGCTGAGGGGATTACTGTCGCGATTGCTGCCGAGAGTAGTGGGGGAAAGAATGATTTGCCCGAAGAAGAAGTTAGTCTCTTCACGCCATCATTGGTAAGACCGAAGGTCAAGCCAGAGCGGCCGGAGAGTTTAGTAAATGCATCAGATGCTGCTCAGAATGAGGAAAATTTATGTTTAGATAGGGGGGCAACTGGTGGAGTAAGTTCGAAGCTGGAGAATAAGTTGGAATTACAGACGTCGAAGAAGATTGGGCTGAATAAGAAGCCCATGACCGTCAGGGAGCTGTTTGAGACTGGCTTGCTCGATGGGGTGACTGTAGTTTACGTGGGTTGCAATAAGGTCGCCTGATTCCCAATGAATATTGTATAATACTTAATATTTGTTAATAATTCCGGAATAAAAAACCCAATCTTTTGCTTAAGGCTAAATTTGGTGGATTTCAGTTTCAAGGATCTGGTCTTCGCGGCACAATTAGAGATGGGAGAATTTTGTGCTCGTGTTCTTCCTGCAATGGATGCAGAGTGAGTATTGCTTCTCTCTCTCTCTCTCTCTCTCTCTCTATATATATATATTAGTATAGTATTGGTTATCATGCTATCATTGATAAGTAGTTATAACTGTACTTTATTTAAGCATGCTGTGTTTTTTCGTTGGATGCGAATGCATTAAGCTTTTGCTTCTTCTTCCTCCTCTCCTCTACACCCCCAAAAAAATTGTAGGTTATTCCTCCTTCCAAGTTTGAGATTCATGCTAGTAAAACATACAAACGGGCGGCACAATATATTTGCCTTGAAAATGGGAAGAGCCTGCTTGACCTGTTGAGGGCGTGCAGGGCCTCTTCCCTGAATACGTTGGAGTCAACAATTCTGAACATCATTGGTTCCCCACCCGAAGAAAAATATTTTATCTGTAAAAGATGCAAAGGTGGGCTTTCCACTTATTATTTCTGATTTATTCCAGCTCTGGTAGCAGGCTAGTTGAGATCATATTCCTATTAATACATTTTGGACAACCTTTTTTCTTTTACTTGTTGATTACGGTGGTTGCTCAACTTCCCAGGTTGCTTTCCCAAGTCTTGTGGGGCAAGAATAGGGCTACTATGCAATTCATGTGTTGACTCACAGGAATCTCATGGTACCCCAAATAGTGAGGATGTTAAAATACTCGGGTACAGTTTCTTGGCATTACTTTGTACAGATTTGCAATTTATGTAGCTTTTTTTGAGGAAAATGGAAACTATGGAGTCTGTTTTGTAGGAGTGTGCAATGGTCCCTCTGATTTTCAGTATAATGTCAGTACCTGTTATTCATTTTTTCTATCAGCTTGTAAATTTTTGCATTGACGTGTGAAGTGGATTTAGATGGTTAAAGAGTATACAATATATACATGCAATCAAACAATAATGGAGGGAAGTGTACCAACAAAAATGAATTCTCATACTAGTAATGCTTTCTTGATGAGAATACCGTGCCATACTCGTTTTAAATGGAGTCCTGCTGAAATGAACTACTCTGAGTAAGTTCTATTTTTTAATGTCATATCATGTCTTCGTGCAACATGAACAGAAAAAGCTGTGTTTCCGTTTTATGAAACCATGTGAGTTGTGCAAGAGTAAAATTTGGGTGATATGCTTATTTTGGTTTGTAGGAAGTGTAGAATATTTTTTTTTGATAAGAAGAATTTATTAATCCACATAATTAGGCAAAGCCTAAGTACACAGGAAGTATACAAGAGATGAACCTAATTACAAGCTAAGTGCTGTGAAAAACAGCATAAAATCCCATTCAATACAATAGCCGAAGCCCAAAGTAACAATGTATGAAAGAAAAAATCCATAAACGTCATATATATAATATCTATCTTTTACTGATAAAAAAAAAAAAAAAAAAAATCCATAAACGCTCCCATCGAACGTTCCCTATTATCAAAACAGCGACCATTCCTCTCATTCCAAGCACACCACGTTAAAACATAAAGGCACCATCTTCCAAACAAGTGTATAATATTGGTCGTTAGATATCTTTATATGCTTCCATTTGCTTTATTTCAGGACATCAACATCATTGTTGATCTCAAAGTCCACTAGAAATGCTTCAACTTATGTTTCTCCACAACGTGAGGGTCAATGGAAAGCTTCAGACTCCGTTTCTCAACAAAGTAAAAGTCAATGGAAGTTAAAAAAAAAGTTGGTACCTTTTTGGTCTCATTGGCTTGTTTTGCATATAGCTTATTTCAGATTAGTTTTTCATATACAATTCATTACTGACACTTAATGCCTTAAATCGTATGCTCTTGAACCAGATGAAATTTGCAAGCATATAATTTTATAAGAAAAAAAAATTCTCATCGTATTTAGTTGGTTTGCAGAATTCTTACCTGGTATACTGTTTTATTTGTGTGCTGCTGTGAAATAATTTCTTCTGGAGCTGGCTTAATAAATTTTTAGTACCCTTTTTATTATCTTCGTACACATGCACACACGTCCTTCTTGCACTGTTTCATCATTATTATTTCTTGGCCTGTTAACATGCTCTCAATTGCATTATCTCAGGTCGCCAAAACGAGTTCCCTTCTCAAAGAACTCCAAAAGTGCTTCTGCATGTTTTCCATCACAAAATAAAAGACCTTGGAAAATAACAACAAAGTCAGTATCTTCTTTGGTTTATTTGTTTAATCATTTTTTTTTTCTGTTGCCTATTTTTGGCTTACGATTTTGCTTTATTTCCTGGTAAAAAATAATTTCGGCTTTCTTTGTTCTAAAACTGTATGGACGATACAATGATATCATTCTATTAATGTTTTCAATTTATAGTTTATAGTTACTTATTAAAAAAAAAAAATTATAGTTTATAGTTAGTGGTGAGTACTGTTATCCAAATTCTTTCCTTTTCTTATGTGCTTTAATTGTTGCTATTTTCAGACCATCAAAATCAATTTTGATCTCGAGGTCCTCCAAAAGTGCTTCATTGTCTATTCCTTCGCAAAATAAGACTATATGGAAAATAACAACAAAGTTGGTATTTTTTATGTCTTGGTTTCTTTAGCATGTATATGGCTTAAATTCCTTTCCTTTTGTAGCATGCAGATAATCTCTTTTATTTGTTGGATGTTTTTTTTTCTTTTCAAGAGATCAACGGTTGCATAAATTGGTTTTTGAGGAAGCTGGATTGCCTGATGGAAGTGAAGTGGCATATTATGCACGTGGTCAGGTTGAGATGAACACCACAAATACTTGTTTTGTTTTTAAGTTTTTATGGATATTTAACGTTTCTCCTTCTCCTGGGCAGAAATTGCTTGAGGGCTATAAAATGGGCTTTGGTATATTGTGTCGTTGCTGCAATAGTGAGGTACTTTTGTTACTTCTTGAAGTTTGAAGTATCGGTTTATTCCTGAGTTTCTGCATTGTTCACATTTGATGTGCAGGTCAGTGCCTCACAGTTTGAAGCTCATGCTGGCTGGGCATCTCGAAGGAAACCGTAAGTTCAGGATATGAGATATTTGCCTGGTTCTTGATCACCCATTTTTTAAAAATTTTATTATGGGTTTTTGTCTTCATTGGCAGTTACGCATACATTTACACATCCAATGGGGTATCTCTCCATGAATTGGCGATATCTCTCTCAAAAGGCCGCAAGTATTCTGCCAAGGATAATGATAACCTATGCATCATTTGTGCAGATGGGGGAAATATTTTGCTTTGTGATGGATGCCCGAGGGCCTTCCACAAAGGTGAAATATAAATGATGCTAAGCACATTGAATTAAGTGATTAGTTGGTTGTCAAATTGTATAATTTTTTAATTTTTTTCCCCTGTTAGAAGATTCTTTTGTTTTTGTGGGGGGCTACCATTGACCAAAAATTTAACTTAAAAGTATTTTATTCATTTCATTGTTAGAATTATGGACCGAAAGTCCAACTAGCAAGCAATTTCCCTAGTGCCTATCATGCCTACATAGCATCTTTAAAGCAACAACATCTATGATCAGTGGCACACTGGCAGCTCCAAAAATTGGATGTCTAATCTGTATGTTCAATTTTATTATCCTATTATGTATAGTTCTGTTTACATCACATTTGTGCTTAGGTTGTGTCTTCCCCTATTTCTTTTTTTTTTTTTTTGATAAGTAAGAGATAAATTTTATTAATAAGAATGAAATAGGCATGGCCCATGTACACAGGAAGTATACAAAAGAACACCTAAATACATTCTAAGGGTGATGAACTAAAGACAAGAAATCATGAATATTATCCCCGTTTAATACAATAGCGGAGAACCACAGCAATAAAGTATGTAAAAAAAAGTTCTTCAGCTCCAGCATTGTGCGTTCCTTATCCTCAAAACAACGTGCATTCCTTTCCGTCCAAATGCACCACATGATACACAACGGAATCATCTTCCAAACTGCTGACACTTGCTGACAGCCCTGCAATTTCCTCCAACAACCCATCAAATCCACCACCCTCTTGGGCATTACCCAAGCCACACCAACCCTACGAAAAATCTCATCCCACAACACTCTACCTACGTCACAGTGTAGTAAGAGATTATCCACCGATTCTCCACTTTTTACACATGTAGCACCAATCCATCACTACACATCCTCTCTTTCTCAAGTTGTCTGTGGTTAAGATCTTCCGCTATTTCTACATATGCATGTATGGGCTTATGGGGGGGTTTTATGATCTCTAACTGTGATTGATATTCTTTTTTCCCCTCCTTTTTGGTTTTCAGGTCCTATTTTTGAAAAGAAGAACGAATTTGTTTTCTAAAAGATCCATACACATTTTGTTTTCTAAACAAATTTAACATCGTGTATGGGTTTTTAACATCTTTTTACATAGTTATGGCATAATTTGGAGGACTATACTAGTTGCCTCTCTCAAATAGTTTGCATTGGTAGACTTTGATGTCCAAACTTATTTTCTTCTGCAGAATGTGCATCTTTAAGTAGTATTCCTCGTGGTGATTGGTACTGTACATATTGCCAGAATATGTTCCAACGAGAAAAATTTGTGGAGCATAATGAAAATGCGGTTGCAGCTGGAAGGGTTTCTGGAGTCGATCCAATAGAACAGATAACTAGGAGATGCATCCGCATTGTTAAAAACATAGAAGCTGACCTTAGTGGATGTGTGTTATGCAGGTAACAAAAAAGAACCACTCTTTGTTTTAGTTAGAGATCTATTAAAGCTAATGGGCTTTTTCACAATCTTCACTGTGTTGTTTGTGATGAGCAATAGTTGGACACATATCACTTTTGTTTTCCTTCATTAATTTACATATTTTGGTATATTCGTACTATTTGAGGTAGCCATTGCTTCTCACTTTGCACATGCAGAGGTTATGATTTTAGCAAATCGGGGTTTGGGCCCAGGACAATTTTACTTTGTGATCAGGTAATGTTCACATTTGAGCTCTCTAAGTGTGGAATTCTTAAATAACATCCCATGCTCCCATTACTTTTATCATGAAAGGTAGTGGGAATTTGGAATGTTATTCATGAATTCATTGTTACTCATGCCTAAACAACCAACTGATTATGTTTTTTTTCTCTACTCTTTTGCTTTATATATTGTGCCAGTGTGAGATGGAATTTCATGTCGGCTGTTTGAGGGATCACAAAATGGCATATCTGAAGGTGTTGCCATAAATAATTTTTGTTTTTTATTTTTTAGTGGGACATGCCAATCTATTTATGGATCAAATGTTGAAACACTGTTGCTACAGGAATTGCCAGAAGGGGAGTGGTTCTGTAGCGTTGATTGCACCAGGATAAATTCTGCTTTGCAGAAGTTGCTAGTAAGAGGAGCTGAGAAGCTCCCGGACTCTCTTTTGGATGTTATAAAGAGGAAGCAAGAGGAACAAGGTTTAGACTCCATTAATGACATGGATGTTAGATGGAGGCTTCTTAGTGGCAAAATTGCATCTCCTGAAACTAGGTTTTATCTTTCAGAGGCTGTTGCCATTTTCCATGTAAGTTCAGCCCAGTTTACGTGTAGATACTTCAGTTCTTGAAGTTTTTGATATTGTTTTTATGGTATAATCAGATCAAATGGTATTTGATAGCTGCTTTGAATACATCTAAGTTATATGATTCACTTTGCCATTTTTAAATAGCCATTTTCATGAGTGAATTTTAGTTTGCTTTAATATGTAATAGGTTACATGCATTTGAAAAGGATGTTTTATTATAAAATAAAACTTACCATCTAATAACAACCAGTTGTTAAACTGTGCCTTCTTTATGCTACACTGGTGCAGGTGTTTCCCAATTTCAATTTAGATTGAACTTTTAATGTATTTAGGTTTTTGCAGCAGTTAATATATCGGTTAATACTTACAAAAAAAAAATCAGTTAATAGTACTCTCTCAAACTGCACTTCCTTATGCATTTCCCATATCGAGTGTGATGTGGCTCAGCCACTAAAATTGAGTGATTTGCTACTGTTATGGTGAATTCATCCCATCTCACGCTTGGACTCTACTCTCGAGATATATACTGATTTCTTTTCTTTACCTTTAGCCTTCATAATTGCTTTAAGCTTTTAGAAATCACGTCTGTGATGCTTGCATATGGGGGTGACAAGTGAAGCATTCTTTATATGCTTGAAAATGAGTGGAAAGCTGTGCTATATTTAGTTTGAGATGATTGTCTTTGTATTTCAGGATTGCTTTGCCCCTATAATAGATTCAATTAGTGGACAGGACCTTATTCCAGCTATGGTTTATGGGTGAGCAATTAAGATCTTTTCATTATTGATACTGTGCTGTTAGAGCCCATGTTTAGTCGCCTTTTTCCATTCTTTTTCATTTCCACTTAAACGTCTCTCTCTCTCTCTCTCAGAAGGAACATAAGGGGCCAAGAATTTGGGGGAATGTACTGTGCAATATTGATGGTCAAGTAAGAGCTAGTCTTCTCTAAGGTCTAACCTTATATGTTGTCTCTCTTGAAGATATGATAACGATCTTTTTTGCTGACACTGCAGCTCATTTGTCGTAGCAGCTGGAATTCTTCGAGCTTTTGGTCGAGAAGTTGCTGAACTCCCTTTAGTTGCAACAAGTAAAGGTAACCATGGAAAGGTGAGAATCTAATGACTGCTCAGCTAGTGATCTTTACCATTTACCCCTGCCTTCACAAACTTGTGATTCAGTTGGAAAATTTAAAACTTTTGCGGCCTATTGTGAGGTGTACTCTTTTTTTTTTTAATCATTTTTTTAAAAGATGCCTTCTCCTGGGATATGCAACCAGGGGTATACTATTATTCATAAAAGCTGCAACCTATTCCTATGTTTGTGATGATCACTTTTTGATATGTTGAATCGTGTTTGAATATATTTGCAACTATTGAATTCGTCTTATTTCCAATGTTATTCCGACAGTCGGTGTTAGTTGCCACCTATGAAATATAAGTGCAAGCCTAGTTTTTATGTCGTGGAGCTCTGCCTTACAGGGCTACTTCCAAATCTTGTTTTCCTGCGTTGAGAAGCTGCTGTCTTTCTTGAATGTAAAGAGCCTTGTCCTCCCTGCGGCTGAAGAAGCAGAATCTATATGGACGGATAAATTTGGTTTTGAGAGGTTGAAACCTGACCAGGTATGCTATTATGCATCTGAAATGATGCTTGTATTTCAGCATAGATTTCAAACTTTCCTTAAAATTGCAATCCTGTGTACCGTGCTGCAGCTTAGCAAATACCGCAGCTGCTGCTGTCAGATGGTGACCTTCAAAGGAACAACCATGCTTCAGAAAATGGTTTGTCAATGTCGAGTCATTGACAGTTGAGTGAAGATGCATTTTTTTCTGCTCAATAAATTTACTTTTCAAAGAATTAATATTCTCCCCCTATTGATATTAGATAACGAATTTTTAAAGTAATTTTAGCATACAAACTGGTGCAAACAGAGTTTGTGCTAAACATCATTTTTTTCTTTCTTTTTTGAAGTTGAGAAAAAAATGGAAGTAAAGAAAGAAAATGTTGCCCAACACGACGGAAGGGCTACTACTAGATGGATGGCATGTTATAATACGCATAATATCCTTAGCATTAATATGGCATATGTATTCGATCCAGGATATAACCAACCGATCAAATGAAAATCTTGCCATTGGTGTCATAGTTTCACTGCAAATTTTGATCGATTCAAAATAAATGACAGCCGTCATCGAGTACAAAAGATCAAGACGATTACTTCAAAGTCTTCAATCTCGTCATGGTATGGGTATATATAATATTTGTTAATGTTTGGGGTTGATTTTTTATTTTTTCAACGGTTATATATCCAATCAACGGTCATATATCATATTTTATTTTACTTAGCGAATTCGGAACAAAAACATCTGAACGAAACCCATTTATGGTTTTTTTTAATATCTCGGTATTTTAAAATATGGTTCATTAGCCGCTGCAGTCGTTTAATTAAATATGCCTACGATTTTCATTACTCTTTTCCAATATGATTCCATTCAATTGAAACGACGTACCCTGAAACTTAGATCCGAAGACCATGCATCAATTAGTGACGTTTTGGGCTGTTGAGATAACAACAAAGTCTGCAGAAGATAATCGTAAATCACACTGTGAATATGAAGATAAAATCCTAGATAATAGGAAGAGTGATCATGATAGAAGTTTTGAATAATTGTACTTATCTTTGTTCTTATCTCCTCTGTTTTACACCTATTTATATGTAACAATTTCTTCTATAAATAATATACACGGCTTTGCAATACATTAGCAAGCCAAGTTTTCTCAATACTCTTATATGGTATCAAGAGCTAAAAGACCAACGTCCTCCTTATGTCATCTTCCTCAAAAATGTCATCTGCGTCCCCCTCAAGTCCTCCAAAAACTGAACCCACCATCACCACTCACCATATCCAAATCAAACTCACAAAAGACAACTATTTACCTTGGAAAACTCAACTCACACCGTATCTTCGTGGACAAAATTTATACCACTAGTCAATGACCAACTCTCTCCACCTCTCATGCATATCTCTTCCTCTTCCTCTTCCACTCCTTAGCCAAACCCATCGTATGATTCCTGGTTTGCCCAAGACCAAATTATTTTAAGCACTCTTCTTTCTACTCTATCCGATTCAATTTAAATAAAGTTGTTGGTATAACCAATTCTCCCGACCTCTGGCTCACCCTTGAATGCATGTTTTCCACCACATCCAATGCTCGTGTCATGCATACTCGTTTTCAACTAGCCACACTGAAAAAAGGTGGTCTCTCCATCCAAGATTATTTCCAAAAAGATAAAAATTTAGTTGATGTTCTTACTACCATTGGTTAGCCGTTAAATGACTCAAAATCTCATCCTATATACTTGTTGGCCTCCCATTTGAATATGAGTCATTAGTCACCTCCATCACCACCAGATTAAAACCTGTGTCTGTGGATACCCTCTTTGGTTTTCTTCTCCAACATGAACTACGGCTCAAACAACTATCTCTCTCATCCATTGGCATCCCCTCTGCCAACTTTACCAATCGCTCTTTCTCAACTCTAGGCCGTGGTTCCCGAAACTCCAATAGTTCTTCATATCGTGGTGGGTGTTCTCGAGGGCAGAGGCATGGTCGTTCTGGCCAACCTCATTTCTCTACATCTCAGTCCACAAATGGTCCCTCCACCAGACCTTACTGCCAAATCTACCATAAAGTTGGTCATATGGCGCCATCATGCTGGTTTTGCTTCGACCAAAAATTTAAACTCCCACTTCATCACCCTCACATGCTTACATATCCACAGCGGCACCTTCACAAAATAATGAGTGGTACCCGGACACTGGTTCTACAAATCATATTACCTCTGATTTTGAAAATTTGGACCTAAATGGCGAGCAATATATTGGTTCAGATCAAGTTCAACTCGGTAACGGTCAAGATTTGTAAATTCATCATACTGGTTCCTCTACTTTATTATCTTCTTCTAAAACTTTCTTTTTTCATAATATTCTTCATGTCCCTGCTATTTGTAAAAATCTTCTATTTGTCTATCAATTCATTAAAAACAAGAACTATTTTTCTGAATTTCATACTGATTTTTTTTTTTTTTTTGTGTTAAGGATTTATCATCGAGAGCCACCCTTCTCAAAAGCAAGAGTAACCATGGTCTATATCCCCTCACCAACCTTTCTTCTAGTTTTCGGTGTCTTTCAACATGTCTTGGTGAACGCGTGCCCCTCAGTAATTGGCATTCCCAATTGGGTCATCCTGCTCTTCGGATTGCTAGCCAAGTCGTCTCCAAATTTAATCTCCCCACTAGTTTTGATAAGTCCGTGTCTATTTGTAATGCTTGCCAATTAGGCAAGAGTCGTCATCTTTTTTTTACATCCTCTCCATCAGTCTCTGCAGGACCACTGGATCTAATTTTCACTAATGTATGAGGTCCTGCATCTCAAGTGTCTGTCAATGGAAACAAATATTATATTTTCTTTATTGATGATTTCTCAAAATTTATTTAGCTCTTTTCTATGTCTTCAAAATCTGATACTTTTAACATCTTTGTAAAATTCAGTGCTCAAGTTGAATGTTATTTCAATCATAAAATTAACGGCGTTCAATCTGATTGGGGCAGTGAATTTTGCAAACTTCATAACTTATTTCAACAACTCGGTATCTCTCATTGTCTTACTTGCCCCCATACTCATCACCAAAATGGTTCAGTTGAACATAAACACCGCCATATAGTCGAAACAGGTCTCACCCTTCTTGCTCATGCCTCAGTTCCCCACACCTATTGGGACGACGCTTTCCTCACAACCTCTTACTTGATAAATTGGCTTCCCTCTCTTATCACCAATCAAAAAAGTCCGCTTGAATTACTCTCCCATCAGCAACCTGACTACAAGTTCTTAAAGATATTTGGTTGTGCATGTTGGCCTCACCTCCGCCTATATAATTATCACAAACTTGATTTTCGATCTACTCCCTGTGTATTCTTTGGCTACAGTCTTCATCATAAATGGTACAAGTGTCTTGATCTCTCCTCTGGGCACACATATATTGCTCGACATGTGGTCTTTGATGAAAATCAGTTTCCTTTCTTATCCCGTATAACAATTACTCCACACACCTCTGCTCCTACCCGAGTCATCCTACCATCTAATCTTTCTCCAATTCTCACTTCACGTAATGATACTCAATCAGGTCCCACCAGCCCTCCTAACCTCCCATCTATTTCACCTACAAGACTTCCATCTTTGTCCCCTCTGTCTACCACATCTCTCGTTCAACACTCCACCAACACAATCCCATCACATGTGCCCCAATCGATGACCTTGCCCATGCCTAGACATCCTATGCAAACCCTGGCTCGCAATAACATTACTCGGCCCAAAAAACTCTTCAATGGTCTTATTCCTTACCCTCCAACACGAGCTCTCATTGCCCCCACTATGTCCTGTCTTGAGGAACCTACCTCATATTCATCTGCAATCCAGTTTCCAGAATGGCGTCAGGCCATGAATGAAGAGTTTACTACTTTACTACACAATGGCACTTGGTCACTTGTTCCCCCCAAGCCCAACATGAACGTCATCAGCTGTAAATGAGTGTTCCGCATTAAAAGGAAGGCTGATGGTTTCTATTGAATGCTACAAGGCTTGCTTGGTTGCAAAAAGATTTCACCAACAACAAGGTATTGATTTTTATGAGACTTTCAGTCCAGTAGTAAACCCTATTACCATACATACTGTTCTCTCTCTTGTAGTTTCCTCAGGATAGGTCATTCGTCAACTTGACGTTAAAAATACATTTTTCCATGAAAAGTTGGATGAAGATGTTTATATGGTTTAACTACCAGGTTTCACACATCCCTCATTTCCAACACATGTCTGTTACCTTCAAAAAGCTCTCTACGGCCTCAAACAAGCACCACGTGCGTGGTACTCTAGGTTAAGTTCACGGCTCACTGATCTTGGTTTCAAGGGATGCAAGTCTGACATCTCTTTATTTATTTATCAACATGATTTGGATCTTATTATTCTCCTGCTCTACGTCGATGATATTATCGTCACTAGACCTGATTCTCAGTGCATCTTTCAGGTCCTAGAAAAATTGCAAAGTGACTTTGCTCTCAAAGATCTTGGACCACTCCATTTTTTCTTAGGAGTTGAGGTATTGATAGGCTCCAATGGCCTTTTTCTCTCCCAAAAGCGTTATATTCAAGACCTGCTTAAGAAGACAAACATGCATGACTCCAAACCAATGACTTCATCGATGAGCTCCACCACATCTCTTTCTCAATTCTCTAGCAATCCATTTGCTGATCCTACATAATACTGCAACATTGTGGGCTCATTGCAGTACTTATCTCTAACTCGCCCAAATCTAGCATTTTCTATTGGAAAGGTCTTCCAGTTTCTTAATTGTCCAACCAACAATCATTGGAGTGCCGTTAAGCGCATATTGCGCTACCTCAAGAACACCTTGCACCATGGTCTCTTCTTGTAGAAAACTTCTTCATTTGATATCCATGTCTTCTTCGATGCCGACTGGGCTAGCTCACCAGATGACTGACTATCTACCAGCGAATATTGCATTTTTCTAGGCAAGAACCTAGTCTCATGGAGCTTGCAGAAAAAATGGACAGTCTCCCAATCTAGCACTGAGTTGGAGTACCGAGCCATTGCTCATGCTTCAGAGGAACTATTATGGCTTCAGTCACTGCTTTGTGAACTACATGTTTCGCAATCTACAACACCGGTTCTATGGTGTGACAACATTGGAGCAACATATCTCATTGCAAATCCGCTATTTCATGAACAAACGAAACATATTGAAATTGATGTACACTTTGTTAGGGACTTAGTTGCATCCAAGTCACTGTAGGTGCGTTTCATTTCTTCAAAAGACCAATTGGCCGATACCTTCACCAAAGCACTGCCAACAGTACGATTTTCATTTGTAAGGGACAGTCTCAATGTCCATGAACTCCCATTGCGACTGCGGGAGCGTGTTGAGATAACAACTAAGTCTACAGAAGATAAACATAAATCACATTGTAAAGATGAACATAAAAGCCTAGATAATAGGAAGAGTGATCATGATTGACGTTTTGAATAATTTTACTTATCTTTCTTCTTATCTCTTATGTTTTACACTTATCTATATGTAACAATTTTTTCTATAAATAATATACACGACTCTGCAATACATCAGCAAACCAAGTTTTCTCAATACTCTTATATGGGCCAATATAATAAGAACTGCTTATTTATGTCACGATTTGAGAAAAAATAGAGATCAATTTATGTAATAGAGTCGATCCCCTAAGTTATTGAGCAGTGGTGTAGAATTAGATTCTAAAGATAGTAAATCTTTTCTTTTTTATGAAATGAAGTCTTCATAAAAAAATTCTTTAAAAAATTATATATGAAATATGAAACCGAGATAGCTACCTTTCAAAAAATTGTAATGATGGCTGGGAAAAGATAAAATTAAAATTGATTAAATTATTAATCTAAAATGAAAGTTTGAAACTTAACTACTGTAGATGAGACAGATGCATGAGAAATCTCATTCAATTATCAATATGGTTTTCCCCCTCTGGAATTGTACGACGCCCAAATATAAAGATAACTACGTACTCTGATGTTTTGAGAGAACTAATTACATATATATACTATGAAGAGTGAGATAAGATTGAAAAACAGAGAAAAATAGATTTTGTTGGTTTAGTACTGATTTGTACACAAGTATAATTATTAGATATATAGTACAGTACTTTGAATATATATATATATATATATAACATAGATGCACAATATTCTCATATCTTATATATGATGGAATAATATATAGACATATGGTATTCTAATTGTATCATAAAATGTTACGTCATAATTAAGAGTTAATATTTATATAAATAAACAAATATGACAACTTATCATAAGTTATGTATGCTCCGAATTAAGTAGTTAATAATTTTCTAGCATGCATCTCAATCGTGATTGGAGATTTTTTTTTTCCTCTCAAAGGGGACGGCACCCCTAGAATTTTTTCAGAACCTCTCTTAAGGTGGAGGAAAACCAGCAACTACGTAGCAGAACTACAATAACAGTTACTCTACTGCAGGCTGTGGCTACAACCATAAGAACCAAAAACTCCAATAACAGAAAAGCAAAGGCCCAGCACGTGGGATAAAAAACCAACTACACATTTCAAACAAAGGTTTGTCAAAATCATCTAATCTGAGGTAAACCAAGTCTATCAGTGCGGAGAACACCTCTCAATAAATGAGGAATTGAAGCATTGACTCCCAGCTTTTAGTAACCACTTGAGATCTCAACCTTGCAAGAAAATCAGCAGCTGAGTTCCCTTGCCTGTAAATATGCCGCAAACTGAAGGAAAGTTGTTGTAAAAGAGATAAAAGCTCCTCCTAGAATTCTTCAAGGTATTAGACACCACAAGAAGATGATTTGATCCAATTAATAACCACCTGAGAGTCCATCTCTATCTCCACTCTAGTAATATGTTTTTGCCGAATAACTCTTGAGTCCATGTAGAAGCGATAAAAATTCAGCACATGTGTTTGTGCCGTGCCCAATGGAAGCTGCAAATGCTGAAATCAGCCTCCCAGATTCATCTCTAACTACCCCTCCAACACCTGCCATACTAGGATTACCTCTACTGCTCCCATCAGTTTATACCAACCCGTACGTGGTCTCTGCCAAACAACAAACAAATCAGATTTCACCTTTGGGGCTTTATGTGGAATGTTAAGATCCGCAAGGATTTTTTCATCCCTTGCACTCAAAGGTTTCACCTTTGGGGATTTGCTTACTGGCCAAGACTCTTGCAACCAAAAGCTAGCAATAAGCCGCGTGAGGATCATCGAGGGCGGTGCCGTTTATACTCATGAAATAAAAAGTAAAAGACTCTTTGAATTGTGCACTGTGCCTAACTTTGATCATTTCTCCAGCTGGCGGTCACTTCGATTTGGCATTGATTCAGAGTGGTAAAAAGAGCCACCACCCGATCGAACACATCCACGCACAACCCTTACTTTTTCGGTGCATGTTTTCATCATTGAAACTATAAATATATATATATATATATATATATATATATATATATTTCTTTGGCTTAGCGTGTGAATTTTCCTTTCTTCATTGCTGCCCATCTTTCTAATTTGCATTTTCCTTTCGTCATTGCTGCCCATCTACGATCTCTCATGTCTTTCTGTCTTTAATTCCATACAATCATGTCTATAAGGAACACCAATTAGTAATCAGCATCTCCCCACTTTTTCCCGTGCGCCATCCTCTCACCACCAACAATATCATCATATATATAGACTCGTACATTTCGTACCTCTCACTCCAATCGATCATGCATGTAGCACTCACTCCTTGAACATGATAAAACAATAGCTCACTTCCACCACACCTCAACCCCAATGTATTAAACTCATTAATGCAGTACATTAATCAATACCAAAGCCTTAACCATTGACTATGAGAATCAAAACAACCTTCGTTTGGCTCTCCGCCTTTGCCATTGCACTCCTTTCCATCTCCATCTCTACGTATAGCATCCCTCCTTCCTTTACTAGTATCGCCAAAATTAGTTCCCAATTAGATGGTTTCAACCTTGCTATTTTGAATGAGGTTGTTAAGCATGGTGGGACGATGGAGGATTTCTTGTCTCGCCTAACCTATATGGAGTTTCGACATCATCATCATCGGAAGCCTAAGAGAAAATGTAACAAGCAAAGATGGAAATCTAGGCTTATATCCATTTACAAAGTGGCCCTCGTCTTGACAGTCGACTTGAAGGGTTGCGCAAATTTTCGTAGCGTCCAGAAGGCAGTAGATGCTGTTCCTGAAAATAGCCCCGCGAGGACCCTTATCATTATTGATTCCGGTACATACAGGTAATTATCTCCTTCAAAGTTTCCAACCCTTTACTTTTCTTTCTTTCTTGTTAATCAGTAGAAAGGAGGAGTTTATATATATATGTACAAGCATGTACTGGCACATGCTGTTCTTGAGAATATATAGCTCGATTATGCACATGTCGGCAGGGAAAAGGTGGTAGTGGACGCCAACAAGACAAATGTGATATTTCAAGGTCAGGGATATCTTAACACAGCTATAGAATGGAATGACACTGCGAATTCTACTGGAGGGACTGCCTACAGCTCTTCAGTTGCTATCTTTGCTCCCAACTTCACCGCTTACAACATTAGCTTTAAGGTAACCGATCGATGCATTTTGAATTTACTCAAAAAGGAGACAATATATATAATTTACGTATAGATCATTAAAGGATTAATCCTTATGCACGACCGTTTATGTACGTGAATTTTTCTTTATATTTCTTTTAAAAGAACACAGCTCCTTCCCCACCCCAAGGAACAATTGGAGGGCAAGCAGTGGCACTTCGAATTGCAGGTGATACGGCTGCATTTTATGGATGTGGATTTTATGGAGCCCAAGACACACTTCATGATGACCGTGGGAGGCATTATTTCAGAGAATGTTTCATCCAAGGATCCATCGATTTCATTTTTGGAAAAGCTAGATCTCTCTATGAGGTAGGGTATCTTTCCATATCATATATAAATTAGATCGAACACAATTTTTCTATTTTCGTTTCTGTCAAGGCATTCTACTTTAATATATTTATATATATATATACAAAAATTCTACTCAACCTCCTACTATTCACACAACTTCCACACACCACATTTTTTTTTTATCAAATATTTAATATATAAATAATGAATAGAAAAATTAAATTAATTTAAAAAGAATAAACTCAAAAAAAAATTTTAAAAAAATATTAAAAAATTTAAAAATTTAAAAAAATGTGGTGTGTGGAGATTGGGGAGGTTGTGTAGCATTTCTCATATATATATCGTGTTGTTTTCATCTATCCCGTTAGATCTTTTCTTTAATTAATTTGGTGCCCAATCTATTTAAATACTAATATATTTGTAAACCTAACAATCATAAAAGGATGTTGTTATGATGGTAAGAATATTCATTAATTAAGATCCATTAATAAGATTCAAGTTGGAAGGTTAACTAATTAAGCATTATGTTATGTATATGACAGGGGTGCACCATTAATTCAATAGCAAAAGAAGTCTCTGAGGGAATAAGCGGCTCCATCACTGCTCAAGGGAGGCAGTCGATGAATGAGGAAACGGGGTTTTCCTTTGTGAATTGTAGCATCACTGGAAGTGGGAGAGTATGGCTTGGCCGCGCTTGGGGAGATTATGCCACTGTGGTGTTTTCTACAACATACATGTATGATGTCGTAGCTCCGGATGGCTGGAATGATTGGAGAGACCCTTCAAGAGACCAGTTTGTGGCTGATCCTACTCAAATAATAATTACTTTTACATCTGCAGAACCTAATTTTCTTTTCGTACTCATGCATTATTTGCCTGCCTGCCTAATTAATTAATTCATTTCTTTCTCTTTCCTCTAATTTCTTGTCCTGGCCCGTATAAACTTATAACATGATCATGAGATGATCAGAAAAGATCGATCGATGGCCTAAAAAGAAATAGCTGATCAAGATTTGAAGTCTTAATTGGTTGTTTTCTTCTATCAAGAATATTTAAATAATATTGTACGTACGTGATTTTGAAAACAGAAGGGTCTTCTTTGGAGAATATCAATGTTTGGGACGAGGAGCAAACTACACATATAGGGCCTCGTATGGAAAGCAACTCGACCAATCTGAAGCAGCTCCCTACATGGATATTTCTTATATTGATGGAGACGAATGGCTTCTCTATCATCAAAAGATAGCACTCGTTCCTGTCGATAGCGAGAAAGAAGAAATTTTTTCTTATTATATCATGTGAGATTTCTGTCATTAATTTATGCAATTATATATGTGTATGAGGAATTAGAATTGTAATTAATTAAGCACATTGGTTGTACGATGAAAGGGCCAACATTAAACCACTTCATCAAACCATTAAATCAATTAATACAAATTATAAATTGCGTACCAAGCTATATATATATATATATATATATATATATATATATATATATATATATATATAAATTAGAAAAAAGAAACCCATGCATGCAGGATCTAAATAATGGGTGCATGCTACACATGCATGCATGATGCATACAATTAGTTTCTTAAAATATTATTTATGATCAGAACTTGATTGCCTTTTTTCCCGTTACGTTTCATGATATCATCAAGTAGTAGTGAGATGTTGAGGTAATTAAGAAGATCCACTCTCTTCCATTGCCTTCTTTGCCATCTCTGCAAACGTTTTGATTCCATCTCTTCGTTCTTCTACTTCTTTACCTTCACCCATTATCTTTTCTATTGCCTCCTCAACTTTCTCTCTGTTCACCAGCACCCCAACTTCTCTTCATTCCCCCATAGGCCACAGTGCATTCCCACCTCGACTCCCACCCTCACACCGATCTGTAAATATACTTGTACGATAATTAACTTCTCGTTAAAAAATTGTTCGGCAAACAAAGCCATCATGTTATCATTGGGACGTCAGCACAAATGCCTTCTACCGTGGAATTCCAACCACAATGTGTTAAGAACCCACCGGTTGCTGGATGCGATAATATTAATACTTGCGGTGCCCAACCTCGGATCAAGAAGCCTCTCCCTTTTACCCTTCTCTCAAAACCGTCGTCTGAAAACCATTTATCCATTTCCTCTTGTTTATATCCACCTCGAATAACCCAAATGAATGGCTTGTTGGACGCTTCCAAGCCCAAACCAAGCTCTATCAGCTGTGGAGGTGTGAGGCGATAAGCTTCCCAGACAAGCATAAATCACACTATTGGATGGCCATGAATCAAGCCACTTCAAGCAATGGTTTTCATCGGTTGAAGCCTTCTTACCTCTCTCGCCCATGTCCAGTCTATCCTTGTTGTGTAGAGACATGGGTACTGGAAGGGGTAAAATATACACAGTCTAAAGTAAGTTCACTAGGCCTAACTTAAGGGGAGGTCTCACCACTAGAAGACAAAGGAAGAGAGATGAATGAGAGACAATGAGGAGACAAGAAAAAAGAGAATGTGTCAGACACGTAAGGGAATGTAGCAAATCCTCACCATTCCCTAGGAGCACGCAAAAAAAAAAAGGACATGTGAAAGGAAACGACCATACGATTTTGGGAGGACTTCGACCACTTCTTCAGCTTCTTCAATCTCATGACAGGAGCTCCAGCTACAAGAGTTCTACCAGAAAATAGAGCTCTAAACTCCATTATACAAAAAGTATGAGAGACTATGAGAAATTGTAAAATAAGCAGATTATTTCCCCTTCCCCAACACCCTGTAAACGTAGGCAATATGCCGAACTACGTCAATTTATGTGTCTCCCTCTTTTTTACATTTTCAATATTTATTTTTTATTCATTGTAATGGACATACACACAACCGCATAAGACCATGCCTGGGGCTCTAGACTACATTGATTGAGGCCCGGATTGTCATAGCGGGCCGGGAATAACTTTTTCTCCCTTTCTGGACTATTGTGCGATTTTTGGCATTATCAATTGGTGTCGTCTGTAGGATCAATTTATTTTTAACGCCGGAAGCGGAAGAAGAACGAATTTCTAGTGTGTTAAATAATTTTCGAAGGGGTACATGAAAGTCTTCCAGATAAGTATTCTCAACCTTTTGACTTTTATTTTTATGGGTAACATTGTTGGCAACCTAAGTTACTCGTCACTTAAATTGCAATTGCTTAGTACCCTTTAAGGGTACTGTGCAAAAAGGGGAGGAGTATGGGAATGAGGATGTAGTACATTGAGTATACACACCGAAACACACAAGTGCACTATGTCCACAAGTGCACTGTGCAGGGGTTGCATGTACCGTGCATGGCAATGTGGGGGGTGCATGTTACTGTGCACCCTAGGCCCTTCTCGCCCATTGGCAACGGTGCCAACGAGGACACCGGTGGCCACTCTTTGGCTCGCAAGCGTGCTTTATCGGAGCACAAGTGGTTGCCAACCACCCCGGTAGACTAAGGGTGGTGGCCCAACCCTACCATGGCAAGGCAAAGATGCTAGCGGCTACCATGTGGAACGTCGATGTTGTTTATCCCGACCTAAGTGCCACCAAAACACCTCTACGCAGGGCAGGCAAGATGGGCCTTCCACCATGTACCTCGTGCACAAGCTCACGCCAAACCACGGTGAGCCTCTTGATCCCGCCGACGGTCAACACTTGGACCGTTGGCATCCTCTGCCATCTAAGGGGTGGTCCCCAACCACCACCTCAGCCACACACCCAGTCTTGCACTGGAATCCTCGACCAGCTCACGACCGAGGTGGCCTCTCACCCATTGGAAGACCTCCATTTCTCGGCCATGCTCCACGACCAAGGTCTCCCCTCACCCTATGACTTCCATGGCTAGCCACTCCACAACCAATACACTCATCGGCCAACACACTCCATGGCCATACCACTCATCGCCAATTGCACCACGACCATGCCACTCATCGCTCAGACTTCTTGCCCATGGCCAGGTCACAACTCCTCAACCAGTCTCCTGGGCTAAAGCTCTCCTTAGCCAGTGATGACTTGTCAGCCCAGCCAAACTTCTCGGTCAGCCTTCCCTGGCCTAGCCACTGACTCGTTGTTCAAGTAAGAGCGTGATTAACAACCTCTTGACCATCGGAGCACTAATGTAGTAGAGGATCGTTCTTAGCCATTCGTGTGTGTCTGCAATGGTGATGTGCTTGTTTGATAGACTCCCCAACCACTTCCTCGGCCATGGGTTTTAAAAAAGAAAAAAAAAAAGAGAATGGGAAAGGAAAAGCAACAGACAATTTTAGTGGAGCAGATTTTGCACACAATGGCTAAAATGCACCGGTTTGACAATCTTTAAATTTATGTGAATTCGATTTTTAATAACAAAATTGACTCTTGTAGCGTGAAGCACCGGCCGCCTAGCCCTACTCGGGCACCTCTTGGACATCCAAGTTTGTCTCCATTAGAATTGGTTTCTCGAAATTAACATGCACGCAGGCACCCCGGATCTATGTCACCGCTGAAATATGGTTGCTCACAGCCAACACCAAGGCGCTTTAAAATTTCTCTACGATCTAATAGGACAATCCAGGTACACAAATCACATGCTTGTGGTCGGAAATTATTTACGCTAACTGGTTTGGCTTCCGTAGCTCGGTCAAGCATCCCAACTATCTGCACTGACTCCTGAACTTCCATCGACTAGAAGACTAGGGGAGCTAAGCACCGTGTCTCCACGGGCTTGCCTCATCCCTTTCCTTAGTCTACGAGGTTAGCAAGAATACTAAAGGAGCCAAGCACCATGTCTCCACGGGCTTGTCTCATCTTTTACCTCAGTCTACGAGGTCGGCGAGAGGACTAAGAGAGCCAAACACCGTGTCTCCACGGGCTTGACTCATCCTTTACCTCCGTCTACAAGGTTGGCGAGAAGACCAAGGGAGCCAAGCATCTTGTCTCTGAGGGCTTGCCTCATCCCTTGCCTCTCTACTGAGGTCAGCAAGAAGACTAGGGGAGTTAAGCACCTTGTCTCCACGGGCTTGCCTCAGTCTAAGAGGTCGAGGAGAAGGCCAGGGGAGTCAAGTACCATGTCTCCACGGGTTTGCCTCAGTCTACGAGGTCGATAATAAGACCAAGGGAGCCAAGCATTGTGCTCCACGGGCTTACCTCATCCATTGCCTCAGTCTACAAGGTTAGCGAGAAGACCAGGGGAGTCAAGCACCGTGTCTCCACTGGTTTGCCTCATCCCTTGCCTCAATCTATGAGGTCGACAAAAAGACTAGGGAGCCAAGCACTGTGTCTCTACGGGCTTGCCTTATCCCTTCGCTCAGTCTACGGGGGCGGACGAGAAGAGCCACGGGACGACATCTCCACCAACTAATGCCAGGTGGTCACACATGTGCCATAATTGCTGCCAGCGAGTTTCCTTCGGGAATGAGTCTTCAAAGTTAATGTGCCTTCGAGCTCTACAACCACCTCACGTGGGTTTCCTTCAGGAATAAGTTGATGGACTCGGCAACCGCCTAAGGTGGATCTAGGGGGTCGATGGGCTTCCTGACTACCTTGAGTGGGGTATCGCATACAAATCCAACATTGACAATAAAATGAAAACGTTAACAACAATTCATGATGGAAAAAGAAAATCTCACCAACACCATCGAAAACAAAAGTGTCGGATGAATATATGCTTTTCGACAATGACAGGCGACAGTCTTATGAGCTGCTTGATCTCCATCACGCCAAAGAGGCGGATCCAGTCTTTCGGCTGCCGACTTACCCCCATTTTCATAACAAGTTAACATGCGGGAAAAGTCAGGGACTACCCAGCCTTTCAGGCGCTCGAGTAGGCGGGCAAGTCACTTGATTGCCCGACCACCCTTGTGTGCATCTTACACGGTTGAGTACACCTCTCGCCACAGTCTAGCTTTGTGCTCGCCATTTACGCGGTCGAGTTCATCTCCCACCACGATCGAGCTTCGCACTCACCATTTACGGGGTTGAGTTCATCTCTCGCCATGTCTGAAATCTGTGCTCACCATTTACACAGTCAAGTATACCTCCCATCACACCGAGCTTTGTTCTTGCATCTTACGCAGTCGAGTACACCTCCTGCCTTACTTCATGCATGAAAATCTTTGTTGCATAAAGCCAGATAACCAGGAACTCACTCTCAGGATTTATTTCTCTTTAGACTTCGGTGGATCATTAGATTGTATATTTTATATTTAAAGATTCTCAAAGTCTTTTTTGAAACAAATGACACTTAAGAATACAGGCTACTGGAAGGGGTAAAATATACACAGCCCAAAGTAATACTACTAGGCCCAGCCCAAGGGAGATGTCCCACCACTAGAAGACAAAGGAAGATAGAGCAATGAGAGACAAAAAGGAGACAAGGAAAAAAAAGAGAGGAAGGGAAGGTGGACACGGAAAGGAAAAGAAGAAAATAGAAAATAAAGAAAGGAAGATGTCAGACACGCAAGGGAAGGTGGCAAATCCTCACCACTCCCTAGGGGCATGCAAAAAGAAGGGTCATATAAAAGGAAATGGACAGACGATTTCGAGGGGATTTTGACCACTTTTTCAACCTTATGACAGGAACTCCAGCGACAAGAGGTCCTCTAGAAAATAGGGCTCTAAACTCCATTATACATAGAGTATGAGAGACTGCAAAACAAGCATATTATAGTGGATTTTCCCTCCTCTAACACTCCGTAGACGTAGGCAATATGCCAAATCACGTAAATTTGTGTCTCTCTCTTTTATATTCTCAGTATTTATTTTCCATTCATTATCATGGACGTACACACAGTTATACCAGACCACGCCGGGGGCTCCAGATTACACCGATCGAGGCCCAGATCATCATAGCAGGCCGTGAATGACTTTCTCCTATTCTAGACTGTTGTATAATTTTTGGCATTAACAAGGCCAATGCACCATATTTTTTCTCCTATTGTCTTTTGGTAGCCATGGACACATGCCGATTCCAACTCTTCGTAACTATTAACCGGTACTCCATATGCTCTTGCTTCCACTACAAGAAAAAGGAGAAATTGTGACTGATTGTTTGTAACGAGATAACTATTTGCTACGAAAACAGACTCATTTTAACGAGAAATAGTCATTCTCACATGAAATAATCATTTTTGCAGGAAGTAACTAGCCAGAAATAAGCAGTTTTCTTATAGTGTTCAACTTCCCTTATCGTTTCACGAACAACACTCATAAATATATATATATATATATATATATATATATATATCTCTCTCTCTCTCTCTCTCTCTCTCTCAGGTTGGAGCGAGGTAGCTGAGCTCTTGTGAATTGAATTTGATCGGGCAACCCGGGTAATTCAAAAAGCTCTGAATCATCAGCAGTCTCGTAGACCTTGGACTTGTATAAATTGTTAGAGCACAAGAGATTGAAACAACTTGTACCATCGAAAAAAATCCTTAGAACACGAAACTTGAGAGCGATATCAGCCGTCCATGCATGCGAGATTTTTATCAGATATAATATGTGCAGGTTGGAGAGGGTCTCAACTCTTCAGACTAGTGTTGTAGCGGTTGTTGCAACATGCTCATTGCAGTCATGAAATTCTTCATCAAGTCTGGCGAAGGGAGAGAGTCCTGGTTCTCGCATCCTTGGGGCAAGCCAGCCTCAGCATATGGAAACTGATATTGGTGAATTCGTATTGATGATCCAGATTTTACAGCACGGTCGATGTTAGTCTTGAATTGGAGGACATTGAGGGGTGTGGTGATTATGGTTACTGTGACGTTGTTGCGTTTTGCCAATAATTTGGCTATATCTATTATAGCAATAAGGTGGTCTTTTGCCATCAAAGGGATCGGTAGAAAGTGGATATGGGGAGATTGTGAAGCCATACTTGTGATCATAATGGGTTTTAGGAGAAATATTTAATGCTAGCTGTTTTTTTTTTTTTATTCAAAAATGCTAGCTGTTGAATGTGAAGTGCACATGATTACATATATAAATATATGTGTGTATGTGTGTGTGTGTGTGTGTGTGTGTGTGTGTGAAGTGTATTTGGGTCCTCGTTTGTATTGCTTCGATTCTAATTCTTATCGTGCCACTGACCATGACATAGGAGCATACTTATATAGCTAGGCCAATAAATATATTTAAGAATTCGTAACTAATATATATTAATGCAGGCCATCCATGTGAACCGTATGGTTATTAAGTGATTTTTTTTTTTTTGGGTGTCTTGAACGTATTGTCGAACGCAAAACTAAAGGTCGGTCTAAGATATACAATGGAGGCGATCAATGAAAGTGCAGAATGAAGTAGATATTTGAATTACAAGATCTCCCTGATAGCTGCTAGCCAGCTCCAAACGCAAAAGGTAGAGCGCATAAGATTATAGATAAATAACTAAATAAATATAACCACCCCCCTAAGAATCTAAGATTGTTTTTTTCTCCAAACCACATAAGATTTTATACATCCCTATAATAAGATTAGAGATAGTTATATCATTCAAATGATAAGATTTTCTTTACAGATTGACGTGTCATTAAATAAGAGACCTTATGAACCTCGCAACAAAAACTAGAGTGCCGACTGCCGAGTGAGTGAGTGAGTGAGAAGGTAGATCAAATATTGCCAAAGCTACATTTTTTTTTGGGGGGGGGGGGGGGGGGGGGGGGGGTGGTGTTAGTTGATAAAAAAAGGAGAACCAATTGGAGCGCTAAGGCCAAGGTACCTCATTATCCTGAACCGCCGAACTTTCTTGGCTGACATCAGTGGAAATGTCACCTCCTGCAAAACAAATGTCATTAAAATGTAGATCTGTCTCGGAACAAGTCCTTTACCACCAAGAGGTCTGATGATGCCAACTCACATCAAAGTGTAGTTTACGCTTTCGCTCCCTCTTGCCCCTCCCTCTTTCAAGGAAATCATCCTCTGCTCTGCTTGAAATTGATGAAGTCCATTTTTCTGTTTGAACCAGAAGCAAAATTAAAACTGGATGGAAGAAGCAAAGGGAGTAGTACAACATAGCTTCCCAGCCGATGATCTCCTAAAAAAGTCAGAAGACGTAACTGATTTTGTCGACCTAAAACTTGGGCCCATAAAGCATTATACCAAATACAAACCAAGCTTCAGGATCCCTGGGGATGCTTGGAATACGCAGTTTTGAGGCAGGGGAAAAAACATATTAAACTTAGCAACGTTGAATTTCTAGAAACCAAATCATCACATATATCCAATTTACACCAACGTCACCAAGGAAATAAGAAAAATCTGTTTTCTTAATATATCTGCACTCAATATTAGAGCATGTGGTGACCTGAGATTCAAGAAAGATTAGTGAAAGACTATCTTCCATCATTCCAAGAGGAAATCTGCTGATACTCTGTATGAGACACCATTTGTTTTTATAAGTGTATGAGGCAACAGACAACATTGAAAACTTAAAAAAGGCGTCTACACTACATATCAGATTAAGGAAGTTCAAGTGAGACAAGTTTGGAGAGGCTATCCCCTTTAGTATGGAGGTTTAAGATCCGCATAGAGAGCATATAGTATGGGATAGATATGCAAACTTTATTGTACAATATCGATTCTACTTCATTTACTAAAGAAAATGTGAAATATACTGTTAAAATGAGATATAATTTCCCCTCTTAACCTTAAGGTTTCACACGTATGGCTGAGAAAGAAATCGTAAAGCAGTACATACCAGATGAATGGTATTGCTGATCTGAGTCATTAATATCATCGGGGCTCTTAAACAACTCTCCACATGAACTTAAACATTCCTTCCCTTGTAAGGCCTGCAATTAGGATAGAATAGAAGAAAACATATGAACACAATGTTGACTTGGCAGATAATGCAAAAACTATAGAATAATAAAGCATATGGCATTTTTGCTAGGTCAATTTACTTGTTTTAAAGCGTCTTGAAAATCTTCCATAGGGTTACAGCACCTTTCTTCAAAGCACTGGTGCAAAAAACATAAACATGATCTTACTCATGATGAAAATGAACAGCAACAAGACTACATCATATTTTAATGGAGGATATGATTTTCCCATAACTCTACATATTGAGATTTTTTAACCGCTACAATTAATTTAACATTTTTTAACAATCCTCAGCATATCCCATAAGTAGAGCATTGTTTGCCCCCCACCCCCATAAAGAAAATGAGTTGAAAGAAGGAAAAAAATAGGGTAGACAAGCAAAATAATTAATAGTGACTGCAGTATGGAGTTTACAAGAATCAATATCAACCCAGAGACTTGTGGCGAGATAATAATCAAGATTACATTGTGATATGTCAAAGCAACAGTACTCACATCATCAAGTTGGGAAAGATCTCTGGCAGGATCAAGCCAAGCGCTGGGTATCACAATACTATTAGTCGGATCATAAGACAAACAGATCATGCAAATTCTGAAATTTTGATCAGCCAATCGATGTGCATTTGTATTAGCAAAGAATGTTAGAAATCTTACATGTCATTGCTTCCATAAAATTCTACTAGAACATGTCCACCAGTATCTTGGTTCCTTGTGTCAGCTGAATTGTATCTTCGATCCGTGATCTGGAAAAGTCAGTTTGTGTTTTATTAGACTAGGCACACTGTCTTCTCAAATAAAACTAGAGAAATATGCTGATGGTTTGAATATCATATCTTATGTCAGGTAGATATCAAACATTGTTTTCAAAAGTCAGGTTATTAAAGGGATGGGCTTTCAGACGGTATCCAAAACAAGAATCCTACTTCTGGTTATAAAGGAAAGAAGTATCATTTTTGTAGTTCAGTAAACTATGAAGATCCAGCATAACCCAATTGAACATCATGTTTCCTTTCAGCCTAAAAATTAAGATACATAAGGCGTTGCCACTCCAACCTCCGAAGCTTCTGGATGAGGAACTAAACTCTGTCTTACAGACCTGAGAAAAGAGCACACTCCAAAGATTGGAAGTTTTTAACATGCAAAATAAGCTTAACAAATCATTTGAATGGGCATGTAATGCAAAGATTCCAGGAAAAAATATATTTCATGCGACAAATTAGAAGAGACAGGCCAAAACAATTCTCTCCCTAATCAAATTAGATGAGAGAACAAAAATTAAATGTCAAAAAAGGAACCGAGATAATTAGGGCACCGCATGAGGATAGCAGCAACGTACCTTAGCAGGCCACCACATGTGGCTAGCTGTTTTAGCCCACACAACACTTCCTGGAGTTATGCAAAAACCATTGCTTTCTGTAGCATGCGATTTCGAAGGGGTGCATTCTACCGACCTTGCAGTATCACTTGTTTGTTCACCAACGTTTCTATAAAAAGGAAAACGATAATCGTTGCAATATAAATTGATTCAAACTGCTGATATTTTGCATGACCATGGCATAATATGTGCTGGACAAACCTTTCACTCAAGGTGTCAAAAAGTTCATTCTGTGCTACTGTTTCAACTTCTACGATCAGGGTTTCAGAGAAATCCGAGGAGAATCGTAGTTCTTTATCCTGGAACTTGCAGCATTGAACCAGAGGATGCTCAGGCAACTGTTTTCCTTCAGCATTTCTGTCGTGCAAGCTATTCATGGTGACATTGGACAATCCAACTTCACCAAAGGATGACCCCGGTAAGGAACCTGTGGACAGATAATTACCAACCTAATCAAATAGTAAGCTTTCTGAAACTTCAAAAGGAAAAAAAAAAAAAAAAAACATTTCCCAAAACAGCTGCAGGAAACTTGAACAGGTGAGACAATAATGATGCCATACGGTTCCAAAAACTGTGGTGTTTCAAGCTTCAGTAGTCCTTTAGTCCTCAGAAACCCAAAAAGTACTCTGGACAATAACTTAGAACAAAAAAGTCCCTTTCTTCTACCGAATTAGCAAAAACATGTTGTCACCGTACCATCAATGCGTTTGAGCAAAGCAAACGCGACCTAGTAGACACATCGACTTTCACTCCTTCCCTAAAGAAGGGAATTATGAATATAAATATACCATACTAAAGCTAAATTCCAACCCAAACCCATATACGGCAATACTACACCGATAAGCGACGATGCAAATTTAGACCCAAAGATGCAAGCTTTATGCAACTGAAAGTTGTATCACAAGGAAAGTAATGAGATTTATTTGAATCGATGAATTGGAAGAGACAGAGCAATGATAACATCCAAGAACAGGAAAAGCAGTTGATGAACTGAGTTATAACTCCCATTCTAGAAAATTAAAGGCTGGACTCAATCCCTAATAGAGGAAATGATAATGCACTATAAATTGATACACAGAAAAGTCAAGTTGCGATGTCAATTCAGAAGTGACACCAGTTCTGAAGGTGAAGAGGGGAAATTGAAAAAAAAAAAAATACAAACGGACCATAGGACTACGTATGTATGAGGTTAGAAAGAGATAGGGACCTGAATTGGAGAGAGGAGCGGAATAGAAGGAGGAGAAGTCGGAGCGGCGTTTGGGTGGTGAGCTTCTGGGCTTTTGAGAATAATAATATGGTAGGTTGTCAATTTGCTCTGATTTGGGTGAGTTCGTCGTCTTCTTCTTGTTGTTCGCCATTGCTAGAAAGTGGAAAAAGAAGCTGAATTCGAACCGTAACGTAGAAAGATTTTTATTTAAAAAAAAAAAAACCCTAATAAAAGAAGAGAAGAAACGAAGAGGATCATCAAATGCGGTGGCGTATGTATCTCTGTATCTGAGGGTGAAAATATACATTAAAGTAAATTGATGGGGTTACAGGGTACAATGGGCCGGCCACCTTTGATTACTCCTTTTATTAGTATTCTCCCTTCCCCTCCTCCTCTCTCTTTCTTTCCCTGTAAACTTATTGGATCCGCGCAACCAATTCAACTATAAATGCATGTGTTGAGTACTTGCAGGAGCGTCCATTTGACAACCACTCAATAAAAATCCTTTTTTCTTCAATCTCTCTTTTCTTAATTATCGAATTTTCTTTAGATTGTCAGTTCCTTGAGAGAGTGCCTTTTCGGACAGCATTGGAATTTGGTGATACGATAAAAATTTGACTCCAACATAGGCAGTTTGGACAAGAACAATTCTTCTATGGGTACAATATGAGCTATGATACCAATTTTAGGCAATTAGAAATATACCCATGGACGAATCGGAAACCTGTGACAGGAATTGGAAAAATATAATCATGATTTGGTTGTAGCAGTTTTTTGAGAACTATAATATTATTACTAATTAACATATAATAAGTAGAATAGTAAAATATAATAAAATTAAATAATTTTAAAATTTTAAAAAGATAAATCAATATTATTTTATTATTATATAAAGAATATATGTATAATCTAGCTAAATCTACCTTAATCTCACATTGCAGAATTGTCAGTAAAATCGATATAATTGGTTTTCCTTGTTCACGAACAATGATCTCCTCTATTTCAATTAAAATAGATAATATCTAATATTATATTTTTTTATAAGTACAAATTTATTGATATGAGTCTTCATATATAAAAAAAATATATATAGCCAAATACACATTTATTAATTAATACTAGCATATAATCCACGCAATGCGCAGATTGTCATAAAATAAAGAAGTGATTGTAAAATATATCCGAATATGTAGATTATAAAATGGGATTTAGTATATATCCGAATACAAAATTCTTTCTAACCAAAACATTGCAGAGCCGATCCACTCTCCACAGCTTTTGTCCTCCACTATCTCCTGCATGGCTTGAGTTTACTGAAACATATGCATCCGTCTAATACTGAAACCTTGTACAACCCACAAAAGATGAACATTAAAGCCAGCAAACCTACCAACCAAATCAAGAAGTAAAACAAAACCATCAATCAAATACTTGTGTATTCAATACTTTCAGTTATCCAAATTTAACCATTTTTTTCACTGGGGTGTGCAAGGGTTGCACTCTCCAGGCTGCCTAACAATATATTCAACTACGATGAAGATCGTAAAGTCTAAATTAAAAAAATAATTCATTAATAATGGATACTTTAAAAAAAGTGCCAAATAATTTATTCCAGGCGTCGTCTTTCAATGGTAGGCTTCTCCAATAAGCCGCCACCTTTCCCAAGCCTAGCGATCGATACTGTCATCAGCTGCTAATCTGGTTCTTGCATTGCTTGCAAACAGTGTACCTATCCCATGCAATAATCCGATTTAAACTTCAATTTTAAAATATAAAATGAATGTAAAATAGAAAATAATATTTAGAGGATTTTTTTTATCAGTTTAAACCTAAAACAAATTAAAAGTGTTTCGTTAAAACAATAAAAACAGAGAGAGAGAAGAAGAAAAAAAGGTAGTATTTGTTTTTATTTTACCCCAAAGTCTTGCTGGTCCATAGAGAGCGTGTGATGAACATGGAAGGTAGAGAATATTGGTGTTGTTTCACATGGGCAACCAACCACGTTTTAGCCCATACAAATTTAATATCATTAGAAGAGTTGCATTGGCAGGTATGTTGCAGATACAAAGAATAACATGGCTGTCGGTATAACCTGAGCACCTTAACAACAGAAGCATGTCATAATCATTATACATTTAATCACACTCATGCAACTAAGGAGCTTTCAGATTTATCAAACCTTACCCATTATTGCAATTTATCAAATCTGCTGGTTCTGGCCCATATGCTAATTCAGGAGGAATTTGAAGCTTACATTATCTACCTGTTTTAGGCACAAATGACAATTATTTTTGTGCAAAAGAACTGAATGCCCCTGTTTTAGCCCCACAAAAACATAGCACCGCAGCAACGTCTAAGCATTCCCAAGCACGTACGTCTCTCCTTCTCCATCTCTTGGGTTTTTCCTACCACTTAGCTTATATATAGATGAACATATACGTTCTTTTTTGGATATAGAAATTGCTAAGCGTGTGTTGCCGTCAGTCACCATACAAACCTATATTTTATTTTATTTCTTCCACAAAACCACGAAGACCCTCGTTGCAGTGACCAACGCCTCACACCGCTGGCAAGCCTCACCACCATAGGGAAGCCCCACAGCCAAGCTAGCTTCTACATCGCAACCCCCCACCACAGTGACCAAAGTCTCATGCACGATGAAAACCACCCATGACTGATGACCCAACACTGCCGAGTCTCTCATGCACGACGGAAACCGCCAAGCCTAATGAGCCACCGTGCAACGACAACATACTCCACAAAGCTACCCACGCCACCGTGCCAACCACCGCAAAACTTTGGAAGGGGTGCTCTGTTTGACACCAACGAAAACAGAGGAATTTTCTCCCCACCGTGAGCCACGTCGTCAGCCCCACCTCGACGTCGCCACTTGCATAGGCAGTGCCACTGGGCACCCCACGCCACCCCCAAGCCACCAATTCTCTCTCTCTCTCTCTCTCTCTCTCTCTCTCTCTCTACGTTCTCACTCTCTCCGCCGTGAATGACAGTTCGCTCTCCCTTCTTTTTTTCTCCGTGCTCTGCCACCACTCCCAAACGTGCCGCCATTGATAGTCACCCAGGCCGTCTCTGAACGTAACGATCTCTCGGTAAGGAACAATCCTCTCTAAGGCACGGGTTTAGGTCTAGAAGTGTGCTTGGGAGTGGTTTCTCTGATTCTTGTTTCTTTACATGGGAAAACACTCCAAACACTGTGGGGTAGTGGCTCACAGATTTATCATACTCCAAACAGATTTATCATACTCAGGTAGTGGCTCACGGTGGGGGAAAGGTTACTCTGTTTCGATGGTGCAAAACAGAGTGCTTGGCCGTTTGTTTTTAACTATCTCGACGAACTTTGCAAATAAACTATAGAGCATGTTGTCAATTGCACCGCTTGACCCTTTGTAAATATGCTAAATCATTACACCTCTTCACTCTTTGCAAATAAACGTATTTGCAACTTTGCTAGTTCATTCCACTGCTTGAACCTTTACAAAGAAACGTTTTGCTGGTTTGTAAGGTGTGCTGATCGTTTATGGATTGTCAACCTGATTTTTGCGGACTGAATGCCAAATCAGCAACTTAAAACTTCACTTTTATATAATTAAATAGACATATGAAGTAATTAAGCTATGAATTGGATAACTGCATCGATCCAGTACTTAAAATGTATAATATCTATTTATTATGTGAAATATGAAATGAAAGCTAGCTGGGAAGTTGAACATCATGAGTACTTCAGCATGCATGAAATGTCCTCAATTTGCTTTGTATTATATATTTTTATTCCAAATTCTCATATCTTTGAACTTCATCCATTTCAAGAACTGACTGTCCTCTGCGCTGCCATGCCTAATCCCTTTTCCCCACCCTTTGTGTTCTAGACCTTGTAGTCTGTTTGTGCCGAACTCAATCTAGCCGTATTATTATTGTTATTTCTCTTGTTCTTTTTTTCCTCCGTGCTCACTCATCAGAACAATCTGGTTCTCGGGAGAGATTATCCCAAAGTCCATTTTTGGGTTACAACCATTGAATCTGCTTCTCTTGGGCCTACAGATGATAGATAGCGCTGTCCCCAAAGAAAAATCAGCCGGCCGCTACTTTAATTTCAAGAGGGGGAATTTGGGTTAAGATTGCGAACCCAAATCTTTCAAGCCCAGAGAAAAATGCCCAAATATTTCAGGATTTCTTTCATATTTTACCTTTTTTTAAAAATGGTTGTTATTGCAATGAAGATAATTTATAGTCATGATAAAATTAACTGCGCGCTATTTGTATCAATTTGCCAGAACAAATTAATTAAGATGCAATATATTACTTTGCGTGCGTGACACGGTGTGCATGCCCATGTGTGTGTTTGCTCACAATTCACAAATGAAAAGAAACAATCTTGAGTGAGTCATGATCTGGTAATTAGCTTCGAAAGCCGGAGTTGGCCGCATCAAGTAGGAACCAGCGGCCTCAAACGTAAGACTCTTTAGAAACTAGTACTATGGGTTGCGAGGCAAACAAAAAGCTAGCAATTGATGGCATGAGAGGACCAATTAACACATTTAATTTGGTCATTAGCCGCATGTACGAAGATATAGTAGCTGCAGAAAAGCACTATTACTGACTGCACAGCGTCTACACTGCTCTTCATAAAGCACAAGAAAATTTGTGCATTATTTATTAATTTGCTATAAATAGTTCAAGATTTAATATTACACTGATCACACACATGCATGTGTACTAGTGCTCGATCGATTATTGTCATATTATATAGAGATAAGAGAGATATAAGGGAACACATAATTCCTCTCATATCGAGATAAGAGAGATATAAAGGAACACATAATTCCTTTTAGCAAGTTTAAGGACAGAAAGTGATAATATAGTTAGGTCCACCGGAGCAGGTAAAGGTGCTGTTCTGATCATCATAAGCATAACTATAAGCTTGAGGGCACTGGTTCTCGAATATCATGGAATACTTAGTGGGTGGACATTTATCTGGAGTACTGAAATCTCCAGTGCAGCAGTACTGTGGCTGATTGAACGCTGTGCATGCGCTCTTGCAAGCGAGCACACTCCCGTCAGACCCTTTCACTTGCAGCTCTGCTGGGCAAACCGCGTTCACGTTGGCCGAGCAACTTGAGGTCTTACAGTCACCGGTTCCGCCTTGTGTGGCCACTGAAACAGGTAGGTTGAAGCCGTCCACAAGGCTGACATCATAATAATCTTGCCCTCCATTCGCTGCTATGTTGATTTCTACCAAAGATGCTGGCGGGATGGCACCGTTACCATTGCATGCAACCTGACCAGAGGCGCAATCCGCAGTAGGGCAAGAGAACTTTCCTGAAGCATCCGTGGAGCAACGAGTTCGTGCCCAAAATCGGCCTTTCCATGGAGCTTGGACATCTAGCGATCTGGATGCTTTGGATGCTAATTCAAACCCAGTAGTTGATAGTTGAGGTTTTTGATCGGAGGTTAGGGTTCCTGGCCAAATAGTTCTCGGACAATTGTTTGTGAAAGTTATTCTAGCAGATTGAGCACCTACATGCATGCAACATCAAACAAATTAATTCCTCGCACCATATTGCATGCATGCCGTACATGAAAGAGAATATTATATCTTAGATATTGCAACAAATGAATTAAATCAAGTACAATACAGTACCATTTTATAAGCTCGATCGTAGAAACACTTAAAAATTATAGGTGCATGTGTGTGTGTGTGTATATATATATATACACACACATGCAAAATACGAAATCTAGCTCTAATACTGGCCCCCCATATCCATATATTAGCCTGTTTGTTGGAGGTCCCCATATATATATAGTTCTCGGGCCACCGTCCGGGAAAGAGGGAAAATTAATGTTCAAAGGACAAAATTTAAAATGTGATCATGCATGTGTATAAATATATATAGATAAAGCCATCGTCCGATAGTTAAAGCTTTTAAGATTTCTAGAAGTGCTTGCTTACAAAAAAGCAACTTATACTAATGTGCTAATTAAAACGTTTTTTTCCAAAAAATGGAAAGCGAGGCATACCAGCGAGGAAAAAGAAGGCCAAGATAAGGCGGAAGAGTGGAAGGGCCGTCTTCATCATTGTTAGATGGGCGCGGGGTATTGCTCTCGAAGTGCCTAATTAGTAATTAATCTGATCAATGCAGTTGGGTACGGTGTACGTACGTGGTAGCTAGCTAGGTTGGTGCTAATCTTAATGAACATGGGGGTGGTATATATAGAGAGGCTTAAACCCGGGTTTCAAGGCGTTCCATGCGGAGAATTGGGTTTGGATCATTTTCCAATTAGGAATGGTATAACTTGACCGTGGCCTTGACATCGGCCGAATTAGGGGGCTGCGCGCTAGAAATTAGTAAATTATGTCACACGTACGTGAGTTGCTTCAACCAGGTGTCAATATTTGAAAGAGGAAGCAAATTCAATTTGTACTTCACTTGTAATACATTACAAATTGTTTAGCAATCTGTTACTGTCACAACAAATATGTATTCAACTCAAATCATGTCGTTTGTACTCAGTACTCTCTCTCTCTCTCTCTGGTTCAGTACCGTGCCTAATTACAGCTTACGTCCCTAGACTTTTGGCTGTGGAAAATAAATGCATGCCCGAATTCAGTTTGTAATGTAATGTGTGCGGATATTATCTATACGCGGAAAGTTGAGCTTGCAGTTTGATCAGACAAGTCAAGTCTTGTACTACCACGAGGCTTGACTACTTGGTTTTGCAAATGGACAAATTAAATTGACCCTCATCATCATCATCGTCTAAATTAATGGCATCGCAATAGCAAGGTCCTGTACGTTCAAGTGCAATTGCATTTAAACATGAGTTAAGGCACAGCCACACCTGAACCACATTCAAGATGCGTATAGACAAGAAGACGCCTTGATTTACAGCGAGAACTGACGCCATTAAAAGAGTACGTCAATAATCTCTCAATTCATTGATTTCTGTCAGCTCTTTGCGAGTACATTGTTCTTTTATGGAAAATGATATAATGCACAACAGATGCCTACCCAAGTACTTGTATACAAGAGAAGCACCCGACTAGGGAGGTGAAGTAAGACAAAATCTAAATGAGAAGAAAAGCGGCTAGAAGCCTAGAACGAGTGTGAGCATACATTTTTTTGGATAAGTTACAAGCGTGAGCATACATAAAGCAGTCTTAGCACTGCGGAGCACTTTGTAAGCATATTGAATATATGCTTTGAATTTGACATGACAAATGCAGCAAATACAAATCTTAAAATAGATCCAATCACCACTATGCAACTTTTGCTTTCTCCAAGTCTGCCATAAAAGACAGAACATTCAAAATAGGACGAGCTCATCAACCGAAACGCACAGATATCTTGAAGAATTCTTGAAAATTGCTAACCACATCCAAGTCTCATTCAGTTTAAGTATCTGAATAAACACATCTTTACCGCTAGCATAGTTCCTTTCAGAAAAGGAAAAAGAAAAAAGACAAGCATAGTACTCGAATATAGTTCTTTCCACAACTACTTCACAATGATATGCTTACTGAGGAGGGGGCCTAGGGACCTGTTGCCCCATGCTAGAAGGTGGTGGTGGAGGACGGACACCCTGGCCCTGTATCTGTTGGGGTGGAAAACCTTGTGGGGGAGGCATTGGAGGCCTTGTACCAGGTGTGAAATTTGCCATTGTACCACTACCAACAGGGGGTGGGGGAGGGACAGGTGGAGTTCCGCCAGGAGGCATAGGCCTAGGTCCATTTGCTGCAGGAGGAGGTGGCGGTGGGAACAAAGCTGGCATTGATGGTGGCGGGGCTCTAGGAGGATTTCCAATGGGTGCACCAGGTGGTACTCCTTGGGTTGGAGGCGGTGGTGGGGGTGGGGCTTGGGGTGGTGGCGGCAAAGGTCTTGGTGGGACACCGGGAGCTGCTGTGCCATTGGCTATGGGGCCAGATTGAGGTTTGATCGCCTCTGGTGGCTTGGATTTGAAATATAATTGCAACTTCACATTAACACACCAAATGAACAGGTCAGATAAAATTAACTATTACAAATTCGAAAAATAAAATAAAATCAGAGAGTGCTTTAAGCAGATCAGCATCTGGCCTGTGAGACAATAAAGATTGTCCAACCCAATTCAGACAGAAAGCAAGTTTGGTGGCATCACTTGGGTGATAAAGTAAATTGAGAGATGAGAATTAAGACCAGAAGCTGACCCACTGGCAACCATGTAAATTTGCCGTGTTACACAGACTAGACTGATTGATCAAGCAATCGGTCTCTGTGCCAGCATAAATATAAAAGCATTTGAAGCAGAAGAGCAAGTATTAAACAAACTAACCGTGAACATTTTTGAGTCCGGATCCCAATGAGTGAAGAACTTGGGCGGCGTTTTATCAATCTCTGTGCTAGGAACCTGGATTTAAAATACACACGCACATGTGATGAAATTTCCTAAAACTAATTAAAAGGGTTAATTGCAACTACCAAAGTAATTATAGGATCGTTTGAAATGTCCCCATAAATTTAAAATTGTTTCAATCATGTCATCCTAGTTTTACAATAATGTGTAATATCTAGCATAGCTTCCAAATGGTGACAAAATTAGCATCGTAGTGGGATTAGGATGGGATGGGCTGGACATTGCAAATTAATAAGCACCAATATGTATTATTCGAATATTAGCATTAATAAAATAGTATTGACCTCCTATAAAAAAAAAAAAATAGCATTGACCTATTAAAAAAAGAACTAATATGTCTTTAAATATTAGTGTTCCCACCATCCTCCTGTCCACTAATCCGTTAAGTTTAACTCTAATTTGAATGGAGTGAAATTCTGTAACTTAAGAGGCCATTGCAGACCACCTTACATTTTCTGGTGGATTGCTACTTTATTTTTGGGCTGAGTAAGCCAATCTTTTTGTTTTCGATAAACAAAATTTTATTGAGCATAAAATAGACAAAGGCCCGAGTATATGGGACATATACAAGAGCATTGCCTATGCATGCTAGTTTAGCGATACAAGGAAGTCATGAAAAGGCATGCCATTAAAATCAATTACAATAGACCAATGGAGTAAAGTATTGAAACATAAACTTCTAAAGCTCATACGTTGACTGCTCTCGATCTTCAAAATTTCTTGCATTCCTCTCCCTCCAAATACACCAACACAAACAAATTGGGACCATCTTCCACATTGTTGCAATTTGAGGGTTGCCCTAGATACCTTACCAAGAAGCTAGGAGGTCGATTACCCTTTTCAGCATCACCCAAGTTAATCCCATCCGAGCAAAGAAGGCCTTCCACAAGGTTGTAGCAATCTCACAATGAAGTAATAGATGATCTATGGATTCTCCACTCTTTTTGCACATACAGCACCAATTCATGACTATGATGTGGCGTTTCCGTGGGTTGTCTATTGTGAGAATCTTCCCTAATGAAGCCATCCATGCAAAACAAAAATTCTTTAGGGGCGCTTTTGTCTTCCAAATACTCTTCCATGAAAATGGATTTGTATTATGCATGATCATGGCATCATAGAGGGAGCGGACTATGAACTTCATCCCTTTCTTAGAAGGGTGCCAAAAGATCTTTTCTTCAGCTCCCCTCATTATACAGGTAGAGTACACTAGATCATAGAACTCCAAGAAAGCATCAACTTCCCAATCTCGTCTCTAAAGAATATAATGTTCCATTAGGGAGTACCATTAGACAGGATTAAGAGCTCCACAATTGAGACTTCTTTCATTCTTGCTATGCCATAGAATTTTGGATAAGCTTCCTTGAGTGTCCTATTGCCACACCACACATCATGCCAAAATTTTTATTTTGGACCCATCACCCACCTCAAAACAGATATTTCTTGAACATGTGTCCCATCCTCTTCTCATGTGTTTCCATAGTCCCACCCCATATGGCCCACTTACCTTATTCAAACACCATCCTCCCCCTGATTCACCATACTTCAATTCTATGACAGCTCTCCATAATACTTCTCGTACATTGTGGTATCTCCATAGTCATTTGACAATCAAAGCTTTATTAAAAGATTGCAAGTTCTAAATACACAATTCTCCTCCTAGGATAGGAGAGCAGATTGTGACCCATTTTACCAAATGGAATTTAAACTCATCATCCCCCCCCCCCCCCAACAAAAAAAAAAAGAAATCCTGCTGAAGTTTCTCCATGCGATGAGCCACCTTGGCGGGAAGCGGAAATAGTGATGGAAAGTAGGTTGGCAAGTTGGATAGGGTACATTTGATTAAAGTGAGCCTACCACCTCTGGATAAATACATCTTCTTCCAACTAGCTAGTTTCCACTCCATTTTTTCAAGTACATCGTCCCAAATAGATTTCGATTTGAACGGGGCATCCAAAGGAAGACCCAAATATTTAAGCCAATTCTATTAAAAGCACAAAGGGGCACAACCCAAGTTCAAAAGGTGTATACAAGGGAAAGTACCCAACTAGGAACATGGTTACAATTAAAATCAATAATTACTTATAAAAAATAATAAGATGCAGATCAATAGCATGTAGAATTATATGACTGATTTACCTTGAAAGCAATGATCTCATATGGTTCAGCTGCAAACAGAAGATACTGGTATCTCTTATCGAAGGGTTGTACCCTCTGCATCCATTAAGATGTGATAAAAAGAAAGATTAGAACATCACTTTTCATCTTCTAAAAACAAAGGTACCTTTCAGCATTAAAATTTAAGTGCAATGCAAAGCATAGAAATAAATGACAAAGCATGTGAAAATTTTCAGGAAAGAAATCCGTGGAAAGAAGATCCACCTGTTCATAAGATGACATAAACCTGTGCCTTGGCTTTGCATGGTCTTCAATCTCGGGGTATTCAATCTGCTTGACATACAATGTTACAAGAAGAATAGAGCTAACATCATCTCTTACTTTAGCTGATCAATCAGGGGGAAAAAAAACCCATAACAAGAAAAATAGAATCTATTCAAGACAATGAAAACACAATAAATAAATTTAAAATCATAATAATAATAATAACAATAAAGACCTGGAAGAGAAGAGACCTCTGCTTCGTCTCATGATCAAACTGCTTTGTTACACGGTAACCCGGCCTCCCAATTTTGACTGTAAGCTCACATGATTGAGATATACCCGTGAGTTAAGAATAGTAGGAACTCTAAAGTTATCGATCGAACACATATCTTTCAGTGTTGAGTGGACACTAAGAAAATTAAAGAGTTTAAAAACAGGAATAATGATAACAACATAAACAAAGATGCAAGGGATTCAAGTCCTTATGAGTATAACCAGTAGAATCGCCAGAGATATAACCATGATAATGTTAGAATTTTTCTTGTTTTGGGGAGAGTGCTCAAGTTTAGGGCTGTCAGGTGGCCGGTCCAGACTGAAAAAACCAACCGGACTAGACTAGAACGACCGGTTCGGTCCGGACAGATTGGACCAAAAAAATACTTGGTTGGTTTCGGTCCAAGGGAAATTAAATTTTTGGTCTTTGGTCCAGTCCCGGGGTGGGGCGTTCCTGGACCGGACCAACCGAAAAATAAAAATGCATTTTTATTTTTTTATATATATTATTTTATATAATAATTGTATAATAAATTGTGTAATTTTCACCTAACCTACCCCATTTACAATATAAAATTTTAAATATTTAATTACAAATTTACAAATTAATATTCTCTTAATTGTATATTATCAATTTACAAATCAATTCACCATTAACTAATTACTAACATCTACATCTATCGTCTAATTAAAGTTATTAGATAACAAAGTAACAAAGTTATTTTCAATCTTACTTATCTATTTTAATTAGTTATTTTAAAGTGTTTAATCTCTACCGTTGAATCTAGATGATGAAGGGCCTAGATTAAATACCCAAGAGGAAACCCTAGAATCCTAGATCCCTCATTTTCCCTTCTTCCCTCTCTCTCTCCTCTCCCCTCCCCTCCAGCCGCACCCCCTTCCTCTACGATTTCCCTCTCCGCTTCCCCACGTCACCGCCGCACCCCAGACCACGTCACCGCCGCATCATCAGTTCCTCCTCACCAGCCAGATCTCCTCCCCCAGATCTCGACGCAGCCCTCTCTCTCCCTAGCACCCTCTCTCTCTCGCGCAGCTTCCCCACATCACCGCTACATCCCAGACCACGAGAGCCACTCGTCGCCGACGACATCATCAACTCCTCCTCGCCGGCCAAATCTCCTCCCCCAGATCCCGACGCAGCCCCCTCTCTTCCCTCGCACGCTCTCTCTTGCGGGTCTCCACCGTGCACCGCACCACGCGTCCCCATTTGCAAAGCCCCGACACCGTCGCATGCACCTTAAGCCTCACTGGTTTTGTTTTGTAGTTGTTAATGGGCAAAAGGGGTTTGGTTTTGTTCATTGGGATGTGAGGGACTTGTGGCATTACTTGTATTTGCAAGAAAATAAGCAATAACAAAAGGTAGATCTGTTTTCATCTCCCTTGAAGTCCATGACAAAAAGCATGTAGCGATGATACCACTAGAGCAACCCACCATGTAAAGAAAGAACCTTTTTGTAATTCATTTAACTTGACCATCTTTTCAAATTCTATTGCTTCATTTCCTAGCTCAAGTGAAGATAAAACTTGAGGGCAACTCACAGACCAGATGGGACCGACCGTACCGTCCCGAATGGGACCGGACCGAATCGGTTCTTATGCATTTCGGTCTGGTTCAGGGTGGAAAAACCATGGACCAAATAGGTTCGGTCCGGTCCAAAAAACCTCCTCAGGACCGACTGGACTAGACAGAATTCACCCCTACTCAAGTTCAAACCATTGTAATCATAAGAAATGCATCCCATACTTGGAAACTATCATCTACCCAAGTTAACACTTTTCAAACACTTGATGAAACTTTTTCCACAGGGATACTTTCCGATGGGCAGTAACTCTAGACCTCAGAAGACATATTGGTGGTACAGTTACAAGCTCCTTTACCATTAATCATCTTCATTTGAGATATTCAAAGGACTGAAGGTTCGCAAGACATATATCCCTGCCTGAAATCTCGATTCATTTCATTTGTATGTTGATTTTAAAAACTATCTGCACATATACAGAACTAGCAAACCCAATCGGTCATGAAAACCCTATCATTGTGGCTTCAAACATTAATTGTAACCTTTCAAATCTTTCTCTTATAAATATATCCATTGAAATCCCGTGTATTGAGTCCCAATCATAGTAAAATCTCAGGGCATGTAGTCTTATTCTGAGGCAGACACACACAAACACTATCAGCTACTTACAATTTCCGCAACCCAAGAGTCAAAAACATACTTTCCTAACATATCACGCTCACACAAAACAATTATCTTCGTTAACACAAATCTGCGCACTACGTGTTCAAAGAAATGGCACTCTAGGGGCATACATAACATTGCCGTTTAGGCACACAACAAATCACAAATCCTTATAGAAGAAAAAGGCATAAAACGGTAGTATTTATGGGACGAAAACAAAGAAAAAGAAAGGACTTGCCTGTCTTGCGTACGGAGACCTTGCGCTTGTGCGGCTGAGGCTGCGCAGGGGCCTCCTTAGCCTCGCGAGCAGCTCTCTTGGCCAAATTAGTCTGATGCCGCTTTCCCTGTGTGTGGGCCAAGTAATTCCCCTCGTTGTTGTGAAGGGTCAGGCAAAGCTTACACTCGTAACTACAGCAACCCCCAACAAGATTTTAAACTCAGAACAAGCAAGAAACCCGCAAATAAAAAACTAGAGAGACAGAGAGAGGACCTGCCGAGGTGGTTCCGCATGAAATAGGGATCTTTGGCGAGATCGATGGTCTCGAGGGCGAGCCTTCGGAGACGTTCACGGCGGTCGATAGCTTCGTTCTGGGCGGAGGCGGCGCCTCCGCTACCAGGCTTCGAACCCCAGTCCCTGTCCATTGCGTCGTCGAGATTGTCTGCTCTGTATGCCGCTCTTACAAGTATGCCCGCGGCCCTTGCTTTTGAGGTCAAGTCGAGAGTGACTCCGGTTTGTCCCTTCAATTAATTAGTAGTTACTAGTTATAGCCGCTGTTAAAAAAATAAAAAAAAGTAGTTACAGGCTTACAGCCGCACATGTAAATTTCAATATATATAGCCAACTAGAAATTAGTAAAAAAAAAAATTAGTTTATTCATCCTAGAGATTAGAGAATGAGTTTTAAAATATTTAAATTCAATCATTTGAATTTATTTTTAAGAATATATCTACCTCCTCCAATTATTAATAATTTTGTCGTATTCTTATATCTATTGATATCCCCTATGTAATCTTAATTTGATAACAATATCTTTCTTTAAAAAAATGACAAAAATAGCCCAAATAAAAAATAAACAAATTTGAAAAAGTTGTTAAACTTATTTTTTCCACTTTTTTATTTTTATATTTCTAATTTTCATCCTTTTCATGTTTCATTAAAATTTATTATGAGCTTTTTCATTTTATTAAATACAATATTCTTGTGATAATATAATATTTACTATATTTTGGCTGAAGTGGTAATAGTTTTGGATTCGTATGCTCTCTTTGAGTATAAAGTTCAAATATTTTGGTAGGTGGCTTTTAAAATGAGAAATGCTACTTATTATTTTTACATCACATATTAATATGTAATTTATTCTTTTTATTTTTTTATTTAAATATACATATTGATGTGTGATGTGTGATTAGTGAATATGAATATGTGTGTTTAAATAAAAAGATAAAAATAATAAATCGCATATTGATGTGGTGTGAAAATGACAAGTAATATTTCTCTTTGAAATTATATTTTATTGGTGAAAAGTCAATAATGTAATTGTTAAGAATGTATTTCACATCATCAACCACACAGATCATCTGTAACAAATGAAGGGGCAGCACTAGTTGCCTTGTGGAGTCTTCGATGCCAAAGTTAGTATACCAATATAAGAATAATTAGTGTATAAAGTAGCCAATAAATCAAGTTTCAAATATCTAAGTCAGTATAGCAATATGAAACATTTTTTCTTTTAAGAGTCTAAATATATCTCATATTAAGAGTCTAAGTCATATTAAGAGTCTGAGTCATCTCCCTCTTAAAAATTTGAGTCATTTCTTGACTTTATCTATTAGTTAAAATTGTAAGATTCAAATATCTTTTACAGTAATTGATCCTTGTCATTAGAAAGCGTTACACAAGTCTAGGTTTAATTGAATAAAAGAAATCTTACATTTGCACGGTCTTGGAAATTTATTTTCATAAAAAAATAAAAGTAAACCATTGACACAAGAATAAAATCTCGCATTCTATATTGATCTGGAAGGAATGCCACGTAGATAATAGCTATTTAGTTCCCCTTTCTCCATAAGTTTGAAAAATGTGAAAAAGAAAATGCTACTGAGTTCCTAATTTATATTATTCATTTTGTCCTTTTAAAGTCACATCACAATATGGTACTATATGACTTATTTAAAAATATATATTTAAAATAAAATAATGCTAAAAAATACAAAAAGGTAAAAATTAAAATTTTAGATTATCTTGCCATTTTTATGTTTATATTTTTAATTTTTTTAATAAGTCACGTGACACTACACACAATAAAGACACAAAATGAATAGCATAAATTAGGAATATAATGTCATTGTCCATGAAAAAATACAGTGCTATTAAGCAATGTTCCCATAAATATCATTTAGTAAACCCTCAAGTTGAACTATATTCGAAAGTTTATCGACTCTCCTTGTAATATTGTTCCTTAACCACACTTGTAGCACAGTTGCTACTTACTAAACTTTTCACATCATTATATGTAGTGAAGTAAAAACTAATCACATGCAGCCTCGAAGCCCTCTTTGATACTAGACTTGAAGGAGACTCACGTTGTTAAAACCAGCACCCCCACCTTTAGGATAAGATCACCATCACCAAAGAAGGATAGTCTTAACCGGATGAAATTTTTGTTTTACGATAGCTACCCATTTCAGACGATTCGCTCGTGTTTGAAAATTAACTTCAACAATAAATCTTCAAAAATAATAAAAACCGAAAATGTTGAATTCTTATACAAAACTCTATTAAAAATTAAATTGGAGTTATCGTAAATAAATTAATAATGCTAAATACCGTCCTAGATAGAATTCCCTCCACACGGACTAGTTAAATCAATGAAAAATAGTGAAAGCATCATTTTCTAGACTGATATAATAGGCTTGGAGATACATTGGGTAAGGCCTTTTTGAATTAGCCCATATGTCCAATAGCTCGAGCCCACGAATGACCTAAAAAGAACATGCTCGAGCAAGAAAAAGTCATCAACAAGATCTACTGTTTAGTTGACCTACGAAAAAACAATGAGAGGGGATAGTATTTCAAATAGAAAACGTAACATTACATAATATAACTTTAAAGAATCTTCAAAAATAACGAAGAAACAATTTAAGACTCATCAGAAGCTGATGGAGCGACTAAAAAATCAATACAGGTGAAATAAATGGAGGCGTAATAGAAAGACGTTATGGCCTCTAGATGAAAAAACCTCAGAGCCATAGTCCCTAAAAATTCGTACAAAGTAGCAATAAAAAATGTGGTTGGAGTTCCTACAAGAGTCTACACAGTCATATTCCAACAAAAGATTTGCTTAGGAATGTTCACCCAACCCGGCCCTGAAAATTGTTATTTCGACCCGGCTTAGTCCCGTTTGGTTTGGCTAATTACCCGACCCGAAATTCTTTTCGGGAAAAAGGTATTCCGACCCTATTTTTTTAATTTAAATTATTATTTATTTTTTATGATCTAGACAAAAAAAAAAAAAAAGGCATTTTGACTTTGAATCACTAAAAGGAAGATCTTTAAATGCTTTTCAATTTTCAGGTCATTTTGATTTAGAACATTGATAGCATTGTCTGAGAGCGCCCAATGCGATGCTTTTCAATTTTTTGTCCATTTTGATTTTGAATGATGATTTTGATTTTGATTAGAAATCTCCAATCTTTTGCTAGTCCCAAATGGGGACGCTTCTATCTATATGCATTGCATGTCTCTCTAAGTTAAAAATCATTTCTTTTTATTAATTACATGCACAAAATTCTAGACCTTGGTCAATGATTCTTATTGTTGTTCAATAATATAATAGATGAGATGTAAATAGAGTCAGATTTATTGACAAAATTGATCTAATTCATGTTTCTTCCTGGCCCGCTTCGATAGATTTCCAAATCATCATTTGTACATTTCAATGAGAAAAAATCCATTTACAAATATGTTTGTTAAAACTTAAAGCATTCAACACACACTTGACAACTGTTTACATCAAAAATAACAATCCAACCAAAGTCAACTTCCTGGTTATACCAAAAGGCAAAAAGAGCAATATCCTGATTATATCAATCCCGAAAGATCCATAAAGAAAATCCACAACTAAGCCCTGTCCAATTGGAGCAGCAATCAATAGAAATCCACCATCAATTATGATGTAAGTCGGAATGGGTAGAACTTTGGCTTCCCTTTGGATCCATACCTTAGTAGATGTGCACCTTTTTTAAGTACTACAATGGCCTGTATTTAAAAATAAAAAATAAAAAAAGCAAAGCTTGAGTTGTTGGAATTGGATAAATTAGATCATGTATGACACGATTGATCTCATTATGCTTTGTCATTCAACATATGAATTGAATTTCAACAAAAACTATATCCAAGCCAAACCCGAGAAAATCTTCATACATGCATGAAAGTTAACCATGATTGGCTTTAAGCCTTTAAAGGTGGAATCAATTTGAGAACCTCAACCAATTAGCCATGGCCAAAGTCAAACAAGATGCATGAATGAACAAATTAGACAATTCCATCCATGCCTTTGTATACACTTCAAGTTATAAATACTCATGTGTGTGTGTCCTTGGAAAAAATTAAGCTGCAAAATGAAGACAACTCCATTCATCCCCCCCTCCCCCCATTGACCCTCTCACTTATATAAAAATCATTTGTCACAACGTCCGATACATACGATAAATCATGAAGATAAAAGAACCAATAAAAAAAAACTTTATTAGTCAGACTATATAATTGCCTAAAGAAGCAAATGAATGATTGAGAATGAGCACTAAATTTAGAAGTTAGCAAGGCTGCATAAGAGTGTATAAACAACATAGAGAGGACTCATGTTTGAAATGTACAGAGCACAAGATATATGATATCAAACTACTATTAAGCTTTTGACAGATTCTTTCTAAAACAATAAGAATGATCAAATGCATAATATTATAGTACTATATAATCCAATCAATTAAGCAATCAACAAGCAAAAATGGTATTACTCTTGGATTAGCTAGTTTTGGTCCAAAAGTACTTCAAGTAATATTCAATCGACCTCATTCAAAATATTCTTCAAAGTTATCTCTATATGAAAAAAAAAATTATGTTAAACATATAATTAATTGAAAAGACTATTGAAAATAATTTTCAAATATGAATTTTACCGGTTTTTAACTTGTAGCTTTCACTATCTTTCATTACATATTAGAAGTTGTAATTAATGGAGAGAGTCATCAATCAGTTTTGTGTGCAAATTAGCGATTCAACTGTTGTCAATGCCAATGAGCTACAAAATGAATCTAAAACACGACCTCCAATGCTAAATGTCAACTCAGAAACAATAGTAGATATAGAAATAACTAACACATCTCGAGCAATATTGGCAAGGATCAGATATTTGATTGAGTTCACCTTCCATCATAGTAGAATATCAAAGTCAGGTATTGATCCTTCAACACTTTCCATGAAATACTTATTCAATTCTGATTTAGACTCTACCACACCTTTTGTTGCTTGATATTATTAAAACATACTTAATATATCATCCACATTATCATAAGAAGTGATGTTTTGGGTCTCACCAACACTTGACCGGCCCCTACTTGAACCCACACGGGATTTTGAATATTGCTTATACATCCACTCAATCATCCTCCTTAACCAATCAACAAGTTCAGACGCTCGCTCATGGCCAAGAATATTTCTAAAACAAAACTCCAAAACTTTCAACTCGAAACGCAGATCAAGTATAGATGCAATAAATAACATTTTGTTCAATTTCTCAAAATCTCCCAGTACTTGTCATATTTCAACAACATCCTCTCCGACATGGTTTTCAGCATATTATTCTCACTCATAGAAAATTTATTCAAATGGTTATAGATTTTAAATATTTTCTTAATGAACAAATTTGAAGTTGCATAAATTGAGCCTGAAACCCGCAAAGCCATATCATAAAAAAGTTTCAAAAATTGTATAAAAACTTTGATGGTTTCCTAATCATGTAAAAGTTAGTATTCATTATCCAACCTCACGTAAATATAGGCCAAACTTATTGTCTTCATCTTGCATCACCTCAAACGCTGTATAATATTTGAGAGTCACACTCAACATTAAATATGTTGAGTTTCACCTAGTTGGAATATTAAGACAAAGAAACCCACCACCTAAAATATTTTGTTTCTCTGCGCATGACTTAAACTTATTAAGGCCTTATTTGTTTTCAAAACCAAAATTCAAAACTTTAAAAATTTCGAAAACCTCCTATCTCATCATTACAACTTTTTCAAATCTCCATAAAAAATAAAATAAACAATTCAATTTTTTCAAATCCTAATACAAATATAATATTACAAAATATATTCTAATAATATTTTATTCAACTTTTCAACTTTAATCTCATCTCATCTCATCTCTGAAAACAAACGAGGCCTTAAATCTTATAGGATAAGTCTTCACATATTTAACTGCATTTCGAATCTTCACAATTGATTTATCAAATTCTTTCAATCCATCCTGGATAATGAAATTCAAAATATGTGCACAACATCTTATATGCATAAGTTCATTGTCTAATACCATACAGTTCCTAAGTTTGGCAATTTTTCTCAAATAATCGATGGTCTTAGTATTAGAGGATGTATTATCGACTGTGATTGTAAATATCTTCTTTATGTCACATCCAAGTACGGATGACTCAATCTCTTTTCATATTGTTATCCCTTTGTGATCAGGATTTTTTTTAAATCTATAAGCATTTTATGCAAGATCTAATCATCATTAATAAAATGAGCTATTATGCACATATAGTTAAAATTTTAAATTGATATCCACATGTAAGTAGTTATGCAAATCTTATAATCAAATACCATGAACATGTTCTTCAACTTATATTTTTCTAACATGTACATTTTCATACAATCTCGCATAACAGTAATACGAGAGGGAATTGAAAATCTAGGCTCAACTATAGCCATAAAGTCTTTAAAACCTTGTTTTTCTATAAATCTAAATGGTAGCTCATCCATGATTATCATTTTAGCTACCGCCGATCATATTTTCTGTTCATTGTACTTGGCAAGTCTAATACTACGACTGCTAGTTGTACCATCCACCCCCGTCTTCCTAATCTCGGTCACTTTTTATTGGGTGTTATCCCTTCCAACTCCACTAGTATTAAAGACTTTACATATTTGATGAAAGTGTTTTTTAAGATGACATAACGAAACCTGACCACAATAATCACACAAGGCTTTGGGCTAATTTGGATCCTCGATATTCTCAATCCTAATAAAGTGTTAACATACATCTGATTTGTTCCTTTTTTGTGATAGGAGGGTGAACTTGAGGACTAGTTGTTGGGAGAAAGTTATCCAAAGTTAGAGGCAGAGTGCTATCCAAATGAATTACATTGGGCATTGATTCAAACCTAAATGAAGGCATAACAACACTATGTTCTATAGGGTTCAACTGCAATTTGAGATAAATTATGTTACAGGTGCACCAATATATTTACATAGGAGCAGTACTTTAATTCCATATATATAAATAGTAATATCTGCATTTGTTGTACTGCTTGCATGGGGACAACTATTTAATATATTGAAAAAAAAATTCAACTCATGCATTTATTGCACTCATTTTTTTATAAGTAAATGTTGATCCTTAAAGTTACATAATAATAAATAAGACGAAAATAATTGGCAGTTGGAGATAGGGCAAAATATGTGAATTCTAATCTAGAAAGAAAGCAATCATACTTGAGATCAACTACAATTAGTGTCATTTCCCTTTAGTCCAAAGAGCCTAAATTACTTTATTCTTCCAGGTGAATGAAAGCTCAGTCTCATAAATATGTGGCACTCAATTACACTCCTATAATTGTTTTGAAAAAATGCCATTTTTGAAAGATACAAATGTATATTTAAACAAGAGAATGAGATCCAAATCATTTTAAGTAGCAGTATAATTCTTGGAAGCATTCTCATTTAATGACTCGTCCTTCAAATGAGAGGATACAAGTAATCTAGAAGACAACATTGCAGAAACAAACATTTATATAGATACAAGTAATTTGGAAGACAACATTCTCACAAATCTGGAAGGACTTTGGCAACGAAAATAAAGACTAGATAAAACCTATAAAGGCAATTTAAGCCCATCCTATCATACCGAACTACCTTAAAATGTTAAAATGTGTCCAATCCCTCCACTAAGATGACAATATGATCTTCCTTTTTTTTTTTTTTTTCTTTCGTGTCTCTCGCACTTTCTTCTTCTCTCTTCACACCTCTACCCTCTTTTTATCATCGTTTGGGTAACCCTATTTGGGCATTACTTACCACAACAGCCATTTCAAATTTTGAAAGCCATAGACTGTAAGAAACAAATTATGACCCATAGAAACCAAAAATCCCACATCAGAACAAAAACACTCATAGAAACTAAAAATCACAACTATCCTTACCTTCGATCAGTGTTTTTCAGTGGTTGTAGAGTGAGAGATGCGACTTGCAAGAGAGAGTGAGTTGTGAGAGAGAGTGAGATCAAAGAATAGATGGTTTCTGAGTTTTTACGTGAGAGAGGGGCTAGAGGTTTCGACATGAAAGAGGGCTTTTGAATTTTTAAAACGGGTAATATCCGGGAAAAAAAGAAAGGAAGACAGGTCGGCCAATTCTGATACCAATTTTTTGTGCAAACGGGTTGGGTTTTCGGGTCAAGTAAAAAAAATATATTAGGCTGAGTGCACGGTTTTTTTCTTCGCCCCTAGTAGGCCCAATTAATTTTCTCTTTTCTTGATCAACTTTCAGCAGTCATATTTACCAGTAATCTCTACATAAACAAATAACACATTCAAAATGATGAAACCAACATGCCTCTCTTAGTACAATAGCTCGATTTGAAATCTTTGACACATACTTAATCCAATTATGGCAATCATTACAGATTCGGAGATCCCCTTATGAAGATTTGGCGTGGTTTTAAAAGTGCTTTAGTTTCTAAATGCACACGAGAAGTAACCGAATAAGTAACGTGAGAAGGACCAAGGGAGAGAGATTGGAGTCATTAGTATTGGAGAAGGATTCATGGAATATTAGGAGTCAACTAAATCTCCAAAGACCCGCTTCTTATTATTAGTCGTGATGAAATGAATCTGATGGGGTAATTGTTCATGTTTTTCTCTCATTTATGGATTCAGGACTATTGCAGTGATAACGCCTTCAATTGCACTACTTTAATTAGCAAAATCAAATCTATATAATGACGTTTAATACTTGATAAGAGTAAGATGATCAAGGATCCCGCTCGGTACCATTTGGGGGTTTCACCGGATCACCAGTTTGCACCATTTTCGTAGAATCATACGGATGGAAGGACGTGTAGCAAATAAAATCCAAGAACCAATAAATTTTTTATTTTTCGCAAGTAATCACATTTAGTAGCGCTACTATGCCACCCAAGTTTGTTCACTTGGTGTGCTTTTAGTACAAATTACACTTTTTCTTTTCTTTTCTTTTAAATATTTTTTAAACATCTTTTAACATTTTAAAAAAAAATCAATACACTTATAATCACTTCCTTAACCATTAAGTAAAAAATATAAAATAAAATAAAATAAAATACATGAATGGTCAAATTGATGGGACAAACTTAGGCGACATAATATCATTTTCCTATTTATTAATGTCTCATGTTCTAAAACTTCTACGTATCACGACTTTGTTATCATCCTTTCAACACCTATTAATTTAATATTAAATAATTAGTCCACAAATATAACACAATAAATAAATTTCAATAATTTAATACTACATCATAAAATGGTAGAGAGAATAAAAATAAAAAAGATGGTGAATAACAACATTTCACATTTAAAGCGATTTTATATGGCACTCACTTAGCATGTGTAATTGAGAAAGTGACAAGTCATTTAGTACTAAAACAATTTTTTATTTTTTAAAACCTTAAGATTCAAATAAAAAAGCTAAAAACCCATAATTTCTCTAACTTTAATATAAATCAATATTTTATTATTTTAAATAAATGTTTCTAAACTCAATAAAAATCTTTTGATAAGTGGATGCACTGGATGGACAAAACTAGTGAAGTTGCGAGTAATGAAAAGATATCTTCAAATTTTAAGTACAATTTTAGTTTACTTTTATCATATGTGTTGATTTTTTGTGATTAGAAAATGAAAAATTTTAATCACTTTACTGATTTTAGAAACTACAATCGACCATAACAACACAATAACAATACAACATTTAGGATTATTTGCGAAGAGCAACTATATCACATATTATGACATGTGACAAAATTGACACATACGACGTCTCAAATAAGAAATTTCGATTAGAGGAAGTTGTGTGAATAAGTGAGGAGTGAAGGGAGATATTTACAAGACTCCATGGAGGGGTGAGAGGTGAGGAGTACACGGCATGGCTGAAGGTTGAGTGTTGTGAGTGGTGGATGTGGGCGGTGGGGGGTTTTGAGAGCATTTTTCAGTTGTGCCTTAGCTAGGTTAGTTGAATAGTGGCCTAAGCTTCACAATTACATCACGATCAAGTGTTAGAAGATGTCAATAGGTGTAAGGGGCTGCATTGGTTCAAAATTCTTGACACAAAAACTCACAAGGAAGCAAGCCATGGCCAAGGGTTTTGGTTCCTTCAAAGCCCTCCAGTTTTGATCATTATTTTGTCTCATCTTCTTGGTCTGATTTGAGGGTATAATTAATACTATTGAATTGCTTTCTCAGGTGGGTAAAAAGGTGGGGTTGGTTGCCAACTGATTTGGTTTGAGTAGAAAATGAAGGAAAAGTTTTGGATGCACATAGGTTTTGGTCAACATGCTTCACTTCACCTTCCCATTTGCAAATCAGTTTTGAGGTTCAAGGGGATTGGCCAAGCGTGTAGTAGAGTGCTTTGAATCACTTTCTTGGGTGAAATGGGTAGAGGTGGTGATGTGTGGAGGTGGGAAAATTAAGTGCAGAAAATCCTTGAAGACACAAGGGTACTAGTTTTGGATAAAGCCTCATTTCCTAGGTGAATAGTAGTGATTTTGGCTTGGCTTATGAAATTTTTTTTGGCCAACTCTTAGGCCTGGTTTTAGGTGAAGTAATGAGGGTTGAATGATGTAGAAAATATTCATGAAAGCTTGTAGAAGAGGCGTGGCTTTGGTAGCTTGTTGAAGGGTTTCATGGTTTTGCACCAAAGGTGCCGATTGGTGAGTTGTGGTGGCATTGGCATGCCTTTGCCTCAAGTGACATAGGTTGGATTAATTCTAACCTACAAGGATTTTCTAAGAGTGATGCAAAATAAGTGTAAAAGACAAAGATTTTAGATCTAAAATTATGAATAAAAGTGTTTCAAGAAAACTATGCAAGTCATGATGCTTGTGTTACTATTCATGTGTGTGATGAATAGTAATCCTTAACTCAAGTTAGAAGTTTTACCATAGTTGAAAGAAAACCCTTGGGGCGTGTGGATTGTGTTTGGGAAAAGTGAAAGAGTGAAATGAAATACAAGACTTGGGCTTTAAGTGTTGGATTTTTGTTGAGCCATATGAACAAGCCTTTGTCGTGGGCTTAGAAGTGGATTTCTTAATGGGCTTCATGTCTAGATTTATTGGGCCTTTCCTTGGCCTCAATAGTCAATTAGGGTTGGTCCTAACTTTGGGTCTTTTCTAAATTGAGTCAATAGCTTTGAATCTTACTAAGTTGGGTCCAATATTTTCATGTCTTCTAAGTTGGGTCCAATGTCTTGTGTCCATCAAGAGTGAGTTAAAGTCTTATTGTCTATCATTAGCCCATCTCATCTTAGTAAACTAGGTCTCTGATTTAAACCATTCTTGGGCCTTCACCAAATTCGTCTAGTACTTAGCCAAATCACTTAGCCCATTAATGTGGCAAATCTCCAATATACCACTTGTCATTCTATCATTGGCCTCTTGGCACATTTCTTCAAAATTAATAAAGCATTAAAATTTCTCCAAAATAATACTACTAAACCAATCAAGCCCTAAAAATTTCATTTTACTCTATTATCCCTATTTCGACTTAGCTAGGGTCAAAGTTTCTAGGGTTAATGCTTAAGATGTTTTTAAGTGGGTTGTTATAAAGTTCTAATTCTACAGTGTCTTTAATCTATGCTCCAACTATAATTACTATACTTTCCTAAGTGTCTACGGAATCAAAGACCTAAGCTCTAATACAACCTTTGTAACACCCCAAACCCAAAACCATAAATGGATAGAGTTTCGCCAATATTTTTAAAACTTCCTCCCTGTTTACAAATATATATTAAATACACAACTTCCAAGCTATTCACAACCATAATACAATAATTCTAAAAAACTCACTCACAAGTTTGGCTAGAGCCATTAAATCCTAAATAATTACAATATAAATACTCTAACAAAACTGTAAAATAATTAAAATATGATCATAAGAAAACTCTATGTACAACCAAAACAATCTTCAAGCAATTAAACCACCAAGCCCAAAACTTCCAATCTCAAGTGACTAACCCAAGTCCACTCTGGAATCTTTAGCTCAAAAGCTATCACTTCAAAAGAATGAATTTTTTACAACTCTAAAGAATATGTGAAATGAAGTGGTGAGCTACGACGTGCTCAGTAAGTAGCAATTTAATGGGCGTATGGGAGTTGACAATTTTCTTAACTATAAGAGAGTGAATAAACTCTCAATAAAATAATGTGAGTAATACAATTTTATCTCAATCAACATGGTCAGCCATATATCATATCCAAGGCCACATGATAATAGGAAAATTACCAATATACCACAAAAATATAATGCTACAAAGACATCATGTCACAAGGGCATCAATATACCACATATATATCATGCCACAAAGACATCACGCCGCAAGGGACGTCAAACATGTTACAAAAACATTCATATCATGGGCTCAAGAACCAATAGTATGCTCATATTTAACTTTCAAATTTAATAAGCCACATGGCATTTTTCAAACATTCTAACTATTACAAAATTAAACTCGGGATCTATTTCAAGACCATTATAATCCATCAATTTCTACACTAAAAATGATTTCACTATAACTTTACAATTTCACACAATCTTTAATAACATGAATTTAGACTTGTTCTAAAATATTATTCTCCAAAATTGATAAATTCCAAATTTCTAGATTGCAAATATGTTGTCGAGCAACACATAAACCGGCCTTTATTCTCTTATTACTTCACATAAATAAGGTCTACACTTAACCATATAACAGTGACATACACAAGAAATAATTCTACCTATAAATACCCACCACTAACACTTGAATATTAAATTCATCTTCAATACACCCAAACAGCCTAATCAACTAGGTATATTCTCAACAATTCACAACATCAAATCGTAACAAATTTTATATTCAAAATTCATTAAATATATTATTTCTGAGGGACGATAATTTACATAATATTGTCGTTGATGGTGTTGAAAGAGCAATGAGTAGTGACTGTGGGTGGAGGCTCAAGAGAGAGAGAGAGAGTAATATATATATATACACGGAAGGTTTGAGAGAGAGAGAGAGAGAATAGGGGTGTAAGGGATAAAATATAGCAAGCCCCTGGTATTTCCTCAGTCCAGCCCAATAGAGAGAACTCATCAGGAGAGAAGAAAGAAAGAGGGAATAAGAAGACAAAAGGCTGAGAATGATTTCAAGGTGTTAGGAAGAAAAGAGAGGAGTGGACATAAAAGATGAATGATGTGACATAAAGCAAAGGGAAGTGACACAAAGTAAAGGGAGGCAGGAGATAAAGGGCAAGGGCACATATGACTTCGAAGACTTTTGGCCAAACTTCTCTTGGAATGCTTCTTCAACCTCACGAAATGAGTTCTAGCGACGATATCTTCTCTAGAAGACAGACTTTTGAGATCTATTTTACAATGAGGTTGAGAGACCACGAGAGACTGTAAACAAGTTTATTATAGTGGATTTTCTCCTCCCCAAACCTTGTGGACGTAGGCCCAATGCCGAATCACGTAAATCTGTGTCTCATTTTTTTTATTTTTCCTACATTTATTTACTATTCACTGCCATAGATGTATGTTAGATACGATACAGCCGCACCGGACCACTGTCGGGGACTCACACAATACTGATTCAGGCCCAGAACAACTTCAGCGGAGTTGAGAATATATCTTTCTCCACTTTTGGATTGTTGCACTATTTTTAAGCATTAATAGGAGAATTGTGACTTACGGGAAGAAAGGGAGTGGGTTTCGTGCGAGAGAAAGTAAGAAGGGAGAATTGGAGGAGGAGGAGGAGGAGGGGGGGGAGGATAAAGAAAAAGAAAGGGGAGGAGCCTTTGGGTGGGCTGAGTTTATTTTATTTTATTTTTGTTTTCCTTAACTTTGGTTTATTACGCAAAGCCCCTCGCAAAGGTTGGTGTTTGCCTTTGCCCGCCTCAACTTACTGAAAATTAAGGATAGCCTCGAACTATATTGATATCTCCACTACAGAGGAGGCAAGTATTATGGCGCAACCTTTCTTGTCCACTAATTCTCAGTATGTTTGTGGCAAGACTGTAATAAATCTTGTAAGGAGCCAATGAGAATTGAACATTTCATCCATTTCATCGTCTTTGTAGAAATGCGCGACAAACTACTTTTTCAAATGTAATTATTATATATCAAGAACTTTGGCTCTTTTCTTTTGCTGTAATCGTGCAGTCCCAAAAGCGCCTATTTATTTCTTAACAAAAAAAAAAAAAAAAAGGCGCCTATTTATTCACTGGCTTGCCGGATCTGGAAAGTGCACATGCAGATGCTCTTGAAAGTAAAAAGTGGTACGTACTACGTAGTCACTACCAAGAACACGTGACAAATCTAGCCATAACTAAGGTGTTGTACTTCTATTTCTGGAAGCAAAAAAATATCATGGTTCATTTCATCGATAATGTAAAAGGCCGGGAAGAAATTAACTGGTTTCAAGGAAACTTCTCTGAAGTTTCGTATTTATATATATTCTTTTAGACGGAATTCGAGAAATATTGATACTCGGTTTTGCGCCTGTCCTGAGTAATTTGTTGCGTGTGTATCATGATCTAAAATATTCTAGAACAGAGCCTAAGTGGAAGCCGACAACATTCATGTAATGCTTTCATTTTGATGTAATGTGAAGCACGTCTGAACACTGAACTGGTATGCTACCAATCATTGTCAAACAACTGCTCAAGTATTAGGTTAAAATTATAGGGATCAAAAGTCAATGCAAGTAACAACTTAAAGTCGGTGAGATTTCCATTCATTCGCTAATTTTACGTGCATTCAGTACTGTTAACACTCCCAATTATATATATATCGATGATGGATGAATATGCATGTTAATTTACATCTTTTCTATGACACGAGACACACAAGTTCCTCGATTTGCTCTCCCTATATATAGGCTATACGGGCTCGTGTATATATAATAATTTTTAATGGAATAAAAATATTTGCATGAGTGCTAGTCTTAAGTTTTAATACGAGCGAGGACCGGCCATGCATATATCTTTTCCAAAAAACCATGTGTAACATTACATTTGCATATGTCGACAATTGACATGCGTATGTGTCGCAGTGGAGTCCCTGATTAACTCAATCTAGAGAATAGGCGGGAGCCGGCGCCTCCCTCCCCCGGTCCCAAAATACACAGAGGACGAAGTTAGGATTGAAGTTTATAAAGGATGGTGCTAGACTCAAAGGGACCATTGTTAATATATAAAACATTAAAAGAATCTGACAAATTTCTATAGTAAGAATGTTTTATGCTGACATAACCAAAAACCTTCTCTAATGTTTTTTCCCACAAATTTTGGTATGGCCTGATCCCTTAATGTCGTCCTCGTTCATATTATATTTAGGTCTCTACTAAAATTCAAAGTTGGTGATCTCAAATCTCATGAAATAATTTAAATTTTCTTAAAAACCTAAAAATTTTCTGAAATTAAAAACATATATATATTTTTATTTAAAATTGAATGTTTTATATATCTTATACTTTCTATTTCCTAATTGTGACTTATCTCTATTTTCCCTGCAACATTTTCCTTGCTTTCATTTATTTTCTTTTCTCTACTGCATCCACAACTTAGAAGGAAATTAATATTACTAAATATAGGAAGTTTACTTAACAAAGTAATTAATAAGTACATTGATAATAAGTTTGCACTATTTATCTATGTGGCAAATGACAATAACTAGTTTAGTATTATGCTGTTAGTTCGAACCTGAGTACAGCTTTCAAAGCTGTTTGAATCTCATTTTACTGGTTTTGGTGGAGATCTCCACTGAGTTGAGCTCAACTCATGTTGGATCAGAATCTTGATACACTTCTCTTTTCCTAAGAGATTCCAAAACTTGCTACTTTTTTTTATGGCAACCACCGCGCAACTGGCCCCAAACTCCGTTTAAAATTAACTAAGCTTGAATAAACAGAACCAGCATGCATGCTCACAGGAATCCAAAGAAAATGCCCACTATACCTCCACCCCTTGATCCCAAGGCCACATAATACGTGAGAGCCTAGCTACAAGCAAATGTCTAAAAAGAGGGTTTGGGGCAAATGCAAGTGCTCATGCTAATAACCACGATATCTTAATATATATATATATATATATATATATATATATATATTTTTCAAAATTTAACATATAATATAACCAATATTACAAACTATACAATAATAAATATGAGCATATATAGGTCTAGAATTAAAATTTCAATAATAAAAACAGCAAAAACATAAGCATAATAAGAAATATCAATATTACAACTTAACAATAAAAAAATTTTAATTTTGTAATAAATTCTAAACGGGTAAAAACGAGTTGATTTCGTGTTAAGCATGTTGATCCGTTATTAAACTGTTTATAAATATTATCTTAACGGGTCAATCCATTTGACCTGAGTATGTTAACATCAAATTCAAACTCGCTAATTTTATGTTGTGTTTATGTTTAGTTCATGAGTCGTGTAACATATTAACAACGTACCCCAAAATTCTTAACCATGGGCCCGGAAGTCTCTGTAAAGAAATGCAACAAGCATTGAAAATCATTTAAAAGAGGTTTTGATAACATATACATTTTTTTAATTTACATGATTCCTTACCCTAGAATAGCTATCCAGTCATTTTTAGAAAGAATAGTCAATTGAACCGTCCTCTCCTAAAAAAATATTAGTGGTTTCACAAATTAAGGCCGAATGACTATTCTCTATAAAATAGTTTTCGATCCCTTGTCATAAAACCAATTATATATTTTTTTTTCGCTTACCAAATTAACTTACCCTTAAGTTTGTTTCACAATTAAAAGCAAAGAAGACAATGATCTTTTGTCAAATTTGAATTCAAGCCAATTGAATATTGCCTATATGACATAATATGAGGTTAGCTACAGATCGAAGTAGCAACTTTCGTTCATTTTCAATTTTTCATGGGACAGTGACGTATGATTAATCATACGCGGCGGAGACTCCTTCTTTTCGGTGGGTGCACCGTGCACCCCCCCCTACACATGTTTTCATGCAACAAATAATGAGGGTTTCTTTCTTTCCTTTTTTTTTTTTTTTTTGCTTCACATAAAATACTTCGCTTTTTGTAATTTCTGTCTTTCAAGTCTAAACAAATGGAAATGCCTAAACAAGGTAGTTAACTTTCCCGCAAGTATCCCGACGGACGCTTTGCTTTGAATGTAAAGTAAAGCCTTTAATGGAAAAAGATATGGAGCATTTCACTACCCACATTCACAATGTGATCACATGATCCTTTCTTCTCTTCCAATAACGGATACCCTTATCCCCAAACCCCCGCCAGATCCGCATGCCTCTCTCTCTCTCTCTCTCTCTCTCTCTCTCTCTCTCTCTCCCTCTCTCTCACGCGCGCACACACACATGATTAGATAAGCATGTTAGTTAAATGCGTAAGAGTACACTAATTGACAGATGATCAGCTCATGATCATCTATTATAATGAAAGCCTATTACAATAATTTATAATTATTTAATTAGATTTAGCATCTTTTGATGGATATGATTCGATGCCAATATAAATGTATATATTGTTTTAATCCTCAATAAAAGTTGATGTATCAAAAGTTTGTAAGAGATCCAGTATACACGTACCATTTCCTTCAATGAAATTATATTCTTCTAGATCAATAATATATCAATAACGAATAGAAAAAGAAAGGGAAAGAAAGATAGTCTTGCGTTTTTTTTTTTTTTTTTTGCAACATATTAACTTCAAATCAACAATTCGTATAACGATATCATATATATATGTACATAGTTTATGTCCATAAAATCCTTGATTGGCATCCTCTATAAATAAAATAAAAATGCCATCGGAAAAGTTTTGGACATGACGAATCAATGTATATGTGCCCAAGAACATTTTCTGACTAATTATATACCTATCATACACGGGAAGCAAGCGACTGTTTGAAAGCAAACAATTATAACCCTAGAAATTAAGGAACAAACGGGATGCATTTTTTATATTCTTCAGTAGTCCCACAGGCACTCCAAATCATCAGCAATGGGGCCAACCAATGGATCGTAAGATCTGTTGCTTCCTTCATATTGCTTTGAGACGACAGACGAAATCTCCGTGTTCATGATGTCAGTGCCAAATCCTGTGTCCTGTGAGAGGCTGGCCATGGACTGATTGGATGAGAACTGCTCCACCTTGCACTGCCTCTCTAAGCCAGATTTTCCGTTATTGTCGGCTTCGGTTGCTCTTAAAATAGCTCGCTCAGTGATTCCATGGTCATGATAGATGTCAGTGACGCTCTGAATTGAATTAGCCCTCCCTTGGTGCAAATAATCAAGGTTTGGATTTGCATGAAAGGAGAACGGAGGATTCGAACCCGGATTTAAAAAGGGGTTCGCTGTGGGGTTACTCATGAGACTAGCTTGGTAAGTAGTGATGGGGATAGAATTATTGAAGGGCAGCTGGACGATCTTCTGGACTTGCTGCTTTACCTGCTGCTGGTTGTTCTCCCTCATTGAAAAGTATGAGGGGATTACCTCGAAGTTGTTTTCACCACAGCCAGGCCTTTTGTTGTTGGAAAATGGGGGATCCACGAGGGGAGGGAGTGAAGATGATAGATCGTCCCCAAAAGAGTCCATCCTAAGCATGGCGTCTGGGACTGAGGCCTTTTTGATCCCTGAGCTCTTGTGGAAAACTCTGCAGACAACCCATTCATCCTGCCAATAACAATAACAGCAGACTTTGTTAGTGTTAGTTTAGATTCCTCCCCTACGGTTTACCCAAATGAAAGAAAGGTCCCAACCTACACAATACTACTCTTCTAATTAAAGAGGTGAACATGGAAAAGCAACGAAAATGCTGTTAAGGCATACACTTTGACCTTACCTTTGCAGACTTGGGGAGGTTGCAGTACGCGAATTTTCCTTCCAGTCTGTACTCGTGCATGACCCAATTGGTCTTCTCTCCTTTTGGAGCCCTCCCTTTATAGAACACAAGGGTCTTCTTCATCCCAACAAGGCAGCCTTTCCCCTTGTATATCTCTTTATCCTTTCCTGTGGCCTTCCAGTATCCAGATTCCGTTGCTCGATTCGTTCGCATGCCTGTTGGATACTTCCTATCTCTCAGGCAGAAGAAGTACCATTCTTTCTCTCCCATCTTCGCTTTCTCTGCATGATATTTGTATGTCGGGAATGGTTAAGATAATTCAGAAAAAAAAAATATTAACAAACAGCCATGGACGTTTTAAATAGAACTTACAAAGAATGAAAAAAGCAGAGGTAAACCACAAAATAACTTACTTGGTAAATCCCAGGGTTCGCACTTATTGAGATCAGCTTCGCCAATAGCACTTGCACTAAAGTTGCTATTCACCACCTTCTCTGTAAGATAATAAGTTATAACCTCCTCCTCCGTGGGGTGAAATCGAAAACCCGGAGGCAAACCGATGAGGTCCTCTCCTTTGTTTACCACTATTGCCTCTTCCATGAATTAAAGTACTTGATTTCTATAGGATTGAAAGAATACAAACCAAACCCAAATATCCTCAACTTCCACAAGATAATAATAGATATCACAATCCTAAATATTTACAGAGCAGAAAATATCGAACAAGGAAATCTAAAAATGAAAGAATACAAACAGTAGTTATGAAAACCAAGTAGAGAAGAAGAAGAAGGATAGAAAAAATATATAGAGTTCTACTTGAGAAGGAGTATCGGAAGAGGGCAGTTAAAGAAAGTAGAACAGAGGGGAAAAGCCGAGCTTAAATGGAGGAGGTTCTTCAACAGCTCATATTCTCAAGATCCGTAGCCAGCAAGACACTTGCCAAGGAAGCCTTATCGAGGGTTTATCGTTTTGTTTGTTTGTATATTTTATTCGAGTGTCGTATCTGGGTGGTTTCTGAGCCATCTGCCTGTTTGAAAAGGAATGAGAAAGAAAAAAGGAAGGGTGAAAAAGGAGGTTTCTATGCACGTAGAAGGGGCGCACATGTTTCCAGCACCGTTTCACATAAAAAAAACAACTTTATCCGCTACCTTAAACCTAACTTCAAAGAATTTTATGGCATGTTAGATTAATCTCTTAGAAAGTCTCTGTTCTAGTCTGGAAAAGTATATTTTGGTAGTGGTTGTTGCCTTGGCTCAGCTGGTCCATATGTGGCTTAAATTCACCAGTTGGAAAAACATGGACATGTCCATATTATTTATATTGCAGCACCAGTCATATAATCAGCTTGAAATTTGGACAGTAATAAGATGCCTGATTCTCCCAAATGATTTTATCTTATCTAATTCTAATTAATAATATTCTTATTATTTATAAATTATTTCAATTTATCTCGTTTCAATTCACTAACCAAACAAAAATCTAGGACCATTAACGCTCAAAAGTCAAAAGAAGAAGAAAAAGGAAAACTAAGTTTTTGTAAAACTTTCAAAGATATTATTAGCTGGGCTAGCGGTTAGCATACCAGTTAAAAGTCTTAGGGAATGTTTGGTGAATTAGATGAAATGTGTAATCTGTAAATAATATTGAAATATTTTGTAAATAGTAGTGAAATAATTTAAGTTAAGATATTTTATTAAATTTTAAAAAATGTGAGAAAAAAATTAATAAAAATATTATAAAGTTAAAATATGATTATGATATAATTTTTATTTTGAGATTTGAAAAAGTTTAATTGTTTTTTATTTTTAATTTAAAATTTTGGCAAAGTTGTAATGAGATGAAAATGTTAAAAATTTGAAATTTAAAAATATTTGTGTTTTAGGGAGTGAGATGAGATTGAAATTTTGTGAATGGTAGTAAGATAGGTTGTTAATATAGTAGTGAGATAGTTTGAGTTATATATTTTTTAGATTTTTAAAAAGAAGAGAGAAAATGTTGAATAAAAAATATTATAAAATTAAAATATTATAAGAATATAGTTTTATAATATTATTTTTATTTGATGATTTAAAAAAGTTAGAATTATTTTTTATTTTTTATTTAAAAGTTTGAAAAAGTTGTAATGATTAGTTTTAAAAAATTGTAATAATTACTTTAAAAAATTTATATTTGAATTATATTTAAAAATAAAATAGGATGAAATAAAATAAGATCAAAGAATAATTTTATGTCTCTGAGACTCCAAACAAGCCCTTAATAATATTTGAGGAGAAGAAAAATAAAAATCTTTAGATGAGATAAAACCATCTCTATTTTCAATTAATCCCGAAAGTTCCAATATAACGAACTTAAAAGTGTCCTCTATTAATGAAGGGTAATGATCCGTTTTATCAAAAGAAAAAAAAAAAAAAAAAACATAGCGTCGAATTTTTAATAAAACTAACAACTGTTTTCACCTTCAATATTTATAGAGAAATCAAATTCTATCTAGAAAAAAAATAATAGTGCGTGGAAGACGGCTGACCCATTTGGATTCGTCGTTTGAGAAAAACTGCTGTGTTGCAAAATGAATGGGTTCCTTGTTTGATTTTACAATTTCTTTCAACTCATCTCATTTCAACTCTTTTAATTATTATAAATTTTTTAAATTCTTATATAAAATAAAATAAATAATTTAATTTTTTTAAATTTTAAAACAAAAATAATATTAAAAATATATATTCTAATAATATTTTATTCAATTTTTAACTTTAATTTCACTCATCACATCTCATCTTATCTCATCTACGAAAAGCCTAAAATTAAATAATATATTTTTAGAATATATTTTTTAATATTATTTTTATTTTAAAATTTGAAAAATTTGAATTATTTATTTTATTTTGTATGAAAATTTGAGAAAGTTGAAAGTATTAGCATTGGATTATGCAAATGTAAATGTAAAATTTACATAATATAACATGATTTTACATTTGACTATTACACTCAAAACTTATTTTCATATTGGATTATCCATCTGTTAGTCAAAATAATAATAAAATATTATAAATTTAATAATAATTTTTTAAATTTTTTTGTTCTATTATTTTTTTTTCTAAATTAAGTGCTATATGAAAATATTAATATTATACAATATGAGACTTGGAATATTCTACCACTCATGATACAAACATTAATTAGAAAATTAATACAATCATTCATAATACAACAATTAACGTTCTTAATACTATAGGAAAAAATTAGGTTTAACAATTACTGCTTAATGCAACAGGAAAAAAAAAAAAAAGGAAGGACAACGAAACATGACAAGTGTTAAGTACAGTAGAAGCCAAAACCAAGAGAAAAAAAAAAGAGCTTGCAAGGAAAAAAATATTCTTTTATTTCCTTTGGTCTTCCTACGGTGACTATTAAATATTATCCAAAGATTTAATTTACTGTAGCTAAAAGTAATCCATTTTTCTTTTTGTACAATCTAATGCAACATATTTTAAAATTTTATTAACCAGACCCTCTATTAAATTTACATTTGCATAATCTAATAAAAGTGTTTTGAGAAGAATTATGAAAACACACGAGTCTTTAAGACTTCGTTTATTTTTAAAAATAAGATGAGATGAGATAAGATTAAAGTTGAAAAGTTGAATAAAATATTGTTAGAATATATTTTTTAATATTATATTTATTTTAAAATTTGAAAAAATTAAATTGTTTATTTTATTTTGTATGAAAATTTGAAAAAATTATACTGATGGGATGAAAGGTTTTCAAAATTTTCAAAATTTTAAATTTTGTTCTTAAAAACAAACAAGTCCTAAGTTCTAAATGTCAGTGATTAAAAAGAGGATTTGTCATTTTCAGCTATTCATTATATTTTGGCTATGCAATGGAATGCAAGGGACTGGATCGAGGACTGATTAGGCTTTTTTGGCAGCTTCCATGAAGTTTCGATGAAAATCTCAATATACGTAGTTGAGAGCACAAGGCGTAAAACATCTATGACATTGACAATGGTCCTTCCCCACTACATAGGCCATTGGTTGTTCCATTGAAATGTGAATAACCGGGAGTTCAAGGGGCTAACCGAAAATTAAAAAAAAAAAAAAAAATGCGAACTATGTCTCGTTTAGTTACACAGATAATATGAGATGGAATGAGAAATCTGTGAATAATAATAAGATTATTTGTAAATAGTAATAAAATGATTTGAGTTAAGATTTTTATAGGATTTTGGAAAAGGAAAGACTTTGTTCCTAGGGATGTAATCAATCTGGGACCAGGGTCACTAGGGGTGTAAAATTTTCATTCCAGAACGAAAAAACCAACTGGACCGAATCGAAAATTTGTTTGGTCAGTTTTAGTCCTCCAATTGTGGGACCAAATGGGTTTCAATCCAATCCCGCGATGGAGTTTTTTCACCCAGGACCTGACCAGACCGACTAAACTACAAATATATATTTTTAAACTTTTTTCATAAATTATATATATTATTTTATATAGTAGTTATATAAGTAAATTATAAATTTTCATCAACCTATGACTATTGACAATATAAAATGTTAAATATATAATTATTAATTAACTAATATCAATTAACTAATGTATAATTATCAATTTAGAAAATTTGAACTTTTTTTAGGCTATTTTTAAGTAAAGAAATGTGCAAATAAAGTTAAATCGTTATATTATTTAAAATTAAAAATATTATGGGCTTTTTTTGTACTAATGGGCCGAAAATACACATTGTGGACTTTTTTGTATACTTTAATAATGGACTTTTTTGTATGATTCCCCCCGCCCCCCAAAATCATTTGAAACTGGCTTGGACTGATATGGATTGATAGCTAACAATCTGGTCCGATCCACTATGGGTGATCGGTCCGGTCCAATCTGGGAGTATGATGGATCGAAAGTTTCAGTCCATCATCTCCCCCAGACCGATTTGCACCCCTAGGGATCACGAACTGAAAATTTCGATCCATCTTTTTTCGAACCGGATCGGACCAATTATCCCTAAAGACTAGATCAAACCATTAGCTATCGGTTCAATCGATCCAATTTGGTTCAAATGAGCCAGGAACATTTTTTCTTCTTTCTTTTTTTCGTAGATAAATTAATACAAAAAATTAGAAAAATTAAAATTAAAATAGCTCTTTAATGTGGATTATATAACTAACTCATTAAAAAATAATTAATTATAATTATAATTATAATGTTATTAGTTACTAACTTAGTACTTTAGTAGAGTATGAATCTACATAAAATAACATATTATCATATGATTGATAGAATATTAGTTAATTGATAGAATATATTATTTTACATGTTATATGGTCAATAGTGAGAGATTAGAGAAAATTACATAATTAACTTATACACTACTATATAAATAATGTATTATAAATATAATAGTTTAAAAATTTATATGTAAGTGATTCGGTCGGTTTCGACCTAGTCCGGTCCAGAAAAATCACACCCCAAGACTGGACCGAAAATTGAATTTTAGAGGCACCATAGATCGAGACCAAGTATAGGTGAATTCAGTTTGATCTGGTCGGTTTTTCTAGTCCAAACTGAGAAATTTTCACTCTTAGGAGCGAGAAAAAAGTTGAATAAAAAAATAATAAAATTAAAAGAGGGTTATAATATAATTTTTATTTTGGAATTTAAAAAAGTTGAATTATTTTTTGTGTTTTGTTTGAATGTTTGAGAAATGTATAATGATTATATGAAAAAATTAAAAATTTGAAATTTGAAATTGAAAAATATTTGTATTTAAATGATATTTGAGTGTTGAGATGAATGATGAAACGATTTCAAATTTTTGTGAAACCAAACTAGGAAAAAATCAAGGGAGGAACAAGTAACACAACAATGACAAAGAAAAAAAATGAAATATAGGTTAAAACTAGAATTAGTGCTAATGAAAAGATCAAAGTCATCTCAAATTCTTGTCCCAACTTAAAATTTCAAGTGCAATTCTACTAGGTACAAGCGGTTTGGCATACCAAACGCATACCAAAGATGACGTGGAAATGTTTAATTTTTTATTATAAAAAAGAAAAAAAAAAGCAGCACACACTGTTTAAAAAAGAGATTTTTTTTTCAAACGAAATAAGAAGAGGCTTGACTGTATCGTCTTCATCTCCCATTTGCTGCCCATTTTCACCATTTCTGATCTTCGTCCCCTTCACCATTCAGCAAAAAAAAAAAAAGGTGTGGCTTTTTGTTTAGTTTTATTGTCTGGTCCCATTTTCAGTCCACAAACCACTCATTCTTCTTAATTTCACAGTCCCAACCACTTCCCCCACACCCAATTATCTGATTCTTCACTTTTTTTTTTTACCTTGGTTGAAAATTAAAAGGGAGAATGACATATGTACTTCTATCACCAAGAATGTGAAATTCACCGATTTATCGGGAATAGTGGGTGGAAAAGGGAGGTGGGGTGGGAAAGAGACCCCAATTAGCTGGGTTTCAGAAACCGGAAAAGTATATGAGCGACCCACGTAGCTCCGCAGCAACACAAGCCATTGGCATTACCATCGACTTCAGGAGGTCATAGCAGGGAAGTCCAGGAGGATTGAAGGATTGTTTGCTAAGCCTAGCATTGACGGATTTTTACAAAGAAGGGTCTCGTCTTCAACCTTCTATCAACACGCATCATTTCATCTTCATTTTAAACTCAGCTTCCACATCAACTTTCGGTGTGCATTGGCGCACGAAGTCACATTCGACAAGAGTTTTACTTTCAAGTGAGAGACAGACGTTAATTATACAAGAGGTAATTATTACTCATTTATAAATGTTTTATGACACATTTTATGTATTTTTCTCTTTTCCACTTGATACTCTTAAGTTCGAACAAGAACTTTAATTTTTTTTCTAATTAAACTTATTACTCGTTTTATTATAAGGGCGGAAAGGATAGGGCAATCTAAAAAATTGATCAGATCCTACACTACATTTAAAAATAATTAAAAACTAGATTATAACCTATTCCTTCATATGGTCAGTAAGTCACTCATACAGGGTGGCCGGTCAACCACCCAAGGGGATTGGGCCACAACCCAATAAGCTGGTTGCTTCCAAGTTTTTTTTTCTTTATTAAAGGGATTGGGCCACAACTTGATTGCTTTCGGTTTTTTTTTTTTCCTTAAACTTTTTAGAGGTCAATTTGTATGACCCTATAGTTAGGTCGTATTGGGATCTCTTATTATTATTATTATTTATACAAGGGGTGGTGGGTTTTAATCCCAGGTTTACCATTTAGAGAACCGGGTTATGTGCCATCAGGCTATCAAACTCTTGGTGAATATCATCATTCGTCAGATAAACTTACATCCATAACCGGATATATTCTGGAATGTCTTCATATCAAACATGACATCATAAACTAAAATAATGCATTTGGAACTTCACCAATACACTATTTTCTTTTTTGAGTGATCTAGTTTTCACTATTACTAATACTCTCTCCAAACAAACGTTCAAGAGGCAACACTCTCTGTCTAAACAAAGACTCAATTTCACCCTTCATAGAAAGAGATGACTCAACCTCTACAAACCCGAACTTCATTTTTTATTTTTATTAACAATAAAGAAATCAAAAAAGAAAGTAGTAAGATAGATGCAAAAAAGAAAATAGTAAGATAGATGCAAAAAGCAAGGATTACAATTTGGACCAATTTCGATAGACTTTGGAATCTGTGACGGCCCGTGAAGGTAACACACTTGTCTCTTTTCAGCCACAAAAGTCAAATCTGATAGGTCTGGTGGTGGCGAGTCCGATAATCATGTTGTTTTAAACCAACATGCCGCAACAAATCTTTCTTTTATAGATACTTTACCCCTATAAATGTATGTTGCCAGTTTTTTCTTTAAATTAAAGGCAATATAATAATAAATTTCATTATTAGAAATATAAAAGAAAATAAATTTATTAGATCATTATTTAATAAGATATCGCACTTGCAATAATTACATGCATACGTATTACTTTTACAAGTTGTTTTAACAAAATATCCATCATTTAAAACATAGTTATATAAAAATTGTAAGGGTGCTATCTGCACCATACGGTGCAAGGCCACTCCCTCCCCACCCCCCGCCCCGCATGGGACGGGGGTGGAGTTTTCGCCCTCGTGGGGTGTAGGGGCGAGGTACCCCATCTAGGTATTGGGATGCAGGGGCGAATATCCCCCCTCCCCCCCCCCCCCCCCAAAAAAAAGACTATGAGCCTAGAAGCTATTTTTTACCCATTTTGGGCTCAACAATAAACAAAAAAATAAATAATAATTAAATAGCATTAAACAATGCATTGAATTTACAATAAAAAATATATAAATTAAGAGAAAATGAAGTACTACTAATACTCCTAAGTCATAACTCCAAAGCTATTACAATTTACAATAATAGAATTTATAATAAAACTATAATAACTAAATTATTACAATAATACAAATTAAGATAAAATAATTACAAAATTAGAAACATAAAAGGGATATTGTATCAACATTACAAAGAACTAAGTATGTAAAATCTAAATACAATTGAACATAAATGATAAAAGTGAGCTGTTTGAACTTTGACTTTGACATTTGGGGCAAGTGGCTAAAGGTGGAAATAGAATTTAGTGTTACCTGCTGTGAGTTGTGAGATCATAAAATCTGAAATATTAATGATTGAATAGAAAAAATAAATTAGAATTATAAACAAGAAACAAAAGTGAAAATTACAAAGAACCGTTAGAAATGAAAAATTACAAATTAAAATCATACTAACCAAGATGAGATGGGTATCAAGATGAAACATTGAGAATATATCATTTGAATTTTGGCTTGGAATTAGAATTAAGGCTTGAGGTGTGCATATGACAGTAAAATTATAAAAATAATTAGATAGTAGATACCAAAAATTATATAAATACGAAAAAAAATTAAGGGACAATACAAATTGTACAAACCTATGGCAAATGGTAATGGTGGGTCGGGGTCCAATATGATGAAGTCATACTGCAGCGGAGGTAGACGGCATATCATGCATGGCTACAACATTTAAATTTAAAATTAATATCGATGAAATGAATATAAATAAAATAAATCAAAATAACAAAATGAAATTAACGATTACCAGATTCAGACTGATTACCACCCTCCTCCTCGTGGGCCTTATTAAAGTCAAGAACATCGAGAACATGAATTTGAGTCATTTTAATCCAATTCTGCGTGCAAATCAATGTCTCCATAGTGGTAAGGGACAAAGAACTCTGGAATGGATCCAATATGTGCCCTCAGGTGCTAAAGGCCGACTCTAAAACTACGGTGCTAATAGGGATGACCAAAATATTACGGGCTATCTCTTCAAGAATGGGATACATCACGACATTAGTCTTCCACCAAGCTAATATATCAAACCCTTCCGTATATGGGAGAAAATCTCCTGCCAAATATCGGTCCTCTGTAGATTCACGAACTAGTTGGGGGTTCTGTGAGAGGCTTTGGGCAAACACTAATCTACGATTTTTCTCCCCGCCCAGGCTTTTGCAAGGGGATAGGTGTAGGTATAGGTGTAGGTACACTACCACACCTAATCACGGTAAACTCATCAAACAATTTACCAAGAATATCTCTAACCATGCCCCCAATAAGCTTAGCCCATGTAGCCTCGTGCACAAGTCTCAAATCATATACCATGCCATCAATCTTGAGCAGGGGGTCAAGAACAACAACCAAATATAACAAAAAATTTTGCCTACTCAAATCCCCTCAATATTTGTTATATTTGACTCTCATCATCAATGTCATCTCCCGCATTCTAGTAAAGTCACTCATACACATATCATCCAATTATTCTTTTACCCTACATATTTGTTGAGTGAATTCATTGGATGTATGGTACAAAAAATCAGATATTTTCAATGTCACCTTGTAGAAAAGCCTTAAAAAATCTACAAATATAGCAATTACCTCCCAATCATCATCAATAGACTTTCCTAATCTCGCGTGCTTACCAAAATATCTAAGATATTGGATGTCTTCATCACTCAATAATTTAAAAGTTGCCTTATATTCTTGAACCGCCTCCAACATCAAAAAGGTTGAGTTCCATTTTGTAAGAACATCAGTACAAAAGTCATTCTTAGATGTTATGTCTGCATTCCTTATAGCAACTTTGAATTTCTCCAATCTTGCAATAAAAGATCTCACAAATCTCACATCCATTCTGACTCGTGCAATCGAGTCATCAACATCTTTCAAGCCATCAAATACAATTAAATTTAAACTATGTGCAGCACATCTAACATGCAGACAATCACTACCCAAGATTGTCTTATTCGCATCTCTAAGATAGGTCTTAAGATATCTCAATGCAACATCGTTAGACAAGGCATTATCAACTGTAACCATCGAAACATGTGCTAACCCCCACTCTTTTATTGCAACCTCCAAAGCCTTCCATATCGTCTCACCTTTGTGATCAGAAAATAGACAAAATTTCATAATTTTCTTATGTAGTTTCCAATCACAATCAATGAAATGCACAGTCAAAGACATATAATTAAAATTTTGGATGGATATCCAAGTATCAGTAATAAGGCAAACAACTTGTCCCGCCAATTGACCCATCAACAAATATTTCTTCTTTTGGTAATATTTTTTAATATCGTTTGTCACAGTATGGCGAGAATAAATATTAAACTTATGTTCCAAGCAATTAGAATATTCTTGGAACTCTCTCCCCTCCACAAACTAAAATGGTAGCTCATCCATGATAACCATACGAGCTAACTTTCTTCTACACTCATCAGAGTCATACTTAGTATACCCCTTTAATGTAGAACCCCCACTACTCCCATCCGTCATTTTTTTTAGTCCAATCTCTAGTTTAGATTGACTTTTCTCTTGTAAGGATCTCAATATTGGACTCTTCTAGCATTATTCTTTTAAGTGCACCTTTAACTGTGATGTACCATGTTTCCTATAGTGATATCTATAGAATTTACCACAGTGGTTACACTTTGCTTGGAAGTTATTGGAATCTCTACCCTCTAGTTTGGTATACCAAGTTATAAAAACAAGTTTCTTGCTTTGTGTAGGCTTGGGGGTAGGAAAAGGTTATGTGGTGTTAAGACTAGGGTCCATAGGATTAGTGTTGGCTCTAGGAGTAGGGTTAGGTGTTGGGGTAGGCCCAATAAGGGTATGACAGTTATCACTAAAATTTGAGGGAGTAGAGGAAGACATTCTCCAAAATAAATAACAAATTTGGAATTAAAACAAAAACGTGCCACTAACATCAACAATCAACACATAAGGATCAACAATCAAAATATGACATAACTTTTTCATTATTATAATTTGTTTTATAAAATAAGCATGCATAATCAAAATAGACATCATATTATTAAACTTGTTGGTAATTACTAATTGATTATATATGCATCTAGTGAATTAATTAGATTAATGCTTGCTTATAAATGCAAAGAGCCTTCAAAATAACACATAATTTCAATGGGTGATGGTTGCTTCCCAAATGTACTCCAAAAGTGTTTTAGTGTGTTTTTTTAAATGTTAAAAAAAACAAACACATAAATTCACCGGTGATAACTTTTTAAAAAATAAAAAACAGAAAAAAATATGTTAGGGGTTTCATGTCCCATTTAGCCATTTCCAAATATAGTTGCTCAAAAAGATTTCTTTTACTTGCAAGCTGCACATCATGTATAAATACACAACTAGTACTTATTGTGACATTACGTCAATTATAAGTATAATTAGTTTATTATCAAATCGATATCATGATAAACTCTCACATCAATAATAGATCAATGTTTGTAAATAATTAGTTTCTTGCGTCATTGGAAGAAAGAAACTTAAAAAAAAACATTCAGATTATAAATAATATAATCATGCCATTATATATATCTTGCGTAGAAAACTGGCCAACGAAATTGATAGATATAAATATATATATATATATATACAGATCATATTAGAATTATATATTGCTCATCTGAACAACGAGCTTATAAAGAAAAATAAAGAAAGAAAGAAAGAAAAGAAAAGAAAAACGTGCCAACCAATTAATCTCGTTAAAAACACTAAAACATCCTATAATTAACTAGACCCATGCAACTCCTAATTTAAACAAACAGATTAAAATAATGTAATAATTAAGGGTTTCTAATTAGAACCCTAAACTAATTTAGGGTTCCAATCCGAAACTCTAAAAGATTGGAACTCCAAATTAGTTTAAGGTTCCAATCTAAAACCCATGCACAAAATCACAATAATTCACAAATCACAAGCACAATCAAATCTCGATTCTCCACAGCATTTAGTCCATAAATCTCATCTTCAATCTCCATTTAATCTCAACCTTCCTCCAATCTCCATAACTTAACAAAAAAAAAAAACATAAAATACTAATAGGTTCAGATTTGTGACTAACCTTTGGTGACTATGATGCAACTGACACAGAGAGCGACGGAGATGAGCGAACGTCAAACACAATGAAGAGACTCGAAAAGCGACTAAGAAAGAGAAATTCGAGAAGGGAATGGGGGAATGGGAGTCGCAGGAGGGGGGATAAAACAACCCCATATATAAAACGATGTCGTTTTGTCTATGGGTTTTTTTATATATAATTATATATATATAGTGGGGATGGGCCCTCTCTGTCTAATTTTTTTATCAAATCATTATAATTTTTTTAATATTTTAAGTAAAATATAAAAATAATTTATATTTAAATTATGTTTAAGAATGGAATGAGATAAGGAAAATGCTTGAGCCAGCGCTAGGGGCTTCCATTGGGCTCTTTATGTGTTTTTTTTTATTGTATAGATTTTGTTAATACTTCATTATTTAAAAAAAAAAAAATTACATCATTAAAAATTAATATTTCTTTTATTAGCCCCAGTGAGAAAACTAATTTTTTTTTACTTCATGATTAAGGAACTGTTTTTTTGATGATATTGTAAATTTTTTTATTTTTAAAAAATATTTAAAAATGTTAAAAACATCTATATAAGCAAAGAACAAAAAAAAATACATATAAAGAGTCCAACGGGAGCGGGTGGCTATAGCATTATCCATGAGATAAATCCTTCTGACATTCTGGTAGCTCAAACGATCAAAATCGTACGGAAGGAAAGAGCAAACAGATGAAGGAGAGTAAAATGGGCATGCCGCAGATTAAACGGTTGCCTATCAATTGATATGACCATTTTGTTTGTCAAGCCGAGCGAACTAAATGAACTAATTAAATCAGATCATTCTCTCAGAAGCAATAAATTAGAATCTATTGTCAAAACAATTACAAATTAGGATAAAAAAAAAAAAAAATCTATACTCTCCTCTTATTCTCAAAATATAGACCAAAATCCAATCCCAATTCAAACTGATGGACTCTTGGGCAACATCACCTTTGGATACTTCAGCTTGAAACCTCTGACGTCTAAGAACCACACGCCTATGAATTTCAAATGTGCGAATTAGCTAATTATGTCATCTCCGATCATGTTAAGGCCGACACAGCCTCTATTGCACTGCCTAGTGGCCAAGCTGCTTCAACCAGGGCATTACGATATTTAACTTGCTTCACCAATGTAATCTCTTGCCAAGGATCTAGACCTGTACCACATAAAAAAGCATCAAAGAATTGTACTTCGATTTTTCAGGTAAAATATCATCACGAACTTGCACAAAAGACAAAAAGGTCAGTTCGACCTACCAAATCCCTCTACAAGCAACGTATACTGGTACACAAGATCCATGCATAAAAATGGCAGGTTCTCTTCCTTAACACGTGGATATGCAGCCTTGGCATTCACAAGTTTAGTCTCACAAGCACGCTTAGCTGCCTCCCGAAACTCCCTAGGATGAACTTTGGCAATGGGAACATTTGGATCGGCAAAACCAGCCTATACAAAAATAAGTGGTCAGAGAGCCATCAACAAGCATAACAAGGAATGCCACAACATTATGACTCGCATCTAATAAGCAACAAAATCAAGGATGATTGGTACCTCAGCAGCCCTGTCAAAGAAAAATGAAGCTACAAAAAGATTCTTCTGTCCATCCCCACCCCCACCATTCCATACCCCACCAAATGTGCATTTCATATGCATACATGTAGATTCATTTACTTTGAGAGCATTAGAAGCCACCCTCATACACTCGTCCACATTTGAGCCAGAAGGGGAAGCTGATGCTGGATACTCAACTCCACCGTATTTGTAAGTCCCTTGCAAAGAGAAAGACTTTAATTGAAATATTAATTAAGAAAACACAGAGAAGCACACTGCATGCATGCACGCATATACATTCACTCACTTTCCAGTCGTCAACCCTGCTCCATGAATTATTCACACAGGCCACCATCTAACATGTTGTAAGTTACTTGTAATTTAGAAATTAGCAGGTCCCGTGTCTAGACATCATGCTTAGTGAAAAAGGAGGAGATCAACATACCATGATAACCAACTAAGATGCATGGGTTGCTAGAGTCTTCAGAAACCTTCAAAATCTCTGCCCGAGATGCTAGTAAGCCATAATGCAAGTAACTGCAAACATGATGCCAAATCCATGTAGTAATCCACATACTTTTTGTAACTTTTGGACAGATGAAAACAATAGATATAATTGCAACTTTTTTATAAGTAGAAATAATAGTAACTGTATAACAAATCAATATATTATCAAGCAGTCAAGGGAAATGATAAGATCTCTCGTAACAAATGAGAAGACAACATCAACATATGTAGCATCCTCAATATACAAAACATAAAATCATGAAATTAACTTAAGTAAAAGAAAGAGAAAAACCTGTGAACATAGAGGTAATATTTTGTTCCCATAAGGTACATTTCCTTTACATATGTATCCTCTCCATCTGATACCCTTGGTGCATTTGCAGCATCTGCATCTGAGATAGCATAAGCCATTTGAACAGATCCACCTCCAAGGTCAACTACTCCAACTGTGTTTGAATATTCCTTTCCTAAATTTCCTAGTAGGTAGTTTATTGTCACCTGCAAACAAGAGGCAACTTAAGACAGTATGGATATTTATTCATACCCCATATTCTATTCTATAGGCTAGAATATACAAGATGCTGATGCTCTATTCAATTTATAATAATGTGCAGTAGCAGTAACATGCTTTCTTGAATCCTTCTCTTTCATGTTTCAGTTGTCATATATGGCCCTTTTTTTATTGGTCAATAAATCTCTTTATGATGGCAGCAACAAGGATTTCCCTTTTGCTTTATTTCAATGAGCAGATTTCAGTACTTCTTACCAATAAGAAACATTTCTGCGCTTAGCTAATTTCTCCGTTTCCTTTGATTTTATCGGAGCAACTGATGTCCCACTATATTTTTATTGAACAATAAATACCCAGACATCATTAATATCAGCTTCAAAACCAAAATCCAGCATAGCCTCATTGAATTGTAATATAGCAAAAATGGAAGGTGAGAGTATTGTGGAACTTGGATTCTAGATTACATGTAGTCAATGGCCCTATATTGGCATGATGTTTGGTGTGGTAATTTAGCTCTCAAAATGGTGTTTCCAGCTCTTTATCAAATTGCTTGTGAACAGGAGGCTTCAGCATTGGATCTATTGGACAGCTCTAATGGCTCTCATCAGTGGGACGTACTTTTTATTAGAGCTGCCCATGATTGGGAAATTAGAGTCATTCTGGAGTCCTTTAGCTTGTTACACTCTCTTCCGTGTAACATTGGGCGGATAGGTTGCATTGGGAGCGAGAAGTTCACTGTTTGATCCTTGTACAAGTGTTGTCTTCACAGTGTCATCTTTCTTTCCCTTGGAAGAATATCTGGAGGAGTAAGGTGCCTAGTAAAGTTTTTTTTTTTTTTATGTTTGGACTGCTTCCATCAGGAAAATCTTGACTACGGATAATTTCAGGAAGCAAGGACTTATTATCACGGATTGGTGCTATATGTGTAGGAAGAATGGTAAATCCATGGATCACTTACTATTACACTGTGAGGTGGCAAGGGCATTATGGGATGATATATTTAGTAGGACCGGGCTTGCATGGGTGATGCCTAGGAGGGTGGTGGATCTTCTAGCTTGTTGGAATGGTCTACACAGCAGTCCTTATGTGTCTACTGTGTGGAGGATGATTCCTCTACGTCCTCTGTGTGTGCATTTGGCTCAAAAGGAATTAGAGGAGCTTTGAAGATAGGGAGCATTCTTTGAATGAGCTTAGAAACCTTTTCTTTCACACTTTATTCCTTTGGTTTCTGCTATTTTCCTTAACGGAACTACCGTTCATGATTGTATCATTTTCTAATTCCTAAATTGTATTAGGTGTTTTCTTGTGTATATTTCCTGTATACTTGGGCAAAACCTTTCTTTGCATTTCAATAAAATTTTACTTTCTTACTAAAAAAATGTAATCAAAGGCTCTGCTCCATTACACATTGATATCTTGAGTTCTAGAAAAATTGAAACAATTCTACAAATGTAAGATAATATCCTGCTTGTTCAATATAGAATACTATGTAATCACAAACTAAGCCATTTTGCAATATATATATATATATATATATCAACTTTTTAAAAATAAAGATTTATCAATTTAACTTTTAAAACTTCACATATTTTTTTACATGTTTTTTTTTTTTTGATAAGTAAAAGATAAATATTATATATATGAATGAAGAACCCTTGTACACAAGAATTATACAGAAGAAACCCTAAATACATTCTAAAAGCGAATGTATTTTTTATAAGTATTTTTCAAACTTTTAAAACTTCATATATGGTTTACCTACCTAACTTAAAAAATATAATCTGTACATATGAAGTAACTAATTGTTAACATGAGTTCATTGAAGAACATAAGATCAAGTCATAAAATTTGGTTCATTTAAGAAAATAAGAAATTAATCACGTAGATCGTGACCAAGCTTGAATTCATTTAAAAAAATCAGAACCAAATGAACGAAATGTTGATTCGGGATTACTAGTCTGGTGATTTTGCTGAGATATTATTTGAACATTGATATAAAATTATCCTCGTGATCTTCTTATAGGCTCAGATTACTTGGATATGTCCAAGAATAGTATCTTCTAATTAGAAAATACAGATTGGGGGATGCTGAAGGAATGCACATATTATGCTTATCTAAGAAATGATGAATGGTAAAAATGAGAATGTCCAAGAGGCAATTCCCAGACTGTCTGTGAAGAAGACAATAAGGAAGATTTAACAGCCTAACCCTTCCACTAAAGCAAGGGCGAATGACATGGCCTCAACATGTAGCAATGAATAACGGAAGTAAGTTGTCAAGCGCGCAATTATAAAGCATCAAGTCAACCATTGGTACAAGTTTTAAGAAAGATATTAAGTTTTAAACACCATACCCACTGATAAGAACCTTCTTGAGTTCCATCGATGACAGCAACTCCATTGGGCTCGGATTTCAGAGTACTTCTATGTTTTAGAAGATCCCTAACCTTAAAGCGGAAAAATGTTTCAGCCACTCAATGAAAGTGAAAGCTTAAAAAGTACTAATCCAAAAAAAAAAACAAAAAAGTGGAATCCTAAAAAGTTTTGGATATAGCGATAACACGAAGAAAGATTTTACCGCTTGCAAAATTCGATCGGAAGCATCGCCTTCCAATGCTCTCAAGCCTGCAGTTGCCTGACATTAACATCAAAACCTAATCTTTCAGTAAAATGAACTGAGAGTATCACCATCGACAAGGGAAATTTAACATATATTATATAAGAAAGCACTAATGACATATTACGGACCCCAACACGAACGGGGGTCTTGGGCCGCAAATCTTTGGGGACAACACTTTGGGCTTGATCCAACAGGGAAACCAGAGAATTGGCAGCGTCCCGGGGATTAGAGGCATACTCGCTCAAACCTGGTTTTCTCTACAATGATAATAAAATGAAATAAGAGAACATAGCAAGGAGTAGTAATAACAGCAATTCGCCCACACCCAGATGATCTATCAGTCTGAATCGAATGGGTAATAGCAATGGCAATGGTAGAGTATTAGTACCTGCAGGAAGAGCTCTAGATCTTTGCCGATGGGAACGAGATCGAGATGCTGGTCGAAGCAGAAGACGTGGACTCGACTTCCGGAGCTACCGGCGTCGAAGATAACGGCGTAGGACTTGGGGGATCTGAGATCGGAGGGGACCTTTCGGTTGCGGTACACCTGGAGGGACTGAGAGGGAGTAGAGGCAGGCATCAGGACGATGAGGAAGGTGATGAGGAGGAGCGGGACAGATATTATCAGCAAAACCCCCCGGAAGCGGTGGATCTTGTCGGACAAGGACTCGTGGCGGAGGACGGGCCGCTTTAGCATTTTCTCGAATTCCAGTGACTGTTGTTGATGATCGGTTGGAGAAGTGGACTGAGCGTCCAGCAGTTCGGCCGAAGATGGGGACCGATATCGGATCTGTCCGTTTCCGGTGGCAGCAGCGGCGGGAGGAGCCTTTAAGGACTGGGATTCCTGTACGGCCTCCAGCTCTCCCAATTTTGGTTCCCACCGACTCTTTTCTTTTCAAAATTACTTCTATTTACGAACGATTTTAATAGATGATGATATCAGTCAGTGAGAATATCGTTCACGTGAGATCTGAGACACGCAGTCACAGTGCCATTTTTTGATGCACAGAGCCAGAGACAGATAAGACGCCACGCTGCTAGTACAGCCTCTCTCTTCTTTCTTAGTTTGAAGTAGAATGAGCGTGCGTCGCGTCCTCGCTCCTCTCTAACTTGAGATCGTGAACTTTTCGGAGTACACCGACTCGGCCTCGAACGATTTGGTAACGCATCCTTTGCCGTACCCAAAATTCTTTGCCTCAGATTTGTCAATTTCTCTAATAATTTAACGTGAAAAAATTTATTTATTATTTTTAATTATCATCATCTCAATATTTTTTTATAAAAAAATTATATTCATCATTTTCATACTATACACCACACATAATATAACGTCTCGATCTAAGATGAATTGGAGAGTTACTTCTTGTCACTTAAACCATATATCACCGTACACATATAAATTCCAATTTCTCAATTATTCATAGATCTCATTGTTTTAAACCAACTATTCCAAATTGATTAACTAAGAATACCAAAAAATCTCAAAATAAATATCATCTTCTCAAAATACCAAGTCAATATAGGAAAACAAAATTACTGAATAAAATTCTCCAATAACCTAAGTTTCATCTTTGTACTTAATACACTATGCTCATGTAGCCTTACTCATATTTCCTATTCTTGAGCTTCAGTTGAAACATTCAAAACATTTGAAAATATTGTAGAGATAGGAGGTAATTATCAATAACTCAGTAAGCGAAAAACAGTATGCAAACATTAACATTTACGGAATACAGAATGCATAACAAAATATTTTTAATTTCAATATGTAGAACAAAACATGTAATCAAAATTATCAGAACAATGGTTCAAAATATTTCTATTCTAAAGTCTTTTGGCATAGCATAACTAAGTATCATCACCACCATATCATATCAGACTATCATACCGAAATAGATGCCATATTTAACCATCATGGTAGGGTTGTGCTATTTCTGGTAGTCAAACCGAATAGAGAAATAAATGAATTTTCCTTTTATTATTCTCAAAATCCCGAGTGTGCATACAAAAAAGACCACAAAGAAAACCATTTTGTTTTCAAAGTGTGTGCACTCGGAGATAAAGAAATTGATACCAACCCAAACAGAAATAATAGTTTTACACCCAAGTAAGGTCAGAGTAGAGCAAAAATAAAATCAGACACAAAATTAGGATGTCATGCCAAAAATTTTCAGATGCTTCATCATGTCAAGAATAGTACAATAAAGATTTCGATCATTTTAACATATAAAAAACAAACTCGAAGCATCTTCATATAAATATGAACAAATATCAAAATTCATAATCGCTCTTTCATATATCAGAAAGTTGAATGCTAAAAGTTTTTCATATCTACACCAGTCATGATAGAAAAGATTTTCTCTTTTTATACAAATTTCATGAGCAAAGCAGAACATCTAACCGAGGTTATTTTCACATTTATTTTCAAGACAAACATACATATTTTCACAAATCAACGTCAATTCATTTATTTTCTTTTATGCAAAATCTAGTATAGGAATCCTGTTTATCTGTACTTTTTTAACCTTTTTTAATTTTCTCACAATTGCATCGAACGAATATCAATCGTCACCTATCACTACAAGAAAACTAATTATTTGCGATCAGTTATTTTCAACAAAATGACTATTTCTAGCTAAAATTAGTATGTTTTCGTCGTAAATAGTCATTTTCGTCAGAAAAAAAAATCATAAATATCCATTTTTCTTGTAGTATATACAGAACACTAAACATTACTAAAATTCTAAAAAGACGTGCTAACAATTATCTTTTTAATTGAATACAAAAAATGGAAATAACTTTAATAATTATTTTGTTACATGCCAAAATTAATATATACTAATATTATTTAAATTCTGTAATAACCTATCTACATTTAAAATTTACAACTTAATAAAATAATTATATCAAATTTAAATACTGTAAACAGAGGAAACTCATTTAGTGAGATAGACTTAAATCAATTTTAAAGTATTTAAAACAAAATTAAAATCTTATTATTTATTACTGGAATTAGTTGTAAAATACTCAATAATTTAATTTGAATCCATAAGCATTTTCTATATAATTTCCTATACCTCAAACACAGCCTACGTAAAGCAAGTTTAGCATAAAAATCATGCCCAATATGGAACCATCCTAATGAAGAGCATTTTGGAAAATAAATCACAAACATACATGGGCTCTTTAGGAAAGGCATGGAAACAATAAGGAAATATGAGATTATAAAAACCTCCGGACTAAAACCGTGCAATAGAGGAGAGTCCATACTTACCGAGAGAGAAGGAGAGGCATGACGGGCAGTGAGGTGAGCGGAGGTCGAAGGTGGTCGGTGCGGCGGCACGACATTGAGAGATAGAGAGAGAAAGTGATGAGAGAGAGAACTAACGTGAGGGAAAGATACAGAGGAGGGTCAGTGGGGAAAGTTGGTCGTGGGCTTACTAGATCTGCACAGGGTGACAAGGGTAACATGGCCGGCAGTTTCTGTGGCTTGTCTGGGTGGTTCACACTTGTTCCATCGTGGGCTTTGAGGCTGAACTACTGGGCATTAGCGGTGGAGTTTGCTCTGTTTTTGGGTGTGAAAACAAAGACTTTCCATGTGATTGCAAGTGGCTTGTTGGCCATGCGTGGGGAGTTGAGGTGGCTGCTAGGGGCAGTGGTTCAAGTGGCTAGGCAATAGTGTTGGTGTGTGGGTTGATGGTGGTTGAACGTGGAGGCTTAGGGGGGGTGTGGGTTGTGTGGTTTCTCAAGTGCAGTGGTGCGTGAGATGCAATGTCTCATGGTTGTTCAACCGGGGTGGCTAAGATGTGAAGTGATTCTGGGATGATGAGCCCTTCACAGTGGTGCTGCTCGAGCTTGCATGAGCGAGGGCATACGAACTAGTGAGGTGTGAGGATGATGAGTAGTAAAACAAAAAATAAATGTGTATGGATGATGAGTAGAAGAACTCAATTAGTTTAGAAAGAATAAACAAAACAAAAAATTAAAAATAACTATGGTGTGTGATGTGTGAGGATGATGAGTAGCAAAACTCATACTCATTATCTCTACACTACACACCTACTTTAATTTTTAATTTTTTTTTTCACTTATCAAGTAGGTAATGTGGAAATGATGAATAGATTAACTCAATTAATTTAGTAGGAATAAAATATAAAAAAATAAAATAGGAGTTGCGTGTGGTATTGGCGGTTGGGTAGCTAAATCCAAAATACTTACATGCTATAATTTTATGAAAATTCTATTCATTATCTCTACATCATGCACATGTTTTTAAATTTTATCTTTTTATTTGTTTTTCCTCTTAACATGTATGGTGTAAGGATGATAAACAGGACAACTTTAATTTGATTTAGAAGGATAAATTTTAAAATAAAAAATTTACAAATTAAATCTTACATAAATATTCAAAATTAAAAAAATACAATAGAAAAAATTAAAGATTAAAGATTTTTTTGAAGAAAACCTTAAAAAAGGGAGAATATTTCAAACAAAAAATGGAAAGACTACAAAAATAAAAACAAATCCTTTTAATAAAAAAAACAAATATTAGATTTTAAAAGTAGTTTTTATTCTTTAATAAGATTGTTGATACAATTTTCGACCCCCGAAAAAAAACAACCAGTTCACCTATTTGTTTCTTGCACACGATGAATTGCTAGGTTGGTCCAGTCGTGGACGCTCCGAAAGGCAAGATAGGGCCTATCTAGGTATATAAATATTTTCAGGTATTCTCACATATTTTTAAATTTTTAATTTTTTAACATCACTCAAATATAAAATATTTTAAATTTTTAAATTTTTAGTTTTTTTTATCTAATCATTATAACTTTTCAAATTTTCAAACAAAACACACAAAGTAATACACAATTTTCAAATTTCAAAATAAAAATTATATTAAAATAATTTTTAAATTTATACATTTTTATTCAACTTTTTCTCACTCTTTTTCCAAAACTCAATAAACACCTTAACTCAAACTATTTTACTACTATTCATATATATCTAAGTTATAGCGAAACTCAACTATTTCAACTATTCTCATATACTTTCAAACTATTCCACCAATATTCACTGCTATTCATAAAATTCTTCACTATTATTCACATATATTTTGAGATATTTTTTATACCAAACCAAATCTTAATCTCCTTCTTGAATATAACAAAGAAAATATGATACCTAGAGAGAAAAATAAGAGTGAGAATCCAAACCCTTTTCGCTTGGTGGGCAGTGATATTTTTAGGTCGTATGATGGTGAGATATGTTTGGACAAATTATACCATGCGATTCTTGTCATTGATAATAAAGTTCCTCTTTGGAACGCAATTCCTGCGTTGTGGGTTTAATGACAACTAATAATATCTTGACACATTAGACACCCTTATAATAAACTTATGCACTGCATCACTGTATATGAAAACAAAACTCCCTCTCACTCATGTATGGAAGTGGATATGCTCGTTTTCTTCAATTAATCCCTTTCAATTTGTTCACGTTTTCGATGATGGCTTCAATTTTATTATCCTCTCCCCTACTATATCTCTTGCGTGCTCTACTTCACTATCTTTCATGAAAACAACCAATCCTCTGTTTCGATCAGTGAGCAGTGTGTGAAAGTAGGTCCTACAATTTTCTCTCATTTTTATCATCTAGATCTTTCCCTTTTCTCTGTTTTCCTCCGATCAAAACCACACGGTCAGGGTTCGTGGAAAATAAAGACTCTTTGATTTCGCATTAAGTCCTATTGAAGTGAGCTTTTGGTGGCTTTGGAAATGGGGTTTGTCAAATTTTCACTGAAAAGTTGAATCTTAGGCTCACTGTGGCATTATTGTTGTATGTTTTTGCTCTTCTTTTGGAGGTTGTGAAAAATCAAATATATGTTGTTGACCTTGCCACAAAATTTTGGTGAAAATGGGTTGTACAAACTCTAAAACTAAGAAAAATGAAGCTCTCCATCTCTATACAGAACGAAGGAGACTCATCAAGCAGGCCATTAATTCAAGGTACTCCTTTGTGGCTTGCAGCTGCTCAACATTGGATGGAGAAGAGAGAGAGAGAAAGAGGACGAAAGTGGATGATCATTATTATTTTTTTCTTCCTTTACAATGCGGTCTACCATTGAGAAAATGGGGAATCTATGTGGATGGATGCTGTTGTTTGGAGTAAATCGGATGCACCTGTGGGAAGATATTCTCTTAATAATATTGCATTAAATGCTTATTGAACAATCATTGTCTGACCATCAATACCCTAGAGAAGGCAATACACATCTGACATCTTAATTAACGCTTATTGGGATTCATGTATTGACTTGTTAAATGTGATATTGGGCCACTTCCTCATTAATTGCTCCTATCTGATATAGACCAATTATCACTCAGTTCAGTCCTCACTCGATCTTCTCTTCAAGCTGTTGATGACCTAGCATTAGCAATAACTTATGCATCTTCATATTTACATAATATCTCTCTAAATTGGTCTATATTCAGCGTTACTATTGGATGTTTTGGGTCCTCTCTCTTTGAGGTGGGGTTTTCTCTCTATGGTTCTTAGAACGTAGAGTCCGTCTCTCTTGATCTCCGATCGAAAGAGGTACATCCCATTGCAATGGAGGATCTAGCTAACCTTTGTGAAGGACTTAAACTAACCGAGGAGGAGCAACAAGAAGTTACCTTCTCTGAGGAAGACATTCTTCAGTCACAACACTTTAGCAATCTGAGCCTCGTCATTCTGGTTGTTGCGGAGAAAGAAGTCAATAAATGAGCCTTTAAAGCTACGATGGCCAAAGTATGGAAGAGTGAAGGCAGCTTAACTTTCAAAGACATTGGCAGGAACAAGTTCTTAATCGAATGTAGTAACACATCAGTGAAAAAAAGAATTTTATTGGGCCAACCATGGTCCTTTGACAGACACTTATTAAGTGTGCAAGAATGTTTCGGGGAAGTTGCTCTCAAAGACATTGGTTTTTCACTAGTCCCATTCTAGATTCAACTTCACGACCTCCTTTTTGCTGGCATGAACAAAAAACTGGGAGAGAAGCTGGGAGAAAGTGCAGGACAAGTCCTAGTTGCAGACGTAGACGAAAAAGACAGAGCATGGGGTAATTTTTTACGTGTCAAAGTACTCGTAGATATCACGAAACTCCTGGCAAGGGGGAGAGTGATTACGATGGGTGACTCACGCCGTTGGATTCCCTTCAAATATGAACGTCTACCATCCTTCTGCTTCCATTGTGGAACTTTACTACACTCCAACTCCATCTGCTCGGGCAACACATCAGATGGTAGCTCCCAACCTATTCATTCTCTACAATACGGGACCTGGCTCAGAGCTGGCCTACCAACGAAACCTGAGTATTCGCATGTTCATCAACGCCCCATAGGGAAGGGAGACACAGAACCACGACAAGATAGCTCCGAGAGTGCACCGCAGGAAATTGGCGGGAAAAGCTTCAAGCACAAAGAAGCCACTATTTCTCAAGCAGTTCATCGAGTGGAAGGCGGGAAAGTTAATCTCCAGGAGTCAGAGGATATGGATACTAACTGTTCACATCAGAGAATGAGAGTCCCTTCACCTAGGCTCGAGGAAGGAAGCACAAAACTCATAGAGGACTCCGAGGCTATGGCTGACTTACCTGCTCCTACCAACTTGCAGTTTGACCTTCTACAGAGTGAGCAGGATCTGTTTGCCTTAGAAGTCAACAATCTGGTATGTCCCTCTCAATCAGTCTCTCCTCTAAATCCAAGTCCAGCTAAGTAATACAAAAATCCACTTTTGTCTAACTGGAAACGGAGGGCCAGAGGGGTCCCACCCCCTGCACCTCGGCCACTAAATCCCATTTACCCAAGATCCTTCCAAAGATTAGAAAAAAAAGGAATCCAAATGCAAACCCCATCCCATCTCCAAGAATGTCCAAAAGACTTAAGAACTCATCAGTGGCAGAGCTTGTTAAACAGCCTTGCCAATCCCCATGAAAACCCTCTGCTAGAACTGTCGAGGGCTTGGCAACTCTCGGACAGTTCGGGAGCTCCAACATTTGGTGAGAGAGAAGTCCCCAAACCTTGTCCTTTTAATTGAAACAAAATGCAAAAGAAACAAGATGGAACGAATTCGTAACAGGCTGGGTCTTGAGTGCAGCTTTATAATTGACAGTATAGGGCGTAGTGGTGGACTAGCAGCCCTTTGGAAGCATGACCTCAATGTTGATCTAGCCTCTTACTCCCTCAGTCACATATCCCTTAAAGTTAAGGGAAATGATTACCCAAACTCTGTGACAATCACTGGCTTCTATGGCCAACCAGTAACTGCCAAACGAAAGGAAAGCTGGAGTCTGCTTAAAATCCTTAAACCCCCCCAGAACTCCCCATGGTTATGCATGAGAGATTTTAATGAGATAGTGTCCCATGGTGAGAAACTAGGGGGTCTCTCTAGGCCTTCAAAGCAAATGAATGATTTCAGACAGACTATTCTTGATTGCAACCTGGGAGATCTTGGTTATGAAGGTTCTCAATACACTTGGTGCAACAATCGAGAGGGCCCTCACTTCACTAAGGCAAGATTAGATAGAGCTCTAGTCAACCGTGCATGGCAACAATTATTCAGCTTCAACTCTGTCAATATCCTGCATGTTCAAACCTCAGATCATAATCCCTTATTTGTCACCAATCAATCCCTCTCTCCAACCTTCACTCCCCACAAAAGAATTTTCAGATACGAAGCAGCATGGAAAAACCAGAAAGAATGTGATGTCATTGTTAAGAAAGCTTGGTAGGGGGCTCTCCAACATGGATCCAAATCAGAAGTCACTAGAAGAGGACTGGAGAGGTGCAGATTCCAACTAAGGGAATGGCACTGCATTACTCGAAGAAACCATCAAAACAACCTGTTTCACAAAAGAGAACAATTAAGAGCATTACAAGATGCTAATATAGGCCAGACTAATAACCAAGTTCAATCTCTTCAAAGGGAGATCGATGGCCTTCTTGAGGAAGATGACCTAAAGTGGAAACAACGGGCTAAACAAAAATGGTTGCAAGAGGGTGACAAAAACACTAGCTACTTCCACAGATGTGCCACACAAAGAAAACAAAGGAACTTCATCTCTAATATTATCACTGAGGAAGGTCACACAGTGTCTAAGGCAGAGGATATTGGACTGCAGTTTCAAGAATATTTTAAGAACCTTTTCCTTTTATCTTACCCAAGTGGCATAGCTAGTCTCTGTTACCACTGAGATGAATACTAAGTTAACCGAAAATTACTCAGCTGAAGAGATAGAGAGGGCTGTTTTTTAGATGAATCCCATTGGATCCCCCGGCCCTGATGGATTCCCTGCACTCTTTTATCAAAACCATTGGCCCATAGTGGGAGAGTCAGTAACTGCAACAATCATAGAAATGCTCAATTCTATGACAGGTTTCCAGCCCATAAACCATACCTTCATCACCTTCATCCCCAAGAAAAGAATTTCAAGCTCAGTAATTGATTTCAAACCCATCAGCCTTTGCAATGTTTTCTATAAAATCATTGTAAAGGTCATAGCCAATAGACTCAAAAAGCTACTGCCCCATCTGATTTCTGAGACTCAAAGTGCTTTTGTACAAGGTCGACTGATCTCTGATAACACCATTGTGGCCTATGAACTGTTGCACTCCATGCAAAACAAAATGAAGAGAAACAAGGAGGGTTTTATGGCACTCAAACTTGACATGAGTAAAGCCTTTGACAGGCTAGAGTGGGACTTTTTGAAAGCGGTGTTGCTAAAAATGGGTTTTGATAATATTTGGGCTGAGCTCATTATGCAGTGTGTTACCTCCGTGTCCTATTCTATCCTCATTAATGGTTCACCTCAAAATAGCTTCACTCCTTCAAGGGGGATTAGACAGGGAGACCCCATTTCCCCCTACCTTTTCATCCTTTGTTCTGAATTTCTAAGTTTTGCTTTGAAGCAAGCTGAGCAAAGAGGTATTATTTCAGGGTTCCCTCTGACTAGAGGGTCTCTTTCTATCACTCACCTCTTTTTTGCAGATGATAGCCTAGTATTTTGCAAGGCTCAACCTAATGAATGGGAAAGGCTTCAGGGTATTTTAAATTCCTATGAACAAGTTTCTGGTCAAAGACTCAACCTAGACAAAACCTCAATACTCTTCAGCAAAAATACCAGTCTGTTTACTCAGCAAACCATAGTGTCAATGGTAGGCATTCAAGCATCGGGTCCCTTTGACAAGTACTTAGGCCTGTCCTCATACATTGGCAAACAGAAATTCAAAGCCTCTCATCCAATCATTGACAAGATACAAGCCAAGATAGGGAGCTGGAAAACAAACCTGCTGTCACAAAAGGGCAAAGAGATACTCATGAAGTCGGTGATCCAATCCATTCCCACTTACTCGATGGGTATTTTCAAGCTACCTAAATGCATTTTGAGGACCCTCAATAAACTCATGCAATCCTTTTGGTGGGGCCAAAAAGAGGAGAAATCAAAGGTCCACTGGCTCAGTTGGAAAAAAATAGGAATGTCCAAACTAGAAGGGGGTCTCGGATTCAGGGACTTTGAAAACTTTAATCTAGCTTTACTGGCCAAACAAGGTTGGAGACTCTCACCCATCCCTCCTCACTAGCTGCCCGAGTCCTTCAAGCTAAATACTTTCCCCTCTCTGATTTCCATAGTGCAAAAGTAAGGCCTTATGACTCTTTTGTTTGGAAAAGTATCACTACAGCTCGACCTCTTCTCTTTGAAGGCCTAATCTGGAGAATTGACAATGGAAGATCAGTCAAAATTTGGTTTGACAGATGGATTCCCACCCCTTCCTCATACAAAATCCAATCACGTCCCAAAATCCTTGAACCCGAGGCAACTGTATCCAGACTCATTGACCAAAACACTCTCCAATGGAACACTCCTCTCCTTCATCTCATCTTCAATGAAGTGGAGGCCTCTTCTATCTCAAAACTTCCCATTAGCCCCTGTAACAGCCCTGATCAGTTAGCTTGGAGATGCACCACCAATGGTAAATTCTCTGTTAAATCAGCTTACCACCTTCAAGTCTCTATTTCCTCAGACAGCCTTGGCCAACCATCCAATCCTACAAACCCTCCTAGTTTATGGAAACTCATTTGGCAACTCGATGTCCCCAACTCAACCAAAATGTTCCTTTGGAGGTCTGCCAAAGACATTCTTCCCACAAAGCTTAACCTGCACAAGAGAAAGATAGTTGACACACCCCTTTGCCCAATTTGCCTACTGCAACCCGAGACAACCTCCCATGCATTATGGGAGTGTACAGCTGCCCAGGATGTTTGGAGCTACAGCTCTAGAAGTATCCAAAAATGTTACATCAATGATGCTCCTTTCAGCTTGATCCTAGCCAATCTCTTTTCCTCTCTTTCTATGGAAGATCAATCTATTTTGGCAATCACCACCAAACTGCTCTGGCATAGAAGATGCAAATGGGTATTCGAATCCCACTTCCTTTCTCCTCAACAAGTGACAAACCAAGCAATCTCTACTTTCTCAAAGTACAATCTATCAAAGAAAGTCCAAGAAAATAGGACCCTCATGCCTCTCATTTCCCCCACTCAGTGGTGCAAACCCCCTTTCAACCAATTCAAAATCAATTGGGATGCTGCCATCGACAAGATCAACTGCAGAGTAGGAATAGGAGTGATCATCAGGGACTGGAATGGATGTGTCATGGGCACCTTAAGATCCTCATGTGCCTCATACCCTGACCCTCTGCTGGGAGAAGCAATTGCAGCACTCCGAGCAGTCAAATTCTGCTATGAACTAGGCCTCAACTCCATCATCCTCGAAGGAGACTCTTTGAATGTGGTCAAGGCAATTAATGGACAAGAGGTCAGCTGGAGTCCATTAGGCATGCTCATAGTCGACATCAAGAAGCTGCTTCTACTTGTAGGAGTTAGAAAAGTCATGTATGTTCCTCGCCAGTTAAATGCAGTGGCCCACTGCTTGGCCAAAAGTTCACTAGACCTCCCTTCGAAGTTTATCCATGTAGAGGATTATCCTCTTTGTATTCACAACCTCCTTGGTTGATCTATTAATACAAATGCACCTATTTCTCAAAAAAATAAATTGGTCTATATTAGATTTTGCATTTTCAAAATTTTGCATAGCTATGAATAGTATTTCTTCAAATTTGAAAAAATACTATTCACTCTCTAAATATTATTTTACTGTTTTTTTCTCTCGTACCCATTAAAATCAACTTTGTGAAATTTGTATTAAGATGAATTTGGTATATGAAATTTGTATTAAATTGATGATACAAAGTGCTTTTTAGTACATATTAATATTTATTGATAAAATTGGTCATTTTGATATATGAAATTGGTAATATTTAGATATATGGAATTGGTATTTTTAAGCATATGATGCTAATTATAAAATATATAAAATCATAATTTTAAGAAAAAAATATAAAATAATGACATTTTTTTATTATTTGGTTCAAAGATGCATAATTCAATGTGTGAGTTTTTTTTATATGCAAAATCAATCCTCAAAAGATGTGATTTTGAAGATGCATATAGAGAAACAAATGTTATTGTTCTTAAGCTAAGTTAATAGGAGGGCATAAGACCTTCTTAGCTGATGCCCTCAGTCGAGAATCCTTGTGGTGGGTACTTAGAGCATTGACAGTGGCTTATGTATCTTCATATGCAAAATCACATCTTTTGAAAATTGATTTTGCATATAAAGAAAAACTCTAATATTAGATTATGCATCTTTGAATCAAATAATAATAAAATATTTATTATTTTATTAATTTTTTTCCCTAAATCAATAGACCATCAAACTGCATATAACCAAAATCAATGGACCATCCAACTGCAAACCAAAATCACGAAAAGCTGCTATTTTAATTCATCATTCAACTGCCAACCAAAATCACAAAAAGTTGCTTATTTCCATACAAACACAACTGCCAAACAAAATAAATTCTATACAAATTCAACATTCTTGCCAAAATAAATTCCCTACAGATTCACAACTTAATGCAATGTAATTCCATACAAATTCAAGTGCCAACCAAAATAAATTCCATACAAATTCAAATAAATCCCATGTATCATGTGCTCAAATTCCATGTATTATCAACTTAATACAAATTTCATGTATCAAAATCAACTTAATAGAAATTCCACAAAGTTGATTTTAATATAAAATCCACAAACTCCAAAAATGATACAAATAAGCAAGTTTTTCCACAGCAGCTTCCATATCGTTGATAGTAACCAGCAGTACAACAATACTCAAAATATGTCACCGCATGGTTAAAATAATTACAAAATCACCATCATTCAAACATACAAGTATGTATGAGATATGACCTTATTCGTTTCTTCCTCAATTGTTTCCATTTGAAGATTATAGAAATACTCTTGCTGCACAGAATTCACGGAATCAATATCCAATTTCATAATTTTTATGTCATTTTTTCTCTTTTTAAAAGCTACTAATTTAGATCTATATTCTCCAGCCTTAATTTCCAAATCAAGTTTTCTCTTCTTAACAAGTAGCAACTTAGATCTTTCATTCTCATACTTCAATTGTGATTATCTTCTCTCCATCATACAAGTCCTCCTATCATCTTTCATTTGGCTTAAGGTCTCATTAATTACATTATTTTGTCTTTCGTTATATTTTCTTTGTTTCTCTCTTGCTTTTTCAATCTTCTTGCCCAGAGGTCTCTCACAATCCGTGTGCACATTTTTCATATCTTCCCTTAAACGTATTGAGTTTGGAGTAATATCTGAATGTGACACATTGTCTTTTTTTCTTACGAGGTCCGTGTGTGCTTGCCATTTCGGTTGGTGTCTCAAAAGATTACAATAATGATCTATGTTAAAATTTATTTTTTGGGTCTCTCGGTACAAGATTTTTGTCTTATCAATCCACAAAATAGTGGAACAATTAGTTGGGTTATGTCATTGCAAATACTTAATAATTAGAACAAAAAAAATATAATCAAGCATTATATCTTGTCTAGCTCGATTGCACCGTTTGGATGCATTCTTTCAATGTGAGCTATGTTACCATAAAATTTATTAATGCATTTTTGAATGATTGACCACTGATTGATCAAAAATGGGATAAACCATTCTTGACCATTAGGTGGAGGATTGGTCAGTCCCTCATATGGAATCCATATTAATATTAAGTCAAGCCGAAATGAGGAGACTATCTTCCTTTGCATGACACAACCCGCTGGGATTTTTGTTCTCCTTTTCCCGTTGGGGTTGTGTTGCTTGGACATCAATATTTGCACTGTCCATAAATGGATTGTTAATACCACCATCACCACTTTCTAACAATGTAGTTAAAAGAGATCATCATCAATTAAACAGTTCATCCTTCAACAAAATATTGAAGGATAAAATGTTACTAAAACAATACATGGGAAAAGTATGTTTGTATGAAAAGTGCAAAACAAATGGAAAAAATATTCATGGAAGAGAATAAGATGAAAAAATGAATATCAATATATCTGCCAAGAATGAAGTAATCTAAATGACAATTTATCAACTAAACCAAAACATGAAGTAATCAATATATCTGCCAAGCATGCTTCCTAAATACTAAATACCAAAATCATGTATATTGTGGTCTAGTATGTACACTGTACCTACATAATTAGCAATACCTACGTAATTGGCATTATATTAGTAGGTATCGTAATATCTGTGGTGATCATTGAAGGAAATTATTCTCCAATGATGATATTATATATTAAATATTATTGCAAAGTCTAGCTATATATTAAGCATTAATATACGGTTACAATTTAGATTTTTAATGAATATTAACACTTACTATTTTAGGTTTTTTTTTTTATTATATGTAGAATGATATATATAATTTGATGGTACTAGTGTTGTGCCAAGGTTTCTCTGTCTGATTCAGTTGAGGCTATTTCCTGCAAGTTCAAGAAGCTGCTCATGTGTGTGTGTATTATATACCCAGCCACTTTCTTATGCATTCTTTTGCAACCTGGCTATGGACAGTAGTAGTACTACTGAAAATACTCATAATATCTTGAACCAATGACCCTCATGGCCTCCAACTTTAACAACCAATCATACTTCATTTTGGGGATTAATTATATATATGATCAAGTCTCAATACATCAAAATTGTCTTCATGTGAACAATCGAATAATCTGAGATATCTATATATATATATATATATATATATATATATATATTATGCGACTGGAAGTATGTAGTACTTGTTCTTGTTCAAAATCTCTCTCTCTCCCCTTATTTTTTCAGATCAACTAAATATTTAAGCATGTGTCTTTGGTCTTCATAACATTAACCAATTTATGTTCTAATAATTGGCCATACATATGTAGGTGAAGATAGGTTCTTCCCAATTCTGTCAAACTTCCTCACCGTCCATGATGTTTTCCCCCATCCACTTCTAAAATTTTCAGGTTTTTCCTCTTTCTCATCACCTTTACAATTAATTTTTTAAATGACCCTGCTGTCTACAATGATAATAGAACAATGAGACTTTTTCGTATACTATTTGTTGCCAAAACCTTTAATTCAAACACTAAACAGTCACAAAGCATAAATCTAACAAAATCAGTAAAACCTAACCAAGAGAGGGAAAATCGAGAAGAGGCCGTCGTTGATGAGCATTGTCCATAGGGCATGGAATCACAAAACCTAACGAAACAATGGAAATCTGTTCATAGGCCGTCGTTGTCAAAGAGAGAAGAGATGAGAGAGAATCAAAGAAAGAGAAGAGAACAATGAAAATCTGTTCATAGGTCGTCGTTCCCTAGTGCCAGAGAAGAGAAAAGTATATATTTGTGGAGAGAGACAGAGAGTTGAGAGTTGTTATGCCTTCGAGAGAGAGAGCAAGGAAGCCTTCGTAGTCGAAGAAAGAGAGAGCAATAAGAGAAAATTATTCGAGAGAGTTCCGTTAGGGAGAGAGAGAAAAAAGAATAAAAATAATGTTTGGGAAGTGAACAAAGAAACATTGTTCATAGTTATGCAAAAATTTAAAAATGCATAATCTAATCTAGATGAATTTGAAGAGATATTATGCAAATATAAAGAAGAATATGAAGATGCAAAAGCCATTGCCAATGCTTACTCCCCAAACTAGCATCCTTTGGGAAACACTTCGGTGAGGGAACTTTGACTTCAGAGTGAGCGTACCTTAGCGAGCACTTCTAATTGTGGAAAAATGGTGGTGTAAAGGTAGAGATTGCAATTTGTATCGTATCACTTGGGTTTATGTTTGTTATTTGAACTTAGATAGATTAAACCATAATCCGACCTGATTAACTAAATAAGAGATGAGATGAGTTGAGATGAAAATTAAAAGTTGAATAAAATATTGTTAGAATATTATTTTTAAATATTATTATTATTTTAAGATTTAAAACAATTGAATTGTTTATTATATTTTATGTAGAAACTTGTGAAAATTGTAATAATGAGATGAGATTGATTAAAAGTGTTTTTCAATCCAAACCTAACCTTAAGTTTAAGTTGTTCCAGCTCGGGAGGGGACTATTAGAATTGTAACTACTGTTAGCTATTAATTACAAAATAGTTAGAATTGGTTAGTTTGTTAACAAAGGATTTAAGCTCAAATGTTGTATAAAAATACTTTTCATGTGTTAGAGCCCGATACACTGTAATAATATCTTTCATTTTCATTCCACCTTCTCTTCTATCGACAATTCTCTATTCTTTTTCCAAACTCCATTTTTTACAATGGAGGTCTAATTTTGTACTATGGGGGTGGGAGTTGTGGAGCTCAAGTGTGCTATATGTTAAAAGAGATATATTTTCACCACAAACGAATTACATAAAAGCAAACCCACAAGTTGATATGGTTTGATGCAGTACGTCAGATTATAAAGTTACATTTATTGTAAAGTAAATCTAACAAATCATATAAGGTCACCTCAATTTATAAATTTATTTTTATATAATTTATTTGTGTCTGCATCACAAGTTAAAATTTTGGACATAATGATGAACAATGGGTACTGGGTTTCAAACTCAGAAATTTCAAATTTTTTTGTTAAATAACATGCCCCATCTAGGGGTGTAAAAAATATCCAAAAAATTGGAAAATCGGTCCGGATCGGTCCAAACTGGTTTTTGGAATTGAAAAACCAGTCGGAATCGATGTCGGTTTCGGACATTTTTGGTTGGACCGGTTCTATATAATATCTATTTTTAATTATTTTTTAATATTATATATAATATGTTTTATATTATATAAAATTTTTATATATAATAATATAAATTATAATTATATATAAGATAATGTTATTATAATTTATAAAATAAAAGTTTAATCTTAAACATGAAAATTTAATTGACCATATGCTTTAAACATAATATATATATTAATAATATTTTATCATAAGAAGCAAGAACCAAAAAAGAAAGAAAATCACCCAAATATTATTACTAAATTTTGATGGCATAATAAATTCTCAATATATTTTTTTGATAAGTACATAAGACATTAGTAGATTACTATTAGTAATATACTAAGTCTATGTATAAATTAGTATATAAATCACTATACTAAATAATCAATTATAAAGTAGTGATATAATAATACTAATACTAAATTACTATACTAATACTATCACTATAGTATATCAATAATATAGTTATAATAAATTAAACTCACTATAACAATTAACATATACTAATATATAGTTATTCTAATCACTATAATTAATACTAATATTTATAATAATACTATAGTCTAATACTATATTACTATTAGTAATATACTTTAAGTCTATATATAAATTAATATATAAATCACTATACTAAATAATCACATATAAAATAATGATATAGTAATACTGATACTAAATTACTATACTAATACTATCATTATAGTATATCAATAATATAGTTATAATAAATTAAACTCACTATAACAATTAACAAATACTAATATATAGTTATTATAATCACTATAATTAATACTAATATTTATAATAATACTATTGTCTAATATTATATTACTATTAGTAATATACTTTAAGTCTATATATAAATTAGTGTATAAATCACTATACTAAATAATCACATATAAAATAATGATATAGTAATACTAATACTAAATAATTATACTAATACTATCACTATAATAAATTACTATACTAATACTATCACTATAATACTATCAATAATATAGTTATAATAAATTAAACTCACTATAACAAGTAACAAATACTAATATATAATCTAAATCACTATAACTAATACTAATATATAGCTATGCTAATAGCCTAATATTAATACCATTATATAGTCTAATATAGACTATATTTATATTTATACTTATACTAATATAGCTATACTAAACCACTATAACTAATACTAATATATGGCTATTCTAGTCTAATATTAATACTATTATATAATTTAATATTAATACTATTATATAGTATAATATATTATATAGCTATAACTAATACTAATGTATATACTAATACTAATAGTCCAATACAGACTATAGTTATACTTATACTAATATAGTTATACTAAATCACTATAACTAATACTAATGTATAGCTATACTAATAGTCTAATATTAATACTATTATATAGTTATACTAATTACTATAACTAAATCACTATAGTCTATAACTATATATATTTAGTATCAAAGTATTATTATATTCTTTAATGTATAACCATATAGTCTATATATAGACTTATAGTATTAATATCACTATATGTAGTAGTAATACTATAATATATAGTACTAGTATATATTAATATATTACAAGAGTTATAGTATAAGATTTTAGTAATAATTTTAAGAGTATTTGTAAGAGTTATAATATATTACCACTATAGTATTACTGTATTAGTAATAATTTTGATAAATACATTAGTGTATTAGTATACTAATTTACTATATACTAATAATATTAAATGTATTACAAATATTTATAATGATCAATTTCCCAAATCATCAATTTTGTTTTTTTTGTAGTGACCATTGAAAAAAAAAAATTCCCAAACCATCAGGAAATGGCGTTGTTTCCTCTCCAAGACTCCAAGTCTCCAACGAATAAACCCTAACAAAAGTCTTCTCTTCCTGAATCTCACCCGAGCCCCTCTCTTCCTCACTCTCTGCCTCTTTGCCTCTCTGACTCTCTGCCCTCTCATCTCTATCTCTCTGCCTCACTCTCTAAGTCTCTGCACCTCCCCTCACTGTCGTCGTATATCTCGCCGTCAGCCCCTCTCTCAAGTTCTCAACGCTGCGTTACTCTTCTCTCAAGTCAATGTGCCTATAAGAACTTATATTCCAAAGGATCGAGTAATGTTCGATTGTTGAAGAGGATTTATTAACGATTGCATTACATGTCATCTTTATGCTTTTTTATCATTAATCTTTTTCCCAAATGAATTTCGATATAAGACTTTTTTGATTATTTGGGTTGAAGAATCTTAAGTAGACTGTAGTTAATGAATGTGTAATCTTCTGAAAATTGGAGTACTAGTGCCTTCACTTTTAGGTGCAAAAGTTTAGTTTTTTATGATTGAAACCATTGGATTGGATTGAATTTAATTTTTCCTTGACTGAAATATTGGACTTGTAAAAGCAGACTTTTTTTCAAAACCTGATTTCAGTTTTCAGTTTTTATTTTATAGCAATTTTTTTTATTGTAGATTTTTTTTAGTAAAATATATTTTTGTAATAGACTACAGTTTTTTAGGTAAAATATATTTTTTAAAGCAATTTTTTTTAAATAGATTTTGTTTTTAGAAATTTGTATTTTATTAAAACCAAAAGACTGGATCGGAACCGGTAAAATTGAAAGTACATGTTTCAGGATTATCGATACGTAATCGGTTTTAAAAAATACAAAATTAGTAGTACAGGCTCGGTCTTAAATTTTGTTCAAAATCAGACTAAACCGGACCGATTACACTCCTAACCCCATCAAAATCAACTCCTATTATAAACGGTTGTTAACCCATATCATCCTTTTTAAGAAACATTCAAACTCAATGCAGCATTACATGCAACTGTAATACGGCAACTCCTAGAGGATTTGCCTAGAAGACCACATTTTATGACTATTATTTCTGGATTTGTAAAAAACAATTGACGAATCGGTAAAGAATAATCCTATATATAATTATGGAGTGTGCAAGTGCTGCATAATCATTTTGAGGTCTACTATTAAAAAATTATTTTTTTCATATAGGTCCTGTATTTATTCACTTTTTTCAAATAGATGCGCGACTCTTACGCAGTCCACGACTACAAATATCATTTCTCAGTAGTAAAACCAATCAAATTGGTGTGTTCGATCCGGTTTAGAACTAATTTGGTCCGGTTCCAGTTCGACAGTTCCTAATAATCAAAACTTGTTAGAAATTACTCTAGTTCAAAACACCGGTTCCAACCGAACCGAACCAGGCCAGTAAATATATATTTTTTAATTTTGTATATTATATATAAAATAGTTTGTATATGATTTTTTATATTATATTATATATATTATATGCTAGTTATTAATTAATATAATATGAAATTTTGATCTTATTATTCATATCTATTAATCTTATAACATAAAATTAATATAACATTTGATTATGATATAACATAAATTAATCTTATAATTTTTAATATAACATTTGAATTTTGATATAACTTATAAATTTTAACTTTATAACATATAATTAATATAATATGAAACTTTAATCTTAAATATGAAAATTAATATTAATTTATTAATATAAACTTACTTTGGGCCAATTACGTGCTAAAATTTTGTTAGAGTATATTTTTATTTATTTGTAAAATCAAAAAACCGGACTGAAACTAGAAAAATCAAAATTTTTGGTTTTAGTGGTAAATTCTTAAATTTTCAAAACAAATATATACCAATTCGATTCTAAAAAATGAAAAATCTAAAACCAGACCGAAGTGAATCGATTACACTCCTAATTATTTTCTTTGCTTCTTCAAGAAATGTGGTCTTGGACTATTTTTAAATTAACAACTTTTCTTTTTTATTTGTATTTGTATTGATTGTTTTTATTATAACGAATTATTCATTGAGACTACCAACCTCCTCTTATTTATCTCTCTCCTATAAAATGAATTAAATTTTTTATCATTATAAAAACAAAAATAATTTGAGAATTTATGTTTTTGTAGAAACAATGTTCTAAATTCTTTCATTCTCAATTATATGTATCATATTTTAAATTTTTTTTTCTCTCAACCACTTAAATGATATATATTTAAAAAATTTCATATCATTAAATACGAACATAGATTATAAAAATTAAAATGAAGAAGAGTATTAGTTATGCTTGGTAGATGAGATAAGATGAGAATTTTAAAAAATTTTGTGAATAGTGTTAAGATAAAAGTTTAAAATATTATTTTTTAATATTATTATTGTTTTGAAATTTGAAAAAGTTAAATTGAAATTTGAAAAAAATGAATTGTTTATTATATTTTGTATGAAAATTTTAAAAAAATGTAATGATGAGATGAGATTTCTCATCTTTGTCCCGAAGATGAGATTTTATAATTCGAATTTTAAAATCTAAAGCCTTGTTTGTTTTCAGAGATGAGATAAGATGAAATGAAATCTTTTGAGATATATATAAATAGTAGTGAGATATGTTGAGATAAGATGAGATAAGATAAAATATATATTTATTTATAGAGATGAGATGAGATTAGTTTGACTTTTTGTGAAGTATTTATAGTTGTGGGACCCACAATAGTACAAATGTTTTCAGAATTGGATTTCGGCGATTTCCTCGGCTGTGTTGCGTTTTCCTTTTTTTTTTTTTCCTGCCTCCTTCTTTAATACCAGTGGAATCCAATTTTTTGTAATAAAATATAAACAAAATAGTGTAATCCGTACATAAACAGTAACACCAAATGACAAAACACAAACCGATATTTTTCTAGATGTGACTGTATAGTGCAACTGTACAAAACAGTAAATGAAAGTCAGACTTTTTTGTACAAAATAGTAATGTAGGCCAGTGGCATTTTCAAGTAGAGTACAGTTTATAAACAGTAAATAAATTAATAAGAGATAAAATAAGATGAGATAAAAATAAGTGTTTGTTTTCAAAAAAAATCTGTCCGTACAAATTTTTAGAATTTTGTGTTTCGCCTAAGGATAGGTTTGGTACTTGAGATAAGACAAAAATTTTCATCCCAAATCTCATGCCGAGCTGAGATACTACTTCCAAACAAACATTTGAGATAAAACACAGAAATTTCACCGGTTTCAAACTTTGTTCAAGTTCTGTTCACAGAAATGACAATAGACAGCTTTTTCAATAAAGTAATTTCCCTCTCACATAACTTTACCAACGGTACTCTACAGTACCTACCTTTTCCTCCAAACTCTACTCCGCTCATCCTTCATTATCATCTGAAACTCCTTTGTTGACCATTTCCAGAAACTGCCAACCCGTTCGACGCACCTTCCAGATCCACTATCAAGCCGTGCATATCAAATTTTCTTTGTGGGATGTGACTGCCTAAAGTAATCACAAAATTATTGTTCAACTGAAAGTGATTGAAGCTGTGCGAATCTTTGCCCAAATCTGGCCGTGATCCTTGTCTGGTGAAGCCGTGCGAATCTCTGCCCAAATACACAAATAATTTCTCATCTCTACGTCTGGCCTAGCGAAAACCCTCCCTATCGCGCATCGTCAACTCATAAACCAATTGTCGTATGCCATTCAAGCCCTAGCTTTGTCTGGATTCAAGAAATTTGTAGACCCCTATCTCCATTGTTACGGGTTTGTGTGGGAAAAATGGTCTATAAAGGTAAAGTCCCAAAATGGAGGAAAGCCATCCCTTTCAAACACCGGAAGCCTCTAATCTCCATCACTGAAACTACGAAGAGACGTCGTTGTTGTCATACCTCCAGCACCACGGCTCCCAAGACTCGCTCCTACCGGGTAATTTTGTAATTGTTGAAGGAATTCTTGTTAAGTAGTGGTTCTTTTCTATTATTTTCGAAGTTGGGAAGTAGTGGTTTTAATTCAATTCTAGAAATGTTGATTTGAAGCTCTACTACTCTGTTGTTTCACTCAAAACGTCTGAAACAGAGAGAGGTAAACTGTATTGTTGAATCTGTCTTTTCTTTTATACGGATGTAAATATATTATTTGGTAGTGGTAGTTTATGCTACATATGATTTAGGCCTCTTTGTTGTTCATGCACAACACTAAGGTATGCCTCAAGATAAATTCTCATTACTTATGGCACTAGAAAGTTACTTATTTTAGATGGAAGTAAGATTAGCCCAGCAAAGTTTAGTGGAATTTATGGGTTTTACACTATACAAAACCCATTCATTTCAAGTTAAATGGGTAAGATCATTTTCCATGTACTGGCAAGGGAAATTAATGCGGTTTTCGAGTTATCAAATGAGAGTAGAAAGTGCACTAGGATTTAGAATGTAATTTTTGGTTACTGTTGTTGCTGCTATAAAATTACGCTACACTTTTGAAGTGTCTGTTTCTTCCTTTTTGTGTGGATTCCATTGTACTTGCACTGAATTCACACCCATCTTGAGCCTGACATAGTGAAAATAATACTGGATGGTAGGGTTCCTTAATATGCTTATTTGGTCTACTTGTGAATCTATGATTTTGAGCATCAATATGTTTTTTTTTTAAAATGCCTTTTCCTTTCATTGGCGAGTCCAGTTTAAGGGTTCCTAGCCAGCTCCCAAACCAACACTTTGAAGGAACTAAATGATCAAACATGGAAAACTTATCTTTATAACAAAGGAAACCTAGCTACACAAGTTGAGAACCCAGAAGCAGGTTTATAAAATCTGCTACAAAACTCAAATTTGAACCAAGAAATTGAGATTAGCACAAAACAAAGTTCTCGGATTGATTCATGTTATGGTGTCTCATGGTTGTGTTATCAACCTATATTGGATGATATATCCTACAAGATAATTGGGTTGATGTATTTAATTAGTTCCAATTATTTCTCTCTGAATTATGTCTTGTTGTCAAAGTGATTTGCATTTGTTATTTTCCTGTTTATTGTTCGAGGTTCTAATAAGAACTGAGGATTAGATGAATGTGCAATAGATCATCAGCCTAGTAGCAAGGCTATAATACACAGTTGTAAAATGTGGGTAAAACATTTCAAGAATCCTTTGCAAATAGGCTTTTACTATGGTCATCTTCCTCAAACACTGGGACGCCCACACTGACTTGGTTTAGTTTCAATTGCAGTCCACGAAAATTAGAGCTGTTAGATGCATGGTTTGTGTCTTTATCCTGTTATGAGACGTATTTTTCATCCATTCATTAAAAGGATCCAATTTTAAGTAGACCTAAATCCAAAAAGACTTGCAATAACGTGCTATTGATGTAGAAGTCAAGGTCAACGTATGAAAAGTAGCTCCAATACCAAGGTGCAAAAGAAAATACTTTACTGAAAAATCAAAGATTTTAGAATATATAGTGTATATGTTAAGATGGTTTATGGATATAGATCATTATATCAGCATAAAAAAAGTTCTTGGGAAATGCATCATATTAGCCAGAGCACATTTGAACATAATATTTTGATGAGTTTGGTTCGCACCATATGAACATTTGAACATAATATTTTGATCAGCATAATATTTTGATCAACATGGAGACTGATGCTCGGCTACTTTGAAATTAAACTGCACCTCTCACCTGTCATTAAGCCCAGCACCAGTATATCCTTCCAGGTCCTCACCATTTGAGTTTGAACTGAATATTATAGATTGCTTACAAAATAATCCTATTAACTTGCTTCGTATATGATTACCTGAAACTTAGATGCAAAATCCAATACATCATATATTCTCGCTCTCTCTCTCTCTCTATATATATATTTGGTGGGCTTGCAGTAATTGAAATGAATGTTAAATTGATATGAAATGTTTCATCGGGCAAATGGAGTGTATATTAACATAAGGGATTAAGGGGAAGTTAGCCTTAGAACATGAGACATTAGACTAGTCTTTCTTGGTAATGAATCTCATGGCACGTCCAGGTGAAAAAAAATTATTCATTTATTACATGTTTCATGTTGACACTTCTAGTGCTACTAAAAAAAATGCTAATATTGCATAAGGTCCTGTTATCTACAAAGTAGTTTGCATGTAAGTTTTTGCTCAGTTCACGCAAGAAGCTTGCAATTTTGCCTTCAATAAAGGTACCAGTCCATTGCTAGCAACTGCAAAAGTTAAATTTCTTCTGTTTGGTGCTTTCAAAAATTAGATATTTTGCACTAGCCTTTGAAAAAATACCATCACTTGTGCAGGCTATGTTGCACTCACTAATATAGCAGAAACATTAATTAATTCAAGATGATGAGAAGCTCCTGTAGTAAAATAATGAATCTATATCTGAAAGTGGATAATCAAAGCAAAACAATGCTTATTTTGTTTATTTAATTTAAGCTGCGCATACATTTGAAACTGATATATGCCACTGTTTGATTCTTATTACATGGTCATGCCTGTAGCCTTTCTACTCGCGATCGAGATCATCGTCATCATCTCGACAGGTAACATTTTTTGATTTATTGCATACATTGAACTGCCTTTGTACTAAAATGTTAGGATTTCTCATTATAGTACCCTATAAACATGTTAGCTATACCATATAAAATTATGGCTTCTACTACACATATTGTATGCGAATTAAACCTCAATCTATTTAAATGCAAGTGTTGAGGATTATTTTTGCCGCCTTATTAGCTTCATATGGAAGAGCCGATTGAAAATATACGTGATCGGCTGTTGTGGGATGAGGGGATGGAAGATTACCTTGTTGATATCTTGTATGAAGATACCATTTCCCATAGACTGAGGGGTGGGAGGATCACCCACAATGACTATGTTCAGCTTGCTGAACAATTGTCTAACTATGGGCCGAAAAATTTTAACTTTGACCAAGTAAAAGGAAAGATTGCACGCCTTAAAAGAAGGAAGAGAGAATTTACAGATCTGATGGAGCAAACAGGGCTCGGCTGGGATCCAGATAGGAAGGCTCCAGTAGCAAGCGAGAAACATTGGGCTAACGCAATCAGGGTATGTATTTATGAAAACTTATCATTGATTGGTCATAAATTCAGCAGTGTAGTAACTTGCGTTGAGGGAATTTAATGATATTTTTAATTAAATCTGTTAGGTACGAAACTCATTCAAGCATTTTAAGACTAATGGATGCCCTACGATCTTTGGTTGTGCCGTTACGACGGGGACATTCCATCGGGCATCGACTGACCCAGCCCCTACTAGCGAGGACGAGGACCTGCTTGACAATGAGCTACAAAACCGTGGCCGGGCAGTGCTGGATGATCAAGGGGCCCATCGCAGCCAGCTCCTATGGATAGATCTACGCAAGCAGGGAGACCATTCTCCGCCTCATATAGTAGTGGATCTCGTCGACGCCAGAGGGGAGGGTCTTCTCAGTCCCCTGCCATGGAGGAGGCCTTTAGCAGAACCTTGGAGGCAATGGAGAAAAGTTCTGAGGCCAGGCGACTGGCTGCTGAGGAGTGGAGGGCCTCCAAGTGTAGCAGATCGGACAGCATGGAGACTGATGCGTCGATCGATATGCAGGCACGTTGCTTTCAGTTGCTTGACGATGTTGAACCTCGCCTGCCTTTTGATCAATGGAACAAGGCCTTTAACTTATTATCAGAGAATCCGGGATTACGGCTGTCGTTCATGGCGATATCTGCAGAGCGCAGGAATGAGTGGGCGTGGAGTTTATAACTGTCTTTTTTTATTGATGACTTTTTCATTTTATCAGACAATATGCAGTTTTTAATTAATTTGGCATGGAGTTTAGTTGTATAACTTTGTTTGATGTTTTATCGTACTTGATGGTTATGGTAATAATTTCTTTGTAGTTGATTTAGACATGAGTTAAGTAGCTACTACTACTTTGGATGAGCATTATATAACACTTATTTCGTTCAAGTTTTATGTTTGCAAATGATTAGGTTAATTATTTTCGCTGACATATCCTTGCGATTTATGCAGTGACGCTATTGAACTTTGCATACATTTCCTTATTATTACAGTGTATTGATACTGTAATTAATGCATGCGTAAGGAGGTTAGTCAGAATGACCGATGATGACTTTTCGGACGAGGATGCCCCTTGGGTAGGAGATGAAGACGATGATACAATGGATGAGATGAACATCGTTTATATGATGTGGATGGCCATGCAAAATGCTGGAGGTCGAATCGCAATGCCCCAACACAATATAGGTCTTCAGGGGGATCAATATAATCAGGCAGTTTTGAACGGGAACCCTCGTACTTGCCTTGAAATGTTTCGTATGGAAGTTTCCGCATTCCGTTATGTATGCGATATGTTAAGGGAAACAATGATTATGGCTCCTACAGAAAGGATCTCAATGGAAGAATCATTGGCCATGTTCTGCTTTCTTGTTGGTCATGCACATGGTCAACGTATAGTTGGGGATTGCTTCCAACATTCAAGTGAGACTATTAACCGCCACATAAAGACGGTTATGCGGGCGCTGCATGAGTTAGGGAGGACTGTGATTAGGCCAACAAACACAACTGCAGTACATCCTTGGATTGCGGGAAATCTCTATAATTATCCATGGTTTGAGGTAATGACTTCCCGACTTTTAAACGAAAGGGTTCAATTCTTTTTTTAAAAACTTATATTAAAATAGGATATAATTGTTCTGATTGAGATACGTTATATGATAATGATTTTGTAGAAATGTATTGGGGCAATGGACGGCACAATGATCTCAGCTGTGGCACCCGGTAATGTACATAATGCATTTCGAAATCAATATGGCCGAATTGCACAAAACGTCTTATGTGCCTGTGACTTCGATATGAAGTTTGTATATGTGTATACTGGGTGGGAAGGAACAGCCCACGATGCACGAGTTTTCATGGATGCATTGAGTCAAACTACGAATCAATTCCCATGGCTAGAAAACCGTAAATTTTATTTAAAAGAATACATATAAAACGTTGTCTTATTCATTTTTAGAAAGTATTTATTTCGCAAATCACTGATTCAGGTTGATTGTTCTGATTGTGGTTAGGTTATTATTATCTTGTCGATGCGGCTTATTTATGCGCCGACGTGTTTATGCCACCTTATCCACGAGAGAGATATCACCGATCAGATCGTTATAGTTCGCATCACTTTCATGGATATAAAGATTATTTCAACTATCGTCATGCCTCGCTACGAAACGTTATTGAATGCAAATTTTCTTTGTTGAAAAGGCGGTTTCAAATTTTGGAGGCTATGCCTCGATATCGCCCCGCCAGGCAGGGCATGATCATCACCGCATGTTGTACGCTACACAATATGATTAAAACAGCCACACCTAATAATGAGTTAATTCAGAGTGTATTGAATCATCGGTCATCAATGCAACATATGCCTGGGGATGATGATGTGGGTGAATCATCTCATTTGATAGACATGTCCAGTGAATCGGCCCAAGCAATGGGGGCAATGAGGGATGCGATTGCGTTATCGATGTGGGCACATCCGATTGACCAATGAATTATGAGACGTGTTATAATTTATCATTTTATTTTGATTTTTGGAACTTGTTAAAGACATATAAGTATTTTTGTGAATTATGTATTTAACATCAACTGATTGAAAAATTACTACGTTACTTATTGTGGAAAAAACATGCAATGCTTATTGATTGAACATAAAATTGAAATATAGTAATATTTTATGACAATTCACAAACTATGGATATTTGTTTTCATATGAAAAAAAATGCATCAGCGGTTTCTGATATCATTTGTTCGGAAATATTGAGAACTTGTGGGCCTTTTTTTTGAATTTTTTATCTACATAATACATATAAATAAGAAGAAATTTTCGTATATCTCAATAATTGTGTAAAAATAAATTATTATAATATATTATTTTTCAAATATGTTTGAAACTATTTATACCAGAAAATTTTGAACATAAATTTCATAATTACTAGAGTCATTTTCCTTTACTATGTGCAAAATTTATTTACACATTATTATAAAGTCCAACTGAATTTTTGGACAATATTTTGTAATTTATAAACATTTTTTTGTTTATATTTAATGATTAAATCATTAAAATATAAAATCAACAAATTATTTGATTTAAATAGTGTAATATACTTTATTGTAGGGGATTATTTCTTTATTATTTCAGATTTTTCTCCATTATTAAAGTAATTTTGTTAATTTTTATTTATAAATTCGAAATAAATAAAATAATTAAAATATATATTCATTATTCTATAAATATCTAATCAATTGAACGGGGCCATCACATCTCCCTTTTCAATAAAGTTAAAAATTTTTATCTCATCTTTACATCAAAATATATCTCTATTATAGGATTCACAAATTTTTTAAAACCATCTCAAATTCTTAACTCATATTTTTAATATTATTTATAAAATTTTTAAAAATTCTCATCTTATCTCACCTACTAAACATAATCTAAGTTAGAAGTAGATAGATTCTATAAATTTTACCGCAGCTGGTAAAGTGAATTTATGGACAAGAATTAAATGCTCAATTAATAAGAGGGATGCAAATCCATAACGGGGACTACGGGGCTGTAAAACGTGATCCGGATTTTAGATATTTCGTTGTCGTTTATCCCCTCGAAACTTCCTGACCCCGCAGATACAACACCAGAAGGAGAACAAGTAGAATTGGAGGAAATGGCAATTGCGCGAACCGGGGTGTACGTTGACGACTACTTAGAGTGTAAGCTTCTCTGAAACCCCTCTAATGTTTTCTCCATAATTTTTTCCCAAATTCATTCGGCTAAAAACCTAAAATTTGAAATTTCTGCAGATGCAAGCACTTTACCCGCCGAGCTTCAGAGGCTTCTCAATACCATCCGAGAACTCGATGAACGCTCCCAATGTAATGCCCCAATTTCTTCAAAATCGTCAATAGATCAAGCACCTGTTTTTGTGCGTTTGTGTTTCTGAGTGAAATTATTTTATTTTATTTATGATTGGGGGGGTGAAAGCGATGATAAACCAGACGGGGCAGCAGACGAAGTACTGCTTGGGACTGGCTTCACAGAGCTCAAAGAAAGGTAATAGTAATAGCAGCTGTTCTTACTATTACAATAACAATAATAATAGTCAAGAAGACGAGGTGGCAATCGAGAAAATGCTAAAGGATATCGATTCGAGTCAGGATAATGCATTGAGTTTATGCACCGAGAAGGTTTTGTTAGCACGGCAAGCTTATGACCTGGTAAGCTTATTTTATTGTTAATGGTTTTATATTGTGCCTTGGGGTTTCTTCAATTTTATCGTTCTTCTCTTTAATTGGTGGGCAATTTTGTATATTCCATTGGCTTTTGATGGGCGAAGGTTTCTTGCTCTTCTTTGCATACTTGGAATGTCGCTAGTTCAAGATAGTGTCACGATTTTGCTTTACTTGTAGTTGTAGGTATTTTTGAACATATGGTATCAGATATAGAAATAGGAATAACAATTGGACTATATGTGTTTCGGGCTAAAGGTTTGTTGGAACTTGATTGCTGTGCTCATAAGTATAAATGTAAATAATATAAGTGATTGTAAAGGTTTTCTCTATAGCTTTCTTAAATTGAAAAGGCTACTCTATCATTACAATTAGGGCTGGGCAGCAGGGCTCTGCCACCCCACTGTCCACCGCCCAGCCTTGCCTGGGCGGCGTGGAAAACCCCGCCCCCGCCCCTGCCCCTGCCCCCGGGCCCAAAAATATATATATATATATATATATATATATATATATGAAGAAATTTTGTTACCAAAATGACATCGTTTTGGTAATGATTTTTTTTTTTTTTAACGAACGCCAAAACGGCGTTGTTTTGGGGGGGGGATGTTAAGTTAACCCTAAATCCCCCTCCCTCCTGCAGACTCTTCTCTCTCTCTCTCTCTCTCTCTCTCTCTCCCCCTTCTATGGCCACCGCTGCACTCTCTCCTTCTCGCCGCTGTCCTCTGCTCATCATCATCCTCCTCGGTTCCTCCTCCTCCTCTCCGAGTCCAGGAGTTTTTTTTTACTAGTTTAGGTTTTTTTTTGGTTGTTTCCAATTCAAATCATTGAATAGAAATTGTGTTGTGGATTTGATTTGTATTTTGTTTATTTTTGTGTTATTTGTTTATTTTTTTCCATTCCGTTGTGGGCGGTGGACGGGGGGGCGTTCGGACCAAGGGTTTGCCTTTGCACTCCGGCACACGGACGGGGGCCCCGCCCCAGGATACGGTGGCAGATTCCGGGGGCATAACCCCCCCCCCCCCCCCCAGGGTAGCACCCCTAATTACGAATTTGCAAGTGTTGAAATCCCATCAGCTTAGACTCGAATGTCTCCTCCATCTTGGTCTATTTTTTTGGAAGAAATTGACGGCATATTTATCACAAAAATGTATACATTGCTTGGGCGAGGCTTTCATTTTTATTTTACATTATCAGGTAATAACATAGTCTCTCTGCCTCCCCCCCAACCCCCTCCTTTTTCATGTCTTTCTTTTGTCTAGGCAACGATTGAATTGGACTCAACACCCCCATCTCACCTCACCTATTTGGAAAAGACATTTTTGGTAACTTGTTTTCAGAGATAAGATTGCTTTGAAAATAATACGTAGTGTTCTTGTTAGAAGGGGAAAAAGACTATAAAGAAAAAGTGAATGATACAAGGATATGCCTTAAATTTTTGTGTTTTTTGATACATATCTTATAAGAACGAGTTGTCTTATCTCAACATTAATGAAGTATATGGATACGATTCACATAGCAGACACTATTCAATGAATGTTTCACCATTTCTTTTACATAGCGTTTGTTGGCCATGGTGCCCCTGGTTTATATCCATATCTCATTAATTGTAGTGATACAAAACGTTTAGTCCCGCCAAAAAAAAAAGGGATAAAAGAAAGTGAAATTGAGCCCTTTAACGGATAAGTTTCCAAAACTCTTCCAACTTCCCTCACATTTGTCCCTTTTCTTGTGTTTTAAGCTTACAACACTTCTTAATAGGCGGCTGCTTTCTTACCTTTCGATTTTGGTTTTTCAAATTTATTGAGTTGGGATTATTGCATAGAAATATTTAGTCCATATATAAAGCTGCAAAATTTCATCGAAGTCTCTCAACTGGATACCCCATGATCCTACAATTTCTTCTCCATCACCACTTATCAAAAAAGAAAAAAAGAACAATTTTGTCCACTCACTAAGCCAGTTGTCATACCACTGTGTCTGACATCGGTTCAAGCAGTATATATATATATTTTATAAGTAAAAACAGTTCAAGCACTATATTGCATGATCTAGAGTTAGTTTTGTGGATTCCTTTTAACCTGTAGCTTTTTTCTTTTCTTTTGCTAAGTAACCTGCAGCTTCAAATATTATGGGTTTTGGGGTTTTAAGGATCAACTCCCAACTAAGTAGTAGTAAAAGGCACTTTTCTCTCTGTACACTCTTCTCTTCGTAATCTCGTTTTCGATGGTGATCGTGGGTGCTTGATTTGTGCCATTTTGCTCATTTCGAAAGAAGTTGTTATAGAATTAAAGTCATTTGAGGTGTCAAGGGATGGCCATCGGGTGCTCCTTATTGAAAGAGGGTGGAAGTTTGTGAAAAATATGTGCTTGGGGTGGCCACGGCACGCTGGTTCACCAAAGCTTTGGAGGATTGTTTGAAGGTGGGGAGAAAGGAGTTCTATACAGCCCATTGAGAAGGTGATAGTGGCTTCATAGCATAGAGGTGCTCAAACTCCCAAGGCGTGTTCATGGCTTTGGTGGAGTACAAAGGGGGTGATTGCCAAAACTGCATTTGTATACCTGAAGACAGAGACGGAATGGGATGGAGGAAGCTGGCGGAGGTTTTGAGGGAGGCTAGAGGAGAAGGTTGCTTTGTTGGGTTGGCACCGCCAGTGACGACGGTAGCATCTTCTACCCGGTCATACATGGAGGCTTTCCAACAATCGAGGGTGAACCTTCAAATATCTGAATTGGTGCCAGTTGGTAATGTTCATAATATCAGACAATTGGCTAATACTTTAGGATGCAAGGTGTCTTTTGCCTTACCTATGAATTACTTGGGTTTACTGTTGGGGGCTGCCTCAAGGACGGGAACAATATGGGATATAGTGATCGAGAAGATCGAGCGTAGATTGGCTGATTGGAAGAGACTGTATTTGTCGAAAGGGGGCAGGATCACTTTAATCAAAAGTACTCACTCTAATCTATCAATGTACTTTTTATCTCTAGTCCCAATTCCAGCAAGTTTGACAACCTGGATTGAGAAACTGTACAGGGACTTGCTTTGGAGTGGCATGGGGGATGACTTTAAATTCCATCTAGTCAAATGGACTAAGGTATGTTCCCCACTTCCCATGGGAGGGTTGGGTATTAGAAGTCTAAAGACTTTCAATAGGGCATTACTTGGGAAATGGTTGTGGCGATATAACACGGAACCGGAAGCTCTATGTAAGTTAGTGATTGATTATAAATATGGAAGTGTGAGAGGGAGTTGGAGTAGTATAGAGGTAAATGGGCCTCACGGAGTGGGGATGTGGAAGCATATTAGTTGGGGATGGGAGGTGTTCTCTCGTCACATTAGACTTGTGTTTGGAGATAGTTCTAGAATAAAATTCTGGAGCGACATATGGTGTGTAAATAATACACTCAAAAGATTTATTCCCTTCAGTATTCAGGATGGCATGTGAGAAAGAAGCTTTAGTGGCTGATTTTATGGTGATAGTTGGGGATCAAATATAGTGGAACTTAATCTTTAGCAGGGCGGCTCAAGACTGGGAGGTTGGTAGTTTTAAGAGTTTTTTCGACTTCTGTAGTGAGACCGAGCATCCAAGGAAATGATAAGTTGTGGTGGGTACCGGTAGGTTAAGGCACATTCTCGGTTTGATTGTTCTATAAGTCTCTCACATAGGTGCAGAACGTTCAGTTTCCATGGAAGAGGATCTGGCGTAATAAGGCGCCTCCCAAAGCGATTTTTTTTGCATGGACAACTTCATTGAGAAAGATCTTGACGATGGATAATTTGCGAAGACATTGGGTGACCATATTAGACTGGTGCTGCATGTGCAAGAAGAGTCGTGAAACTGTGGATCATCTTCTATTGCATTGTGATGTTGCTAGAGCGTTATGGGTTAAGGTGTTCAGTAGATTAGAGGTAGCGTGGGTTATACCCGCCACAGTGGAGGTGCTCTTGGCTTGTTGGACAAATTTAGGAGGTATTCCACAAATCAAAGCCGTGTGGAAGATGGTTCCTATTTACATTCTATGGTGCTTATGGCAGGAGTGGAATGACAGGACATTCGAAGACAAGGAGCGATCATTTGAGGATCTTAGATCTTTTTTTATTAGAACGTTATTCTTATGGGCCATAGCTATAGATTTTAATGGTTTAGACCTACGTGATCTTATACCATCTTGTGTACATGGGCTATGCCTATTCTCTTAATACAATCGTTTACTTATAAATATATATATATATATATATATATTATGGGTTTTGAACACCCTCCTCTATCACTAGAGCTTACGTTGTATCATATATTTTTCATTTTGCATTTGCTTCAGATAGATAGCCATGTAAAAAGACTTGATGAGGACCTGAACAACTTTGCTGAAGATCTGAAGCAAGGTAGGTAAACTTCAATGTTATCTTCTATCAAGTCTTCTATGAGTTTGAAAGAATTATAATCTCAGTAGGAAACCATTAGAAGGTTATTTGACTGGTAGCACATAAAAAACCCCCAAAGAACCAATGCATCCACTTCTTTTTGCACAAGATTATCTGCTTAGGAAGAGGCAAAGTTGGTTACATACCTTATGTTTCTTTTCTTTTCTTCTTTTTCAATTTGCTTTAGAGGGGAAAATAGCTCCAGATGAACCAGCAATTCTTCCCCCACTACCTATAGTCCCTAAAAGTGAAAAACGCAAGCATCTCTATGTAACACCTCAATCAAAAAGGATGGATTACAGGGAGAGGGAGAGGGAGTGGGATCGGGAGCGTGATAGGGATTTCGAGCTCATGCCTCCTCCAGGAAGTCATAAAAAGGAATTTGCTGCCCCAGTCGATGTCGATCAACCTATTGATCCAAACGAACCTACCTACTGTGTTTGTCATCAGGTCCTGACTTCTATGTTACATCCTTTTAAATTTTACTTTCAAATTGAAAGTTCTTTTGGAGATTGTTTTGTGATTTATTTTAGCTGCTTTGGTTCATTTACTGATGTGCTATAATTATCTGGATCTTTTAGGTGTCATTTGGAGATATGATTGCTTGTGACAATGAAAACGTGAGTCTTATTTTCTTTGCCTTATTTTATGTTTCTCGGGCTATCTGGTTATGATTTTTCTTAAGGCTTCTTTTGTTTAGATGGCACCAGTGCATGGGATACAAAACCTGTGACTTTAAAAATTTTGCAGAACCCTGCTAAACCTCTTTATATTTATGTTTTAATACCACTATTGGCGCCTGTGTAAAATGAAAGGAGCTTGGGATATCAAACTGACACCTTGTAGTTGGATTGTTTTTCTTTGTACGAGGAATGTTGGCGGCATTTTCTACTTATCTGAACAATTACTGTATTGCTCCTAGGGTGTTACCCTATTTTTTTGTAATTTATTTTGCCCATATTTCAAGCTAGTTTGTTGGGTTAATAAAAAGTTTGATGATTATCCCTTTACTTATCCCCATTATTTTTTTTAATTTTAAAGTCCTGTTTGGATACAAGAAGTGTTTCATCTCATCTCATCATTACAACTTTCTTAACTTTTCACACAAAATATAATAAATAATTCAACTTTTTCAAATCCCAAAACAATAATAATATTAAAAAATAATATTCTAAAAATATTTTATTCAACTTTCAACTTTCATCTGAACTCATCTCATTTCAACTCACTATCCAAACTGCATAAGTGTTTTTCATAATTTTACTTTGGTATTTTTAATTTAAGTATTTAATTTTTTTTAATGTCATTTTTGCAGTTTTTAGTGTTTTATTTATTTATTTTCTAATTTGATGTTTTTTGAATTGAGAAATTTTTTATCTGAATTTAAAAATTTTCTTTTGTAAGTATTAATTTTTTTCTTTGTAAATCCTTTAACCTAACATTTTATTTTATTTTTATAATTTAGGTTATTATGCTTTTTTAAGTTATTTAAGTTTATATTTTTGTTTCTGTGTTTCTTTTCTGAGTTTCGTTCATCTTTTTTTCTTTTTCTTTTTTTTAAAATTATTGGAGATCTCTTTTTTTTTTTTTTTGCCATATTTTTTAAACATTTTTGTTGAAGTGGCATGTGGACTTTTTTTTTTTTAAACTTTTTAAAGCTGATTGTGCATTTGTGATGCTTGTATTGACACAATTAATCTTGACATTATAAGTGATTGCCACGTAGTAATTTTTGGTAGTAAATTAAAGAAATGGAGATGGATGAAACTCTTTCAAGTAGGTAAGTACTGCAGGGATTGTTTTGAACCTTTTTGTTTTTATTTTAGACATCAGTCTGAAACAGGAGCAAACCCTAAGGACTTTTTCTAAGATTCTCTCATGAGAATGTAAAAACATATTTCTGTAGTGGGATTCTGAATTAGGAGTGTAACGAGTGTTTGTTGAGCTTCTTATCTATGATTATATGGCTGGGAGTTTTACCAGTTTATGGTTTATATGTCATCATCATTGTGTTCTCGTCAACTTCTCGATACTGCTTATAAAGGAAATTATGGTGTTCTCGATAGTAGTTGGTGGATTAGCTAACGTTTTGTAAGTTGACAGTGCCAAGGAGGCGAATGGTTCCATTACACGTGTGTGGGGCTGACACCAGAGACGAGATTCAGAGGAAAATGGTATTGTCCAACCTGCAAACTGTTACCGGAATGTCAATGATGTTGGACGATTGGAGCCTCTCGATGAATTGGTCGCTGTTGTATTTTCAGGATCACTTTAGGAGGAAAAGAAGTGGGGACAAGTTTTTTCATTTTTCTTTTCTTTTCTTTTTTTTCTTAAAAAAAAACTGTTGTATGGCTAGTTGGTCTTGTTATTGACAAACTGGCCATCCACTAAATTCCCACAAATACCAACCCTGTATTAATCTCTCTCCCTACAAAAAGTTACGTGAATCTATTATTAGAATGGAGTGTTAGTCGAAGCTTTGGAGTTATGAGAATGGAGGAGTCGATGTACTGACCAAAAAAAACAAAAAAGATGGAGGGGTTGATGTGTCCCTTAAGGATGGTTTGTTCTCGAGAGATTTTTCATGTCTAATACACACCCTGGGAATGATGCATTTCCTCGGGAGTTTGCAGGGTATTTGCCTAGAAATCTTAGGATTGGAATTTAGAGAAGCAGGTACTTGATCGTACATATTGTCATTACTTTTTATATGTGTTTTTCAGTTCAACTTTTTTTTTCTACTGTGAAGAAGAAATTGTACTTGGTTTTTTTTTAACAAAATTGAAGTTGATACTGTCGGAGCTTTCAAGCGAGGCTCAAGTATATTTAAAAGTGAAACCTAAAAAAAACTGAGAGAAAGAAGAGAACTGAAACCGTACTGACCGAGATATCGATGGGGACTTTCAAATCAGAAATGTTGGGAACAACCGCCCCTGCGTCCCCAATGCGAAACTGGCTGATGTGGCGTCAACGGATAATATTTTTTTAAAAAGAGAGAGAGAGAGGAGAAGATGGAGAAGGAGGAGGAGGAGGGGGAACATCCTGTATGCAGAAAGAGAAAAAATCAAAACAAAAAATAAAGGGCTGGCAAGCTTACGCAGAAGAAAAATAAAGAGCTGAGCAAAGAAGAAGAAGAAGAAGAAGAAGAAGAAGAAGAAGGGGGGAACATCCTGTACGCAGAAAGAGGAAAAATCAAAACAAAAAATAAATAGCTGAGCAAACTCACGCAGAAGAAAAATAAAGAGCTGGGCGAATTGAGAGTTGGAATAAAATTGCTAAAAACTCTCTAAAACCAAACTGCTAAAAACTCTGAATAAAATTCTCGAAGACCCATTTCATAGAACCGAAAAGCGTAGGCTTCGTCTGCGTGCAAGTAAAAATGTCTTTAAGGCAAGCCAACTTTTCTTTTCCTGGTTTTTCGATTTTATTCTTTTCTTTTCCTTTAATACCGCAAGTTCAGCACTGCAATTCCATTCTTCCTTTTTTTTTTTTTCTTCTCCAAACTTTGTCTTCGTTTTGTAAGCTGGCGTGTGTGAGTTTTTCATCTTCTTTTTTTTTTTTTTTAATGTTATCTGCTGACGTGGCTGCCGGTTTCGCATTGGGGACGCAGGGGCGGTTGTCCCCAGCATTTTTGCTTTCAAATATGTGGTTCTATTATCAGCAACGTATAATGTTGGCACTGTTCAATGTGACATTCTATCTGCTATCCTATAGATATTTTTTCAAAGTCTACTTTTCCTATGAATTTGTGTTCGAGCTGATCAATGCTTCCAATAGTTGGGAAGTATTATAAATTACGCTGTCATCTTCCCATCCCTCTATATGAAAGCTCTCATTAATTTGTGGCAAAATCTGCCAATCTATTAGTTTGATCCTATGTTCAAGCAATTTCTGATCATGGTTGAATGCTTACGGTATGGTTATATGACCATCTCTTCTCACGCGGTAATTGGTGGTGACGATGTGCCTGAAACTCTCAATTATGGCTTAATTATAAATAATTGAAAATAAAAGACGTCGGTATTTATGTATTTTGACATTTCATCCATGGGTTTTGGGTCTAAATCCACTATAAGTAGAGTTTTATTGTTTATACAAGCTCTCCATCTTTATAAAAATCTCTACGATGGAGTTCTCTCTTGTCTTCGAGCTCTCTTTCTCTCTCCGATCTTCGTTCTCTTTTCATGGATGCCAAAATCAGAAGCCCCTTTCTCTCTTTCCCTCTCCCTCTTTTATAGTTTATCTCCATGGTTTATATCTCATCATCTAGCTTAGGTCTCATCTCTCTTGCTTTATGTCTTCTCCTCTAAGTCTTATCATTGTTTTATGTTCAGTTATGTCGGGTTGGTTATTTTCTCTTCCTCATTAGGACTGTTCATCCGAGCCGAATTTTTTTCTCGGCCAGGTTTGGAACTGGGATTGGGGTTGTAAAACTCGGGTACACCCGGTTCGGGTACCAGTGTTGCAAGATTTACAACCTGGTACCCGATTTTTTGTTTTTGATTTTTTTTTTCTTCAGTTTGAATGTTTTTTTTTGTTCATTTCTTTGTGGAGCATTGTCGGATTGTCCAACTCTCCTTGATCTTGAAATTGTTGGCCTGTAAGTTTTTTTTTTTTGAGCTAACATGTGCTATTTTTATTCGTGCTGGTTTAAGCTCTTGTTTTGAATTTTTTTGGCTTGTAGATTTCTCTAAGCCAACTTTTTCTTCTCCACATTCCTCTCGGTTTTAACAGACTATAAAGAAAATGCTCGAGTATCAGTTTCTAGTAAATAGTATGAATCCCATGTTGTTAGACAAGAGCTCATGCATGATGACTAGCGCCTGAAACTTTTTAAAAAAAAAAAAAAATTGGGGGAAGATACCAATATCGGGTCCCAAATTATAATTAATATTAGAAGTGTTACTGATACAAAAAGAATTATACAAAAATAAATTTATAAAGTCACGTGATTTCATATGCTTCGTTAGATTTACTTTATGACGAAAATAACGTTTTTTTTTTCAAAGAAAGAAGACGATATCCCAATTTTATTGATTGCCCTCACTTGTAGCGGAGGAAAACCGTAGTTACACCCAACACCTGGTGGTTACATTAAATCCAAAACCCAGGTGTCAAAATCCAGTCTAAAGGACAACACTAGTTAAAATAACAACACCATTTTGATCAAAACATGCCAAATACAAGGAAACTTGTAGGGGAAACCAAAGCCAAAACAGAGAAACAAGAACATAACCAAGCCAAAAAACGACTCATTTGGAACAAACCTTACAAGACCCGTAGATGGGGTAGACCTAATTTGTCCATGTGAAGAAGACCCCTTAACCGACTAGGCCAGGTATGATTGTCAGACCATTTAGAGTTCAACTCTTAGCCCCACACTTAGCAAAGAAGTCAGCCATAGTATTTCCTTCATGGAAGATGTGGTTCACAGTATATTCCAACCTATTAAGGTATTCTTGAAGTTCATCCCAGCAGTTTTCTAAGTACCAGGTATGGCAGTCATCCTTAGTGATCCAATTTACTAGCAATTGGGTATCTGTCTCAATTTGAATACGGTGAAACCCAAGAGTATAACATCTACGAACTCCTTCCAAAAGGATAGTAAGTTCGGCAAAGTTACTAGTACTCAGATCCAAAGAGACAGAATAAGCCAAAAGTAGACTGCCATTAGCATCCCGAATAACACCCCCGGCGCCAGAAGGGCCTGGGTTCCCAAGACTACTTCTGTCAGTATTAAGCTTAACCCAACCCTTTGGGGCCAGGTCCATCTTACCACCCTAACCCTCTTCATCTTGGGAAATAAAATCGAGATCTCCAGTCGATTCAAAATATCAATGTCCTTGTTGGAGACAAAGGAAATTTTCATAATTTGGTCCATGATATAGCGGAGCCATACTTTTGAAGCATGCCAAACCGACTGAGCTGTATGACCCTTGTCCTCATACTGAGCTTTACAACGTCTCTCTCAAAGTTTTGAAGAGATAATAGAGGGAATAAGACCAAGAATAATACGTACTTGAGAGGATCTACCCCCACGGCGAAACCAGAAATTGGTCTATTCCTTCCAAGTGAGGAACAGAGGCATGTGGACCCCCACTTGAGTAGCTGCTAGCCACCAGAAGAGTATCAGGCTTGCTCATCTGACCAAGAAGAGTTGGCTTAAAGATGGGGACCAGAATTCCAAATTCTTTCATGCTTATTTGAATGCTAAAAACCATAAAAGAGTGCAAAATATGTGTTTGTCAGATGTGGCTGTTTTAACAACCCCTTTTGATATTTATAAATCTGCAACTGACTATTTTCAAAAAATTTGGGTTAGATTAGCCCCCGTGTCCTTCCGGATTTGAATGACCTGGTCTCCCCTATTATTACTAATGAGGAGAACCTGGCCATTGGCAGAGCCCTTACCATAGAGGATGTTAAGGATGCCCTATTTACCATTTCCATTGAAAGTAGCATTGGGCCTGATGGCTTTGGTTCCAGTTTTTTCAGTACTTGTTGGGGTTTGGTTAAAGACAACTTCTTGCTGCCACTCAGGATTTCTTCTAGAACCACTTACTCCCTAGGTGTTATACTATTTCTGCTATTGTGTTAATTCCTAAGATGGACAAGCCTTCTGGCTTCAACAAATTTCAGCCTATTAGCCTTTGCTCAATGGTCTATAAGATATGCTCTAAAATTATTGTGGCTCGCCTGACAAGCTTGCTTCCCAAAATGATTTCGCAGGAACAAGGGGCTTTTATACCAGGTCGCAATATTTTTGAAAACATCAGTTTAACTCAAGAAATGGCCCACTCCATCCATAGGAAATCGACAGGGGGAAATGTTTTGATTAAACTTGACATGTCTAAGCCTTATGATCAAGTGGACTGGAAGTTTCTATTACATGTTCTGAACAAGTTTGGTTTCACTCTTCATGTTTGTGATTTGATCAATGCCTGTATTTCCTCATCGTAGTACTTGATCATGATGAATGGTACCACCATGGGTTTCTTTAAAGGATAAAAGGGTTAGACAAGGGGATCCTCTATCACCTTACCTTTTCATCATTATGCAAGAAGTACTCTCTCGTCTATTAAGAAATATTTTGAGGCAGGAAAAATTGGCCGCTTTACTCAAGCCAGAGGGACCCCCTTTATTTCCCATCTTATGTATGCCGATGATATTGTCATATTTGCCAATGATGGTGAGAGATCTATTCAAGGACTAATGGTGGTCTTGAACAAGTATGAGCCTGGACAGGTCAGGTCCTCAACAAAGAGAAAAGTGCCATCTTTTTCTCTAAGAGAATTTCGGTTTCCAGGAAACATTCTCTCCTTCGTCTCACTGGTTTCACTGAGGGTCAGTTTCCTTTTCAGTACTTGGGGGTGCTCATAGTGGATGGTAGGTTGAAGGCTAATGATTTTGGTGACCTGTTGGGAAAAGTCAAAAATAAGATTGCGGGCTGGAAGATGAAATTGCTCTCTGCGGGTGGTAGAATTATTCTCTTGCTCCATGTTTTAGCTAGTATGGCCACCCATCTCCTAGATGCGTTAGAGGTTCCCAAAGTGGTGATTATTAAGCTTCTGAGCTCCTTTTTTTGAGGTGAGTCTGAAGGCAAAGATTGTAGGAAATGGATTTCATGGAAGAATATTTGCACCCCTACTGATGAGGGTGGGTTGGGGATTAGGGACTTTGGGGATGTTTAGAGAGCTTTACACATGAAACTTGCCTGGAATCTTATTAAGGGAAAGTCACTTTGGGCGAAATTTTTCAAAGGCAAATATGTCAAAGGAACTCATTTATCGGTGCTGGAGCCCTCTGAAGGGACCCGTTTTTGGAAATCGATTGTCCGTAGTATCCTGGAGGTTCTCAATAGCTCCAAATGGGTTGTGAGAGAGGGAAACATCTCCTTTTGGTATGACAATTAGGATACAGGAGGTCCACTCAATAGTCATTTCCCTGTGACTGCTCATCATTTGCTTAAAATTAAAGACCGTTGTATTGAAAATGGGTGGGACATGTCTCTTTTGAATAGCTTAGTGGGCCATCAGAAGGCGGGCAAGCTATATGAGTATTTGGCTAGACGAAAGGAGGGCAATGATGTGCTAGTCTAGTTGAGAGATACAGCGAGCAATTTTGCTACCAAGAGTGCCTGAGATTGCATTAGGGTCAGGGTGCCTCCTTTACCTTGGGCCTAGTGGATTTGGCATGCCGATCTTCCTAAGAAGATTTCCATAATGATATGGAAGGCCACTAATAACTGCCTGAGTGTTGACGAAAAGATTAAGATAGTGGGAATTTCGATGGCTTCCAAATGCAACTGCTGCCAAGTGAGTCATATTGAGGATTTGAATCATGTTCTCTACACGGGGGTAAGTCTTTTATAATAATGTCAGTCTTACCAAAGACCCTTTTATTCCACTCTTTTAAGGCCACCTTGACCCATTTCAATTTAAAGGAAAGATTAACTAACCCATAACTAATCCCCTCACTCTTCCATACCCCCTCCACAAAACTATAAAAATCAGAGTAGTCAGTCCACATATACTGAAAGCGAAAAGGACTAGGGCCATACCTGAAGAGGTTCGCTCCCATCTTAATAATCAGAGGAGAGTGGTCAGAAGTAGTGCGCTCTAGTACCTGGTAAAAAACATTAGGGAAAGAGTTGAGAAAATTAGTATCAATAAAGCATCTATCTAACCTGGCCCAGCTGTAAGCTAAACCGCTTTGACCATTGCACCAAGTCATGTTTGTGCCTTTGGAGCACATATCTATCATATCGCAAGATTGGACACACTAATTGAATTCTTCCATGGCTGAGAAAGGCCGTGGGCGGCCGTCTCTTCTTTCTGAATCATCTTTGATAATATTGAAATCTCCACAAAGAAGCCATGGGAGAGTGGCATTCCCTGTAGTCTCCAAATCTACCCAAAACTCTCTTCTTTCCATTTGACTACACTTGCATATATGATGGAGAGAAGAAAAACTTGACCATTGTCTCTCTACCTTCACAGTGATGTACTAATTTGAGCTTGCCACCCATTGTATCAAGACTTCTGAATTCCACAGCAGCCAGATTTTGCCGCCATACACTTCATGTGACGCCCCGACTCCCACGTACAACAAATCTCAGGAATCGTGACGTCAGGATGATGACAACCGGTCACGCATCCCAACGACAAGTGTCAAGTGTGTGCAACAAATAAACAGTGCACAATTAAAAACACAGCGGAAGGTAATAAAGTCTACTAGTACCAGAATTTTAATTAATACAGATATCCAAAATACAAAATACCTTTAAAAACAAAGCCAAGTCTCAGAAAATAAAAATACAAGTCTGAAAATAAAGTCTATAGCATGAGTGATCCCAGATCACTCCTCCGGCGGAGCCAGATCCTCAGGCTCGGCATCTGCATCATCAACAAAGTCTGCAGTATCATGAAATGGTACCGCAGGTAAGTTATAACCTAACCAAGTCCAGAGATAAAACCACACTCTAACAATTAACCATGCATGCCCATGATGCAAATGAAATAATGCTACGCACGCCAAAAATCTCATTGGCTCAAAATCATTCCCAGTAAAATCCATTTCCATCATTTTCCCAGAAAATGGTACACAAAAATCATTTCCATCATTTTCCCAGAAAATGATACACAAAAGCAACTCACGCTATTTTCCCAGAAAACAACTCTTTTCCATTTAATCCAATTAACCATATGCACCACGGTCTCCCCTATGGACCATCCGCACGTCTTGGCTACTTTACGAGAGATGCCCAGTTCCGCACCCGGTGCGTTCGTGGCCAGGTCATCCTCTAGCCCCCGCCAGCAGAAGGGCCACGGAGTCGGCACGTCCAACGTCCGATCCCGTTGTCGCCCGCCGACAACCCAGGGGACGTTGTTGCCCGGCGACAACCCAGGGGACGTTGTTAGGACCCCAAGTAAAACCGCCTCTAAAGTTGCACATTGGCCATACGCACACATATCGCTCGAGCGGAGTGTCGAGCGAGTGTGGAGCGGAGCTCTCTGGTTGTTTACGCTCGAGCTGAGTCGAGCGGAGTGTCGAGCGAACACTGGCTCGAGCGGACTGTCGAGCGAGTTTCGAGCGGAGCTCTCTGGTTGTATTCGCTCGAGCGGAGTGTCGAGCGAAACTTGGCTCGAGCCAGGGTCGAGCCACAGTCAAGCCAGACCTCAAAAATTGCATTTTCAGCATGAGAACAAGCCAGAGTTCGACCCCCATGCACCCCTTAGCCGAACCATTGGCTCATGCATGCCACGGCCATGTGGTCCATGCCACTATCTTATTTATGTTATTTATTTATTTTATTTATTTCTTTTATTGCAAAGGGACCTTTTGGGGGTTTCCAAGTTGTAACCTTTATAAATAGGACCCTTAGTCATTTCTTTCACATCTTTTGGCAAATTCCCTAAGTGGGTAGACTATTGTTTGAGAGATCACTCTTCGGTGCTTAGCACTTGAGCTACTTGGGTGAAATTCGTGAATCCCTAGTAGAGAATCATCACCTTGCAATTCGTGAATAGGTGTGATTCAATCTATCTTGTTTCTTTGCAACTTTGTGAAATTCGTGAATCAAAGTTGTTTATTATCTTCATTGTGTTCATTCATTGTTCTTGAGTGTTCATATTGTTCATCATCTTGTTCATCCATTGTTCATTGCCTTCATCCACGCATTGCCTCATTTGATCCACCCAAACACTAAGTCTCGCCCACTATAGTGTTTGCCCTAGTCCACTTACCATAAATTACCTTGCCTTATTTGAATTAACCCTAAACTCCCACAAGGTAATTCCTACCACATAGGAATCCTTATCCCATCTTCCAAATAATCAAAATTCGAAATCCATCCTTTGGCCTAGTCAAACTCCCAATTCCCAACAACTCCCATGCCTCTTACCATTTAGGATCAACCCTAACCACCTTACCCATCATCCCAAACCTCTTCCAAATCAAATTCCTAGATTTAAGGAATTGTCAATCACATTCAATTCCTTAAATCTCCCTTTCCTAAAACAGCACAAGACAAAACCGAAATCCCCATACTTTCCATACTTAGCCACTTACCAAACACATATTCCCTCCTAATTCAAATTCAAATTTGGTCACTCTTGCCTAATTTGAATTAACCCTAGCTGCCACCATTCTTTCTATATTAGTGTTTCCATACTTGGAAACCCTAGTTGACTCCATCAACTCTTTCGGCCAGCCATCATCCAACCCATATTCAAATTCCAAGATTTTAGGAAACTTCCTAAAATTACTCAACCACTATTCGGCCAAGCCCTAGCCGCCGACTTCCAAACCCTAAACCTATCTTCCATCTCCTAAACCCTAAACCATCAACCAAACCCTAAACCTATCTTCCATCAACCAAACCCTAAACCATCAACCAAACCCTAGCATCATTCTAAACTCCAACCCATAACCCTAGCCACATCATCCAAACCCTAACCCTAATCACCAAAATGGCGCCATCCATGCAAGCCACTATTGCCGTGCACTCCATGCAAGCCTAGCCACCCAAACACTTAGCCATTTTCCACATTCCATACACTCATCCTAGCCTAAACACTTAACCTCACCTTGTCCACATTGCCACCATAGCCACCATTGTTCGAGAATCAAGCAAGAGAGGAACGAAGATTCGGTCATCACCAAGTTGCCCTTGGCGTAGAGATCCTAGTGTTTAGGGACTTGACCGATGTCCCTAACAGACTTCACTCAGTATATTGCGCTCCCGAGTGACCAGAGGAGCTCCACCGAGATAATGCCCCATCTCGGCTTGGGGTAGTGATACACACGCACCCACAAATCCAGTCAACACATGAAAACACAGTTTTCATAAAAGTCACATGAACATGAATGCAATACACGAAAACCCAGTTTTCTATTTACAAACATGCCATGTGTGCAATATGCAATGAACCAGATCAATCCTCACAACCAATGATCAACTCCCAAAATCACAATCAACCAAAATATCCAATATCCAAATCCAAAACCACAACATAACCGAACTCCAACAAATATCCAATCACAATTAATCACACACAACAAGTACTCCGATCAATCCAACCACCCCCGAACTCCTCGGACTCAGTCCGGAAACCAACCAGGATATATAATATAAAAAAAAGCAGTTAATTGCATAAATATAATTAAATCTCAAAGAAATGTTTAGGAAATACTTACAGCGCTTTAAAACAATTTTACGAAAGATCCGAGGCACAGCGAATCACCAAGGCAGCAAAAATGCACAGTGTAAAAACACTGGCCGAAATGCAATGAAATTAAAATTTTTCACGGTTTCAATCGGAAACTTGAAATTGATAGGGTATGGCTTATGGAAGGTGGAGAATCTAATGGTGGTGGTGGTTGGCCGAGAATGGTGGCGGAAATGGGCGGTTTTAAGATCGGAAAATACAAATCGGAAGTGATGCTCGTATGACCGGCTCCGGCGAAGGATCGGGGCCGGGTTTGGGTCTAAAAGCTTGGTATTGGGCCGGTGAAGATGTGGTGAAGAAATGGTGGCCGGAGGTGGCCGGACGGCGGCGAAATGGCGAAGAGAAGCCCGCGGCTTCGCACGGCTCTCGGAGACAAACGGCGGCTCGGGGTGGTCTGAAAATCTAGGGGTGAGGTCGCCGGTTGGAGGGGAGCCGAACGGCACCGGCGGTGTCGACCACCGCCGGCCGGCGGCGGTGCAGGGAGGTGAAGTCCGAAAGATGAGTGGGTGAGGAGAGAGAGAGGAGGGGCTGCTCGCGTGGGAGAAGAAGGAAGAAAAAATAAAAAGAAGAAAAAAGAAAAAGAAAAAAGAAAAAGATGAAGAAGAAAAAGGAGATCCAGCTTTTCAACTGTGGTTTTCGAAAGTGATCCAACGAAAAAAATTTTAAAATCACTAGATAAATAAAATAATGCAAACTCAATGAAATACTCAATTAAAACAGTAAAAATATTAAAATCCAAAAACAAGTCCATTTAAATAAAACAATAACTATTTTTAAAACAGTTAAAATAAATAAATCAATTTAACTCAAAATTAGCTAAAATGAAATATTAAATTCTGACAAAAACATCATTTAAAATAAAAAGAAATTAAATTGCAGATCACTAATTTAAATTAATCAAATACAGTGAAATGCTTTAATAAAACAATAGAAATTTTAAAACCCACAAACAAACCAATTTAAATTAAAAAAAATCAATTTAAATCCAAAACAATAATTAACAATAAGAAAGCCCAATAAAATAATTTTCACAACTTAAAAATATTATAAAATAGTATTTAAAAACTCCCAAAATTTTAAAACAAGATAATTAATCATGAAATAAATTAAATAAATCATTCATTAAAATACACTAAAATTCAGGATGTTACAATCTCCCCCCCTTAAAATAAATTTCGTCCTCGAAATTGTAGGGTCAAACATCAATGCTAAAGACAAGAATGAGATGCGACTACAGGTAGGCTTAAGAGACATTCCGCCGATCAATCATACGATTGTTGATATTGTTCTATCATAACTGCTTCTCTTTCCCAAGAGAATCTTGAGCCAAAAGATCATCCCAAACTACCTTCTCCAAAGGTATCGACTTAGATCTCAACATTTACTCCTTCTAATTACAATCTGAGTCGGGGCAACCTCATAAGTAAGGTCAGGCTGAAATTCGATGCGTCTTGGGTCGATAAAGCGCACCTCTTGTTGACCAAAACTTTTCTTCAACGACAAAACATGGAACACATCAAGAACCTTTCCAAAATACTCTGGCAACGCAATCCTGTAAGCAACAGCCCCGTTCAACTCCAACATCTGAAAAGGTCCTACAATTCTTGGACGAAGTTTTCCTCTTACTAAAACGCTTAATGCCTTTCATGGGAGAGACTTTGAGATAATCCATCACATTCCTCAAAAGACAAGTCTTATCTCCTTGAATCCACATAATCTTGCTGACAACTTTGCGCCTCCGCCATATCATCTCTTATCACCCGAACGTAATCTAACATCTCTTATAATAACTCGGCCCAAATAATTTACTCCCACCAACTTCATCCCAACGCAAAGGCAATCTGCACATTTTCCATACAACACTTCATACAGCGTCATCTGAATGGAGGCATGGAAACTATTATTATAAGAAAGCTCCATAAGCGACAGAGGATTTTCCCAATTTCTCCGAAATTCCATGACACCAATCTGCAACATAACCTCAAGGGTCTGAATAATACGCTCAGATTGACAGTCAGTCTGAAGATGATAAGCAGTACTAAACTTTAACTTAGCCTTAACTTGCCGGCACGTGACACATTTCTCACTAAACATGGCAATATCCAACCTACTCACACTAGTCTCCCAAAGGCACATCACGATTATCACTCCTAGAGCGGCCACGTAATCCAAAATCTCAATATCCACAAAACCTTAATACAACACCCAAGAAATCCCAAAAATTACCAGCTCCATGATACTCTGAACTAACCTCTATTAACTCCTATGGTAAAATTTCCAAACCTTCGATAAATACTACACTTTGGTAACCTAGTGGTCACTTCCAAAGTTAACTATCAATAACGAGGTTGCATACACAATAATTAATCTCCGATTACAAGTATTCCTCAAAAATTCCAGGTCATCACTAATTCTTCAAAATCAATACAAAATTTAAACTCCTAATTACAACCAAAGAATCACACTCCTACTGCGCACTCTGATAGACACCACATACCGAAAATTCATGTCCTCATAAAATAACTCAATATTAATCAACCTCAGCATCCCAAATTGGAAACAAGCAACATCACCCCATAAAACACCCGCTCATCTTAGATAAGACTATCTTAAAAGGCTCAAATCCCTTCCAGCCAACCAGAAAGAGCATCTATAAATTCTACCCGACAAACTAAACCCGAAAGTTTAACAACTAAATTCTAAATAACAACTATTCTAGCGGTGACTAACTCATCAAGAACTACCATTGACTTTACCACAATATCGCCGAAACCTTCTTGGTAACTCGCCCACCTACTTCTACTCCCAAAAACTTAGTACTAGCACAACTAGCTTATACAATAGCACATCACTAAAAAACCTCAAGGAAAGTCATACTGCTAAACCCTTCAATCCACCAAAAACTATTGTACAACGTCCAAGAATCCTAATGCTTTATTAACTCTCATACTTGATTATACTATCCACCGTTGATGCCTAAACTTCAACTTTCAAAATTTATCATATACCAAACATGACCCATCAATCTTTCTTTAAGTCCAATAACAATGTCCTTGATTCTCCCTAACTTGACACTCCATTTCCATAGGAAAGTATAGCCTCAAAAATTTAAATTCCTATGTGACCTCAAGTCATAATTAATTCCTTTAGGTAATCAAAACAATTATTGCCAATCATCCTTCCATTGAGTAACCTGCTTTAACTGCACTCTTCGATCAACTCACCAAAACTCTTGAACTCAATACTGCTACACGTCGATCTCGTGCATCCTTAGCTAGAATCAATATTCCTCCAACGTGCAAGTGATCTATCATTACCATTTCCATCATCTGGACCTATATCCTCAAAATCAACAAGAACCATTTCTTAAATCAACACCATCTTTATCCTTAAAATTGATATGGATCAAATCTTAAACCTACTATTGTAACCTCAAGTTAAAAAAAAAAAAAAAAACAATCATTTTCTCGAATTTAATCCAAATCTACAATTCTCAAAAAATACTCGAGCTAAATCATTACCTTCCATCTCCAAAGAAATATTCTCATTAAAAAAAATTTCTATATTAATCACTGAACTCTGATCAACCTCATTTTAATGGTCACCGACTAGTCAATCTCCAAAATAAATCAAACTAACACACCAAACTCGAGAAATTAAAAGTTTAAATATTATTACAATTCAATCCTTCAAATCTATAATTCTAAAACCTTAAACCAAAAGGAATCACTTCCTGAAATCCTCAAATTCGATGACCTTAAAGTTAAAACACTCACCTTGCAAATCTTGCAAAATTCTAAACCCAAAATAATACCAAAGTGCTTAACTGAGCCGACAAAATCTAAAATTTCTAATTTATTTAATCCCTCAAGTGCTTGTTGAACCTACCACCTTAGATCCTATAAACTTATTTCCTAAAAACTATAGGGCCTCAAACCTTATATAACTTCTCATAAATCTATCCTCGAAGTTCGTTGAACTTACGACCTCCTATTCTAAAGACTCAACACTTAATTCTACGGAACTTAAGGCCTCAAGTATCCTAGGCGAACTAGACCTATTCCCACCTTAGCTGCAACTTGAGTTCCTACTCCATAGAGTTCACTTAGACCATGTCGTTCCCTTCAAGCCTCGATATTAAAACATATCAATCACTAAGAATTCAGGCCTACTACACTAAATGCTCAAGCCTAACAATGGCATTCACAGTCGTACCATCTTCCTGTCATGGCGTAGCCCTTAACCCACTTTTCAACTCAAACAGATTAAAATCTAATTATGGAAAAATAATTTAAAACACAACAAAATGCCATGAAATAAAATAGAATAAAACCAACCAAAAATAATAACATACCATAAATTAAAACATTTAAAGTAATATACCTCGAACAACATAAATCAAAACAAAACAAAATCTCACAAATAAAATAAAATTTCATAAATAAAATGACATACGATAAATGAATAAAACAATAAAGAAGTACACAATAAATAATTAAAACAAGTAAAATAACCGACCACAGAACAAAACAATTAAAATAAAATAACATTCAACAAAAATAGATGAAACCAATAAAATAACAACAAATAATAATTTAAAACCATTAAAAATAATATACTTCAAACCAAACAATTTTAAATCACAATTTTAAAACTTTCTGGTACTGCACCTAAGGGACATGTGGCTTTACCCAGAGCCGAACTGCTCTGATACCACCTGTGACGCCCCGACTCCCACGTACAACAAACCTCGGGAATTGTGAAGTCAGGATGATGACAACCGGTCACGCATCCCAACGACAAGTGTCAAGTGTGTGCAACAAATAAACAGTGCACAATTAAAAACACAGCGGAAGGTAATAAAGTCTACTAGTACCAGAATTTTAATTAATACAGATATCCAAAATACAAAATACCTTTAAAAACAAAGCCAAGTCTCAGAAAATAAAAATACAAGTCTGAAATAAAGTCTATAGCATGAGTGATCCCAGATCACTCCTCCGGCGGAGCCAGATCCTCAGGATCGGCATCTGCATCATCAACAAAGTCTGCAGTACCATTAAATGGTACCGCAGGTAAGTTATAACCTAACCAAGTCCAGAGATAAAACCATACTCTAACCATTAACCATGCATGCCCATGATGCAAATGAAATAATGCTACGCACGCCAAAAATCTCATTGGCTCAAAATCATTCCCAGTAAAATCCATTTTCACCATTTTTTCAGAAAATGGTACACAAATAATTTCCATCATTTTCCCAGAAAATGATACACAAAAGCAACTCACGCTATTTTCCCAGAAAACAGCTCTTTTCCATTTAATCCAATTAACCATATGCACCATGGTCTCCCCTATGGACCATCCGTACGTCCTGGCTACTTTACGAGAGATGCCCAGTTCCGCACCCGGTGCGTTCGTGGCCAGGTCATCCTCTAGCCCCCGCCAGCAGAAGGGCCAAGGAGTCGGCACGTCCAACGTCCGATCCCGTTGTCGCCCGGCGACAACCCAGGGGACGTCACTCAGTATATTGCGCTCCCGAGTGACCAGAGGAGCTCCACCGAGATAATGCCCCATCTCGGCTTGGAGTCGTGATACACACGCACCCACAAATCCAGTCAACACATGAAAACCCAGTTTTCATAAAAGTCACATGAACATGAATGCAATACACGAAAACCCAGTTTTCTATTTACAAACATGCCATGTGTGCAATATGCAATGAACCAGATCAATCCTCACAACCAATGATCAACTCCCAAAATCACAATCAACCAAAATATCCAATATCCAAATCCAAAACCACAACATAACCGAACTCCAACAAATATCCAATCACAATTAATCACACACAACAAGTACTCCGATCAATCCAACCACCCCCGAACTTCTCGGACTCAGTCCGGAAACCAACCAGGATACATAATATAAAAAAAAGCAGTTAATTGCATAAATATAATTAAATCTCAAAGAAATGTTTAGGAAATACTTACAGCGCTTTAAAACAATTTTACGAAGGATCCGAGGCACAGCGAATCACCAAGGCAGCAAAAATGCACAGTGTAAAAACACTGGCCGAAATGCAGTGAAATTAAAATTTTTCACGGTTTCAATCGGAAACTTGAAATTGATAGGGTAGGGCCTATGGAAGGTGGAGAATCTAATGGTGGTGGTGGTTGGCCGAGAATAGGGGCGGTTTTAAGATCGAAAAATACAAATCGGAAGTGATGCTCGTATGACCGGCTCCGGCGACGGATCGGGGCCGGGTTTGGGTTTAAAAGCTTGGTATTGGGCCGGTGAAAATGTGGTGAAGAAATGGTGGCCGGAGGTGGCCGGACGGCGGCGAAATGGCGAAGAGAAGCCCGCGGCTTCGCACGGCTCTCGGAGACAAATGGCGGCTCGGGGTGGTCTGAAAATCTAGGGGTGAGGTCGCCGGTCGGAGGGGAGCCGAACGGCACCGGCGGTGTCGACCACCGCCGGCCGGCGGCGGTGCAGGGAGGTGAAGTCCGAAAGATGCGTGGGTGAGGAGAGAGAGAGGAGGGGCTGCTTGCGTGGGAGAAGAAGGAAGAAGAAAGAAAAAGAAGAAAAAAGAAAAAGAGAAAAGAAAAAGATGAAGAAGAAAAAGGAGATCCAGTTTTTCAACTGTGGTTTTCGAAAGTGATCCAACGAAAAAGATTTTAAAACCACTAGATAAATAAAATAATTCAAACTCAATGAAATACTCAATTAAAACAGTAAAAATATTAAAATCCAAAAACAAGTCCATTTAAATAAAACAATAACTATTTTTAAAACAGTTAAAATAAATAAATCAATTTAACTCAAAATTAGCTAAAATGAAATATTAAATTCTGACAAAAACATCATTTAAAATAAAAAGAAATTAAATTGCAGATCACTAATTTAAATTAATCAAACACAGTGAAATGCTTTAATAAAACAATAGAAATTTTAAAACCCACAAACAAACCAATTTAAATTAAAAAAAATCAATTTAAATCCAAAACAATAATTAACAATAAGAAAGCCCAATAAAATAATTTTCACAACTTAAAAATATTATAAAATAGTATTTAAAAACTCCCAAAATTTTAAAACAAGATAATTAATCATGAAATAAATTAAATAAATCATTCATTAAAATAAACTAAAATTCAGAATGTTACACTTCATTAGTCACAAAGGAGTTGCATTTGAATTTACCCAAGAAAGAGGAGATTCTATCCTCTAACAAGAAAAGCTCAGCCAAAGCTAATATATTAGGAATAAATTTATTGATGATTTTCCTCAACCTCATATTAGACATGCCAACTCTCCTAATATTCTAAAAAATAATAAACTTGGTCATAAATTAAATTTAGAAGGATGAGTTACCACCCTGATAGAGCTCCTCTTCTGAAGTTTGTCCACTGGATTTTTGGGTTGCTCAGCCTCTATGAGATAATCCTTACACATATCATCCTTTAATTTATCTCTCACACTTTTTGGATCTGATAGTGAGCCACATATCCCATCCACGCAGGAGACACCATCCCGATCCCTATCTTTTTTCTTGCCAACACTAACCCACCCATCTTTTTCACTTTATTTTTCTTTTTGCAGGTCGTGGGCAATGTGCAGGGGAAACACCAACTCTCCTCTTCGCATCTTTTCCGAGATCTCTGAGTCTGAAACTCCTCCTACATCATTCAAAATCTTCATTTCTTTCTCGTTGTCAATAGTTGCGAAGGACCATGCTTTGTGCTTTTTAGATTTCTTCCTCAGTATTCTCAGGGGATTTTCCCAATCTTCGCTTGATTCTTCCTCTACAACCAAGTTTATTAATTCGGTATTATCTTCATGTTGATTTGGCACAGAGTATGTCGATTTAATAATTTTTTGACTCTTCATTTGATCATCTTGCTCCTGTAGGATATCCCCTGTATCTTCGATGAAAGAGGCTTCGGGCTCTGCCATTGAAGAAGAAGGAAGCTTCTCTTGTAGTTCATGGCCCTGTTCTAGATCTTTAGCATCAGTCTCGATTTCATGGGTCTCCATCAGGTTCGATTTCCCCTAATCATTGATTTGGGTCTTGGCTGCCAAATCCCTTACATCCTCCAAGAATTTTACCAGTGCCCCTTCATTTTCCATAGGTTGTTCTTCCAGCTGGATCTCTCGTTCCCTTAGCTCCTCCTCTAGCGAGATGGTAGATTGTTTGACACAATACTCCTGCTGGGTGCGTTTTCGAGATTCCTCATCCTCTGTTGTGTTCTATTTTGTCCCGTTTTGCCTACAAGTGTTGTGGTTGTGGCCCTGCTGGTTACATGTTGTGCAAAAAGCGGGCAAGTCCTCATAGACCACTTCTTGAAATCGACTCAAAGGTCTTCCTAGATGACCAATCCAAAAGGATTTGAGCGGTGGTTTGGAGGCATCCATTTCCACACAGATTCTAGCTTCGTCAGTGCGTGTGACGCATTTATTTGAGTTATTATGTCTGATAAATTTCCCCAATCCCTGCATGAGGATTTTGAGCATCGATTTGTGGTAGAAGTGCGGCGGTAATCCTGGTCAAAATATCCAAACAGGAACTAAGGGAGGTTTGGACTCCTCATTGAAGTCAGGAGTCCATTGGAAAGCACGGTAGGGAACCCCCTCCATCTCACAAGATTCTTTTGAAAATGCCTTGTTAAAATCTTCTTCGTTTTTCATTCTCACAATTTTTTTTCGAAATCTCCTCATTGAGGAGACCAGACACATACCAGAGAGGCCCCATCTCGCTCGGGTGAAAGCTCTTATCCTGTTTAAAGAAAGCCTCTTGCGCAGGAACTTGATGACCATAGAGAACCTAAATGATGAAGCAGCTTTGTTGATTTCTTCTTGGGAGAAGAGGAAACAAAACTCTCCGTCAATGATTTTCGGGGGTCTCATTGCTATCTCCACTTCTAGGAGGGGTTGAGGGGATGCTTGAAGTAGATCTGCAAAGGAACAGGGACTTGCAGGGAGACCCCCTCTACAAGGGGGGCCTCAGCGGCCATTGGGAATTTTTCAAAACCCTAGCAGAGCAAAATTTTTCTTTCACCACGTCACTGACATTGATCTTCCTACATCTGATGAAAATAACGTTACAATCTAATGTATCATATTAAGTTACGTCACTTTATGAATTTATTTTTATATAATTTCTTTGTTTTTAAAGTATTTTACTTAATATTATGTTTAATATGCATGCTCTACTATTCGAGTATAGGAAATTAGTAATCTTTAGCATGGAAAAGCTCTTTTTCTTTGTATAATTATTTTAAAAAATTATTTAATTGTAATTTTAATTAATAGTTTAGGAATATTCGGGATGCACTACTCACCATTGATATGCCTAAAGCTTCAAGAAGAAATTTGGAGACAATGAGTTATGAGTGATGAGTTGTGACCCATAAGATTTTGGATTTAGTCGCATAAACAGACAAAGTTGTCTACACGTTTTTGTAGACACGAACGGCCTAAATTCTTGCCTTAACAAAGATAAAACATTCAAACTGAAAAAAATGGGTTCTCTGGAACCCGAAACCTGGGTTTTAAAAAATTCAGATTCATCCAAATTCCGGCCCGAATTTGAAATCTGAATTCTCGAGCTGAAGTCGGATGAATAGTTTTATTCCTCACTCTCTCTTTTATACCCTTGAAATACTCTTTGGTCGGCTTAAATATTGCATTTATTTTAGCCCCAAACAATTTACAACACCAAGATCTTCTAGGTTCCTAGGAAAGTCATTGCTCTCCCCAGGATCCAAATCGTGGGAACTCAGATTTCCCTCATAGACAAGGCAGAAGGTTCAGAAGCCTATCTTTTAGCAATGAGTGGAGCCAGAGTACCAAGTATGGCCAAAATGGTTCTTCACATCATTTGAACTGTAATGGCGAAGAAAATGGAAGCTTATACGGCAGTGATGAGCAGTTCCAAGGTGGCCCTGAATCAGTTTCATCAACTGATGATGTTCTTACTGATGCTGATTTTTGCAAGTACCTCATGTGGTGGTCGTTCCAGACAATTAAGCTGAAACTCGGAGGCCTCGCGTTCAAAAGACTGCTTTAAAATTCGTTTGTTTACTTTCACTTACAGTATTCACTCCAGTACGCGATTCAATAAAATCTTATTTTACTCGTAAAAAAAAAAAAAGTACTCACTCCGGTACTTTGGATCAATACCTAGGATGAAGGCTACTATCTTGTTCCGACTTGATGCTCTCATAATGATGTATCATTTCAATTTGATGATCGGTAATCAGGGTTATGATAAATTTCAAGAAAACATTTTTTTTTTTTAAATCAGGGTTTTTACTTGAGGATTTCAATGCTATCCCTATTAAGGAATATTAAATCATCTCAATCTTAGTGTTGGGTGTTCCATGCCTTTTCTTCCAAGTACATTCTTATATTTTTACAGTTCCTTTTTTATTTTTCAGTTGGATTCCAAACTTTTCCGGTATTAACGTTAAGGGAAATTCTACATAATATACTTTCATTCTACCCTTATCTCACTATGACAAGGTAACATAGCTCATCAATGACTCAAAGATAATGAAAAGTGTCACAGATAAAAGTAGGATAAAAATATGGTTTATAATATTATTTTTAAAGATAAACTAGTCTTAAGATTGGGTGATACGCATAATTAAGTAAATTTATTAAATGAAAATATTATATAAAACTAATTAGCATATGAAAAAAACTAAATTAGCAAATCTTGAGGCATTATGCAATAAATATAATATTTATAAGAGTTTGATCTCTAAAATGGTTGGGCAACTTTATTTTTTAGTCCCTTACTCTTTCCTATACGTTAGAGCATTCGCCAAGTCCAAGTCTAAATTTTAACTTTTTTTGAGTCAAAACTTCTGCATTGGACTTAGGGGTGTAAACGGTCCGGTCGGGTCAGGTTCGGTCTGGTCCGGCCATGGACCGAATTTTTTCGGTCCATGGTCGAACCGGACCGGACCGAACTCCTATAGGGACCGGACCGGACCGGTAGTCATCGGTCCGGTCTGGTCCATTCGGTCCGGCCCTTTTTTTTTTTTTTTCTTTTTCATATCAATTAATAAAAAAAATTTATTTACAATACTAAATTAATTTATATTATAACTCTTAATACTTGATAGTATTAATAATACATTAAAGAATATATTAATATATTGATACTAAATATATATAGTTATAGACTTATAGTGATTAGTTATTATGAATCATGATTAATATAACTATATAATAGTATTAGTATAAAGTATTAGACTATTAGTAATATAGTATAGCTATATATTAGTAATATTAGTATAAGTATAACTGTATAACTATAGTCTATACTTAATTATAATATGGTATAATTATATATTAGCTAGTGATAGGATTATGTTAGATGAAAATTATATAATTAATTATATATATAATTTTTTTTTTTTTTAGGTTCAGTCCGGTCTTGTCCGAAAAACACATGGACCGTGGACCGGACCGAATTAATTCGATCCTATAAAATTCGGACCGTGGACCGGACCGAATGAACTCAGTCCGGTCCTGTCTCGGTCCGGTCCATTCTGTCCGGTCGGTCCGTTTACACCCCTAATTGGACTACTAGCCAAATGGATATTCATGGAACTTTGAGCTATAGTAATTTAGGACTCCTACTCATATTTGGAAAGTCAGTGTAGAATGACCAAATCAATATTTTATGATTTTTTCATTTAACTACCTCTTTTTTAATATTAAATTTTAATATTAATACAAGTGTATTTATAAAATATTATTAAAATATATAATATTATATTACTATTTTAACTTTAAGATGAATAGTCCAATATGAATTAGCCTCTCCAAAAGTTTTGACTATAGCCAAAACCTCAAATTCTAATCAAAATTTGGATTAGGCAACATTGTCGATGCTTAATGACGACAAAGCTAGTTTTCCTTGCTATCTTGGTTTAGCTACTAATATTTTTATAGAATTATTAGCTTTAAAGATGAGGCTTACTTTATGCTATCAACTTAGGCTTCGTTTGGATGATGAAATCGGTTCAATTCAGTTCATTTTTCAACTCCATCTGCCATCCAAACATAAATTTGAGCCGAGTTTCATTTGTAAAAAGCAATTCACTCATTTCGTTTACTGTATATGGACGAAACACTTTATCAATGCACTGATTTTTCTGACCCGGAAGTGATTTTTGTACCATTCCGTTTTCATATCTATTTTATTCAGTTTTTATAAAAGAATAAGCAAATATTTGCATAAAATAATATATTTAAATGAAAATCTGACAAGTGAACAGTAAAATAAATAAATAACAAACTTATTGCTGGAGTTTTCGTTGGCTGCACAGGAGACATAAATGACAAGGAACAGTAAATTTCTGGTGGGTCTTAATTATTTCACAACTTTCTATAAATATATCTAAACTCATTTTAACATCCAAATAAACATAAACTCATTTTAAGTGGACCCCACAAAACCCACTCAACCATCTCAACTCACTATTATTCATAAAAAACTCAACTCAGCTGAACTCAGTTCAACATCCAAACACAGTCTTAGTGTTCGGGAACTTATTGTGAAAACAAATTCTCTTCTTGTTGTGAATTGGTTTAATAATAATTTCCAACTCCCTTGAATTTATACTGACATTTGGGATGATATCCTTCATTTTAAAAATGTTTTCCCTTTTAGTAATAATCATATCTACAGAGAATGAAATGTTTTAGCAAACAGTCTTGCTACCTATGGAGCTCAGGGCCGCACAGTAAGTTTTTCCTCCATTTTTGAGCTGCCCAAACATATGGTTGGCCTTTTTGCTTTGGATCGTGCAGTTATTCTCAGTTTTTGTCATTAATTTGTAATGTTTTTAGCTTTAAACAGTACTGTATTGTATTTTCTGGCTGGTATTTTCTAAATTCCAATAATATTTTTCATAAGAGCTTGGTTTTGAGATTTCTTATATAACCCTCTTGCTCTCTTTGTATAAGGTATTCATTTACCATAAGTGGAGATTTATCAATAAAATTTGAGTACTGTTCTTTAAAAAAAGAAGAAGATAAAGCTAGCAAACTTTATTTGCATGAAGAGAGAGTCCAGAAGCTATTTTTATAGTATGCCAACATAAAAGGGTACAAGTTACTAATTAAGAAGAAAAAAGGCATGTGCTAAGAAAACTAAAATACTATTAAAAATGATAAGACAATCACAAAGCCACGTATTCTTGATTTTGCCAGCATATAAGATGAAAGCAATGGCATGATTATACATAATAATTAGAGATTTGGGTTGTGTAAATGCTGCCAACCTCTCCATTCTTCTTGAGGACCCAGGATTATTGGTTTGAGCAGGGCTGATTGGCCAACACATATATAAGAATAGGTGCCATAATATTCATGACTTGAGCCAGGACTGAACATGCATAATTCATCAAATCCATCCCTTCCAATTACCACCGAGCTTCTTCTACCCTGTTCCATATTTGAGGTCAGACCGGAAACAATTAAATAATATTTGTTCCTATAATGAAAAAACAAATAAACCCTGTCTTTACTTTGACATTGATAGTTAGCTGTTGTTGGAGGCGTCAACAGCAACAGCTACTAGACAAGGCTAAAACTGAGCGATTAATTATATGTTAGAAAAAACAGTGCGTTCTGTGTAACTGTCCTATTGTAAAGGAAAATATATGAAGAGATTCCTGAGTGAGTGTTTTATACAAACTGAACAGATAATTGATGACACAGAACACTTCTTTGCTTAACTGAATGCTCCAAAAGGAAGTTTCAGCGCTCCGGAGGGACGATTTAGCCCCATGGCATAAGTGCAAACTTCACCAACAATTACCAACCGGTTATAAAAATTTTGAGTCGTGTGCAAGCACATAACAGCAAAAATGAGCTAGTTCTAGAACAATTTTGTATGAATGTAAGCGAGAATGGGATTGTTGTAGAGTATAGCCTCTGGCCTCTAGAGTTATGTATTAGATCCTAGGTGCCCCCATTTTGCGGATGGGAAACGTCACCAAAATCTCAATGTGGCGATTTAAATGCTCTGTCCAACATGAGATTTTGAAGTATGAGAATCAGTTGTTTGCAGCATTAACTTAGGTGAGGATAGAATTTGGTTATTATAAGATAAGTACCCTGTCAATGACTGTGAAATGCCGGGGCGCACTTGTGTATATCCGACTCAGTTGCTCTGTTAAATGCATATAGTTTCCGTCCTCTTCGCCCTCCACTTCATCTTCACTTTCTCTTTGGATGCCTTCTGCAGCATCAGCTGTGTTTTGATTTCTTGGAGACCAACCGGACAAAAGTCCTTTCAGCGCCTTTTGATCCCATAATTGGCCAAAACCAAATTCATTTTTCTGGCCCAAGTCCGGAGGAACAATTCCAAAGCTTGACAAAAATGGTGGTCTGTTGACGAAATTTGATCCTTGTAATCCGACTGCATAAGTTGCATCAGGCGAGCTCACCGTCAAATGGCTTACAATGGACCCCTTCAGTTGGAGCGGTGAAAACTTGGAGTTTGACACAACAATCTCGGAGCTCAAGATATCTTCTTGGAGACTCACAATATACTTCACTTCAACCATGTTCTCTGAGTCACTGTTGATTAGTTCTACCTGCATTTCATTTGACAAAGTATATGTTTTATTTTTTTATTTTTTCAGCAAGAAATTTAACTGAAACTACGAGATTTAAGGAGTGACCATTTGACTGGACTCTGCGGCCATTTGTAGAAAATTTTAGCCAAACAATTATGATAACCATCTATCTGTCCTACTGCCCTCTACAAATCGGAACATCTTTAAATATTGTATAGACCCAACATACATGTCTTGTTTAGAAAATAGTTTAAATGTAGCTTGAAATAAAAGGGTTATTTCCTGGAGCTCAAAGTTTACTTCTTGCCTATCAAAAGAAGTTTCCTCCATCCTTTATTGATAGCCTACAGAATTATATACACACCTGAATAGATTCTTGAGCATTTCCACTTATATTAAGAAGAGCCCAATTAGTTGGAGACCATGAAACTTGTTCGCCATCACCGCAACAATTTAAGGCTACGGACACCCCTCCTCGAATGACAGCATCACCATTCTCCTCCTCGAAGACTGAAGTGTGCAGCAATTCTACTGAGCCTCCATGCCACATGGGAGCCTTGTACGATGTAATCAAACCACTTGGCAACATCAAGGTGGCTGTGCTTCCATTTTCCAATCCCATCTTGGCAACGCAGCTATCACCTATACCTTCAAAGGTGACACCATGGCCACTGAATTCTCCCTCCATATCGATGGGTTGGTAAGGGATTGAAGCCACTTCTGGCAGTGGGAATTCCCTTTTCCCATTGTAGTACCGAATACAACGACATGGAACACAGGGGTGGTGAGTAACCAAATGTTTTGCAGGTATTGCAGAGGATATGGGAATGAAATTGGGGGAGAAAAGTTGACTCCAAGCCATGCTCATGCTTCTTTCCTACTTTTAAGCTTATTTCTTCCCATCCTTGTAATTGGCGTTTCCGGGTAGATAAAGCGTTTCATTTTCTTTTGGATATTATGGAGCCAAAGACGGTAGGGGTCCACTTATCCTCATGAGCTTGAGGCGAAAAAATAATGTATTAAGCTTGCAAGTAGATAATGGGATGAGTATGTCTCTCTACAAATTATACGTTTTTCTTTAGATAGAAATTTGTTAGAAAACTTGCTCATAACCGTTGATTTAGATAGACTTTTTTTTCTCTCTCTCGCAAAAAATAAGAGCTCCAGATCTGATTTTCACCGAAGGGAAAAAGAGGCATCGGCTTCCTCCTCCTCCCTCTCCTTCCCTCATTCCTCCATTCACTCACCTTATTTATTAAGGTTTCTTTTGCATAAATTTATTTTGCTTTCTTCAAGGCCGAAAAGACAAATATACAACTTTTTGGCAACTCCTGAGAGACATGCGCGGCATAAGCAGATTCATAGGTCAAAAATCGTTCGGAAGAAAGTTGTGGTTTTGCAAAAAATCACCGCGTGTGGTTCTCACGTGCCGCCCACACCTGCATGTGGTCCTCATGCGCTACCCATTCTAGTAGCTCTTCTCGACACACTCGTCAAATCACTTGATTTGCTACCACCAGACCTTTCAGATATAACTTTTGTGGTTGAAAAGAGATAGTGAGTTGCCTTCACGGGCTGTCATAGACCCCAAAGTTTATCGGAGTTGGTTCAAATTGTAATCCGTCATTTTTCACATCTATCTTACTGTTTTTCTTTTTGGTTTTCTTATTGTTAATTAAAATAAAAAAGAGTTCGTCTCTCGAATGTTTGTCTGTAGAGGTTGAGTCATCTCTTTCTATGAAGAGTGATGTTGAGTCTCTGTTTATGCAGATAGTATTATCTCTTGGACGTTTGTTTGTTAAGAGTATCAGCAATAGTGAAGTTCAGTCTAGTCACATAAAGAAATATGTATTGGTGGAACTCCAAATGCATTATTTTGGTTTATGATATCATATTTGATATGAGAACATCTTATAATATATTCGGTTATGGATGTAAGTTTCTCTAATGAATGAATGATGATAATTTTCTTTAAAAAAAAAAATGAAGGGGACGAGTAGATTTGTTACCTCAATTTTTTTTTTCTTTTTGGGTCAAATGCCAAAACAAGTTCTTAAACCACAAACCAACTTATAATAAATGGGAAAAACAAATCCCCACCTTCTTTTTTTTTTTTTTTTTTTAAAAGGCAAGTGTTATGAAGTTTTGAAGTTAATTATTTTGATTTGAAGTATAAAATTTTTTTTCTCATCAGCTATTATTTATCATCTCACACTCAACACCCTATGAAAAAACTATAGGTGTGGGATATGTGATGTGAATAGTTACTGATTTGTAGCAAAACTCAAAAAATAAATGGATCATAATTACTTATTTGTTCACTACAATCAATCTTATCCATTCATTTGCATAACAACACATCCAATGATTGCTTTCACTAAATATAAGTCAAACCCTTCATCAAGTACCTCTTTTTAAGAAATCCATTCCACTCACCAAAGCTCTATAGTCATGTGGTACGAGCTGATATTTCATGACTTCGAGATTAGAAGTTCGAGTCAGGACATAAGTTAAAACCACTTGTGATAGTAAAGCCTGATCTTTGGGCCATAAGATGAACTTTGAACCAGATGGATATTTTGGGAGTGTTGTGGTGACGGGCTCGCCCTTGAAGCAGTAGCTATAGCTCAAATCGGACATTCCACAGCGAGGATGAACTTCTATGGTCACGTCCAGAGAGAGTTGCTACATTGGTCGCCCCCGCCTCCCCTTTAGTTGAGGAAAAAAAAAAACCTTCTATAAATTATAATTAAATGTAGGGCCTTTTTGAATTGTTATTTATTTTCCTCATCTTTCAAATTTTGAAATAAATACCCAACTCACCCCGACCACCCCATCCAAAAACCCCCCCTCCCACAAAAGAAAAGACACAGAACGAGAAAATAGAAACAGATGTCTCCTATATTAAACAACCAGAAGATAAGGCCATCGCAACCACAAGTCATGACAGACACTTAAGTAATTATTTACCAAGCACAAGGGAGCAAGTTGGGTACTGAATTATGTGAACACTCCACTTACAATGTAAAATATATAATTGCAATTGAAATCTTTGTAAAGGATAACTAACTCAAAGTTCTTTGGAAGATGTTATTACAAATTATCGTGCTCAATAACCTGTGCCCCCCTCCACTCTTCGCCGGGTTTCACAACCACGGGCACCAGCATTGAAGCAGGGCCAGTGCAGATAAAGTACTCCTTGCCATACTTCTCTGACAAGGAACCTGGGCTGGATAAATAAATATCTTCAAAACCCATCCGTATCACCCTGAAGAAGAGCTCACGTCCCTGATACACAAGAATTGAGATGAACAAAACAAAACATATAATTAAGTATACCATGAGAAGAGTCATATCTCCTGAAAAATCACATTAGGCTATATTTTATCTACTCTTTGCTCATAAAAATGTAGAATATTTTTATGAGCTGAACATATGCCTACTCATTAAAGCTGAATATTTTCCATAAATGCATCGGTCCTAAGTTCTTTTCTTTCCCCTTGCTTTCTGTTCAAGGCAGTTGAATAAGATATATATATGGAAAATCTCTCAAGAATTCACAATATAGGAATTGGTCAAAAACTTCGGGTGCAATGGAAATGAAACGCAGAAAAGAAGGTTGCACAATATATACTACAGATATACTATTTAACCCGCCTTGGATTAGAAGTGGAAAATTCCTGGTTACCTGATCAAGTGTCTCATATTTTGAAGGTGGTGTGTTAAAAAATGCCTTCAATCTTTCTTTGGGAGGGGCAGCGTAGACTCGAGTGAACTTATTTTTCAAAATGGTGAAAGGTATATCTTGCAGAGTCCAAGAGCCCGGTTTATCTTCAGGCTCAGAACCGAAAGAGAACCATCCTGGAGACTCAGCTTTCATTGCTTCTGCTGGAGATAAGATTTCAAAAGGTGAAGATAGAGGCGGGTGTGAGCAGTATGAACAGCCCCGAAGACCTTGGATGGCCGCCCCACCTCGTTTTTTAAATCTAAAATAGCTCAGTATGGCATTTGTTAAAGTCACTGCCTTGCGGCCATTGTTCTTTACTATAACAGCTGTTGCCATGCTTAGTGGATAGAGTGACACCACATAGGTAATACCAAGTGTTCCGCAAGTGCAGCTCAATTCAACCTGCAACCGAAAAGAACAATGAAAAGGTGGGGGCCAGGACATTTTCTTCTCTAGATTCTTGTGACTTTGCTTCCACTAAATTAAAACCGAGTTATTTTGAGAAATCCTATTTAAGAAGTTTTTCAATTAGTCACCAATAGAAGCATAGATATTGATGAGGAAATGAATTCCAAATCACCAATTGGGACTTTTGTTAATTGCGACTTTATCATAACTTTAGGGGTTGTATGAATCGTCGTTGATTTAAGTACTTCATATCCAGTGCTCAAAATTTCATCGGACACAAAATTCGTGGAAGAGGAAAAGAGTAAAAATGCAATGATTTGAGGTTGTGAAGAAGTGCGTCATCCGAATATACTTGCCTTATCGCAAATAACTTTAAGACTTCTGCCTAACCTCCATCGCAACAACCCCCCCCCCCCCCCCCCCCCCCCCCATCCTTTTATTTGTTACGAGTCCTTCATTGTTGCTGCAAGCTCTCTTAGATTGTTAATTTTTAATTTCGGTTTGCAAAACTGAAACTCACTAAACCTGACAATAGAGTACTGGAAGGCAAACAACTTGAATGAGAGGCATTCACCAGTTCGAAGAAAATGTTGTCGACCATAATGGCTTTTGAGTAGGATTATGGATAACTAGTACCTGAAGAGCATCGATGGAATCTGAATCAACATCTTTAACGGTCCATTCAGAAGTTGAGAGAAGAGGGGACCCTTTAGAACCAGGTTCTGATGCGTCATTGATGACCAAGCCTATTCCACCCTTGGCCTTCGTAGAATCTGCACCGCCAGCTGGAATCGTATAAAGAACCTCCTCGAACCCATCATCCTTCCAGTAGACTTTTGGCTTGTACGAAGTGACATGGGCATCGGGTATTCGAAGCCTTAGGGAGCTGCCATTTCTGACAGTCAGTTCCACAATTGGAACATTGTCAGACTCCAAGAACTTGATGCCTTTCCGGCCGAACTTCTCATCAAGAGTCTCTGGTATGGTAAGCGTGGTTGCAGATGATGATGAACAAGCCCTAATTATATTTGGTTTTGGGAGAGAAAAGGGAAGAAGAGAAGCCATCAGGGAGAAGGAAGAAAGAAGCTCTTTTTAACAGCTTCCACACAGAAACTCTTTTACTAGTTTGCTAGCCTCATCCTCATACTCCAACCCGGTTTTGTGTTTCGGATTTATAGATGGCACTTCCTATTCTCGGTTTTTAGTAAGCAAGCACCTTTTTCTTTTTTCCTTTAAATTTATTTTATTTCTGAGCCAGATCTCAGATTATCTTATTTCTGAGCCAGATCCAACATCATAAACAGGTAACTGGACGGGCCAAAACGAGTCATCTGGACCCATCCCTACTTTCAAAGGATTTGCTCGACTTCGCCCCTTTCTATTACAAGAATTACATCGCTTACGTATGGCAGGAAAGCAATGTCCCAATAACAGGAAAAACAGCAATTCTCTATTAAGAAGTTCGACATTGTACCTACATTTTACCATGTAAATATGCGTATGCATAGAAGCAGATGAAACTACAGCGGAACTAGTTTGGATACTAATAGTACCTCGATTACTCTCAATATCTCATTATCATTTATTATTTTATTATTATTTAGGACCCATTAAAAGAAAATGCAGTAACGGAATTGTATAAAACCAGGCCTGGATGTAACATTACTGAGTCAAATTAAGCATGGAACCCAACATGGGCAAACCTCAAGTTCCATATAAAGTTTCTAACCATTTTCCGTAACCATCACTACAACCCAAATTAGTCAACATCATAAATTAGATTAGCAGTACTCGTAGGTTGGTTGACGAAGGCCAACACACAAGTTTCCCCTAACATGATAGGGAAATGAGAACCATTTATGGTTTAGACAAAAACAAATTGTTCAAACACGAGCACATTTCAGTTGACTGCAACTTGCGAATACATCATACTGAAAACCACCATCAGATTCAAAATCATCACACGACCAAGGCTTAAAGTGGATTTTTCCAGCCATAAACAAAATTTTTATACCAAAGCTTTTCGCATCCGAGTAAAAAAACACAGACTCCTAACCCAGTTCAGGAACCTGCCTTGAGTGATAAAAGTAAGACGAGTTATTAATTGCCCCAGGAAATTAGTCCTCATCCATCCCTGCAGGCTGATCTCTCTTTGGGCCACCTGCTGGTTTTGCCATTATAATCTGAGACATAGAATGGCACTGCATCATCAATAAAACTGGCTTTGAAAGAAAATTAAAACAAAGCCCGAGATTCTGCTTCAAATGCTTTTTAATTACTTACATGATCTTACACTTCCTATAAGAAACTTTGCAAAGGCAGACAACCAGAAACTGTAGACAAGTCGGTTAACCACCTTAGAGTTGAATACGGCAATACACACAAAAGAACAATATCTACGCCCCTCTACCTTCCAAAATCTTTTAGTTAACCAATCTATACTGCCACATTGCCCTCGTCCTTGGCAAATTTTAGCCATGTAGTAGTTCATCAAAAGCCTTGATGTTCAAACCAACTTGTATTTATCATCAGAGTTTCATGGGAGAATAAAATCTTTATAGCTTTTTGATAGGCTGGGACACAGTTTAAAAAAAAGAATAAAATCTTTATAGCTTCTCCAGAAAGAAAAACAAACTCACGGAAGTACGGATTTGATATCTACCAATTAATTCCTTTAAACTGAAGGGGAAAAATAAAAAAGTAGAGATGACATGAGAGTTGTGACAATTGAAATTCTAATTTTCTCAATCTTAACATATCAAATTTTCCAAGTGAAAACAAAATAACAATGGAAAGAAAATGTTAACTTTCAATTTAAGCATATCCTCCTTATTAAGGTTTTAAAAAAATTGCCAAGAATTTATGTGATTCTTTTTTTATATAGGTAAAAGAGATTTTATGAATATGAAAATAGGCATAGCCCAAAATTTATGTGATTCTTTTTTTAAAATCGGTAATTGCATCCCCCCCCCCCCCCCACCAAGTTTAAATTATTAGATTTAATGCAATCTCCCCATAAAGTTAGAATTGGAGAAATCAACATCCCAAACTGTTAAGGCTGCGTTTGGTTGCAAGACTTGATTGAGCTCAATAGAGTTCAATCTAATTTTAAGCTGAGTCTAACATCCAAACACTCAATTCTCAAATTACTAAACTTATCTCAATTCAAAATCTCCTTACACGTGAGACCTACAACCTTTTTCAACTTCACATAAAAAGTACTGAACTCATCTTAATATCCAAACACACTTTAAACTCAGTTTAGATGGACCCCACATAATTCCCTCCACTAGAAATCCTGAAAACTAGAAAATCCAATTAAACATTACGCCAAACCTTAATATTTACAAGATTTTCACGTGATTAAACATTCTGCTAATGTCTAGCATTAAAATTAGGGTACATGAAGTGCAATAAGAACATGGGACTTTATTTTTTTTAATAACTAAAATAAAGTTCTATTGAATCAAGTAAATAGGTGTAGCTCAAGTACATAGGAAGTAAACAAGAGAACACCTAGTTACAAGCTGAATGAAACTTCTTTTATTAGTAATAAAGCTTCATTAGAAACATGCAAAAAGTGCAACTCAAGTACTGGAAGAACACAGGAGAAACACCTTTTTCACTCAGTAAATAAAGGTTTTTGATGAGGAATAGGCATAGCCCAAGTATATGGGACATATACAAGAAGAAACACCAATCTAGAAGGAGAAAAAGATATCGATGACTGTGAAACTCAAAAGTTAGACATGATCAAAATTGATAAAGTTTAACATTGGGAGACCATGCAAGTAATCTTTTGGTTTGGGGGATTGCTTACCCATATTTGAAGTTTAAAAGATGATCTTATAGTCAAGAAGCCTTTTTCTAAATTACAAAGCAAACATCCCATAACCAAAAGCAAAAAAGAAAGAAAAAAGCTACACAACCTCCTACTGTTCACCCAAGCTCTACACACCAGCCTACCTGGCTTCTTTTTTATTATTATTAAACGTTCCCCACCCCCCCACCCAGGGTTCTCTACCCCGCGCATTCTCACCCCCCCCCCCCCTCTAAACAAGTCACACAATGAGTGGAAGGGCAGGGAATTATTAGTATGTTTAGAACCGAATTTGTGTCACCCATCTGTATAATTTCAGTTCTATTTCCCACAATGCTATAATTCTGCATAATTCCAGCTGCAGAATTTAGTCCATCTGCAGAATTTTGCAGAAACATGAAATCAAAGAAAGAGGGTGGAAGAGAAAAGAAAGAGAATATGGAAGGAGGGGAGAGAACGGGGGTGACGTTTATAAAAAAAATTAAAAAAAAAAAAAAAAAAAAAAAAAGCGATATAGGCTGGTGTGTGGAAGTTGGGTGAACAATAAGAGATTGTGTAGCTTTGCTCAAAAAGAGATGATGTTCTTCCTCAGATTTTGTCAACCCTAGTCACGCTAACTGATATGACACATTTTAATAGCTTTTCATTTTAATTGGTTGACTTATCAAGCTGTTTAAAATGTGGCACTGAGTATGTGTGGTTGAAGATAGCAAACTCCAAGATGAAGACTGGAATTGCTCAAAACAAAATGGTGTTTTGGTTACATGTCTTTTAAATAAAAAACATTCTAGTCTGTATTCTTCAGAGTGTTCTAATACATATTGAAATCTAAAATGGGAGATATTTAACACTTAAAGCAATGGCAGCAAGCACTTTCACCCTTAATAAATAGCAAAAACTTTTGACTGAAATACTAGTAAAGTACCTGGTCTACCCGAAGCACAGTGCAAGCAGCTTCTGCAGCATATTTGAGAGCAAAAAACCTGTACAAAGCCCAAAAAAATCATTTATACTTGTCTCGTACACAAAAATGGAAGATTTTGGTTAAAAGAAAATATACAAACAATAGTTCCAATTTTATATAATGGTGAAAGAATGCTCCACCAATTTCTTAAAATTCTGGCAATCGGGACCGCAGATTTTTTGTTGCTAAGTGGAGCCAGAGGTTTTATAAGGCTACTTGGTTGTCCTACGCCAAAAAGTAGTCTTTACTGATAACTATTAAGTGAAATACCAATTATTCCGTCTAAAATGCTAATTATGAGTCTCATTACAAAATGATAGCTAAATTATAATGATTCTAAAATGGTGAATTTATTGAGAATCGGCACAAAGCTGAAGCACAAAGAAATGCTAATCATGAGTCTCAAAACAAAAGGATAGCTAAATATATTTTTTTTCTATAAGTAAACCAATAGCTAAATATATAATGATGCTAAAATGGTGACTTTGCTGAGAACCAGCACAAAGCTGAAGCACATATAACTCAGTTAAACCAAACTGATAAAGAAGGAAGCAGAAGAATTAAGTAACAGCACCCTAAGACAGAGTAAGGACCCAAGTATTACTCCATTACAAAATTACAACAACACTTAAATTTTGAGATAAGTCTTCAGATCCTGCGTTTGCATTAGAAGTAAAAAACAGGTCACACAAGCTTTTGATAAAAGTGAGATTAGTAATAAGATGATAAGAACCAGCTTACTTAGTGATGTAGAGATCCCAGACATCCAGGATTGAGAGATCCTTGCAAACACCTTCCTCCAAGTCAATACCCACTTTGCTATTTCCAGATGCATGTTCAGCATATAGAGAAGATATGATCTCCATTTCGTTAAGCCCAGCATTCTCAGCCAGTGTTCTCGGAACCATTTCAAAACTTTCAGCAAATTTTGCTATAGCATACTGATCCAATCTGCAGAACCAATTGAAGGAGAAAATTTGAGCACACATAAAAGACATTTTTCCATCTCATTTCAGCTATTTATTTTCTTTTCCCCAAATGGGAGAGATCTTCATATAGGAGCCATTATTATTCTTTTTTATCGGTAAATTAATCTCATTTTAACAGCTTACTTCACATTTTCTTGAGTAAATGAAGTACAATTTCTATTGTACATTAAAGTTTGAGCACATATACCCCATACTGTATGCTCTCTATGCAGATCTTAAACCTATTATTAATTTTGAAACTGGTGAGTAAAAAAAACATATTTGCAAATTTATGAGAGGGGAAAAGAGAAGGAAACCCCGTAAATTACCCTCTTTTCTTTATAAGATAATTCCTTCACTCTTCTAGCTAATTCAATCTCACTAGCTGCTGCTCCAGGTACAATACGGCTGTCTCAGCACATAGCCTGACAAAGGTAAAAGTGAAGCAAATACCTATCACATAATTCATAGGAGTCTAATCCAGCCATTTTATAAATGCAAAGCATGACCAGCCAATCATAAAGTACAAAATCACATGTACTAATCTACAGGAATTACCTTGTACGCGTTGACTCCGTCATCAATTGCTCTTTCAAGGTCATCCACTATACTATCAGTACTTCCTCTTAAAAGCACAGTGGCAATAGAGTTCCCACCTTCTTCGTTCTTGACAACAGTAACCTAAATATATTTTTTCATAAAGGAAAAAAATATCAGGCAAACATCCATGAAGAAAGAAGATAAAGAAAGCAATTCAGGGAAAAAAAGCTATACTGAGGCCACGTTTACAACATACCCTAACACCACCAATTTCCTCAACTGAAATTGAATCAACATGTCCCAAATCGTCCGGGTTAGGCTGGCTGAGCTTCAACTGTTGCAAGAATTCAAAAGGCATTAAGTAGCAACTAAAAGAAGGGTAAATAAATTAACAAATCCTATCATAGTTACAATGGCAACAGCACCAGCTGTACGGCAAAATCGACGCAATTCAAATTTTGAACTGATTTTCAGGACCATGAGCCTGCATGCAAGTCACCATAAAATTAGAAACACTAAATCTCTTTCAGAATTCTTAAAATGCTTCAACGAATATTCAGACTATTATATCTGTCAGGTCTTAATTTGTGAATAAGGAAGATATTAGTGCATATGCATGTTTGCGCAACAAAGAATGAAAAATTCTGGAGACAATAAAACTTGACGGACTTGTAACGCTCACAGAAGTGCAATGCCATCTCTCCAACTGCTGCTCCACTGACAATTACTTTGGCACCTGAATCTGCGACTGCTTTGATAAGCTCTTCAACTTTTGCTTCTTCAGATTTTGAATAGCTTTCTAGCTACAAGACTCCCAGAATACTCAAATAAAAATGTTTTCCAATTAAGTTCCAAAAAGTCATTAAAGAAAGGAGGATAGTTGTGCACAAATCTCAGCATGGAAAGAGTAAAGAAACCAGCATAGTGAACCAGTAGGAGCACTATTGAAATGAGTATCAGAAGTACAACAATCACTCACCATTAATCTTCATGTGGTTACATATATCCAATAAAATGAGTACCACTTTATTTTTTTTAACTTATCATAAAAGAAATTGGGATATGAAGACATTGACCTAAAGCTAATTATAAGTGGGCCGGGAAAGGAGACTCCCAAGTAAAGTCGTTCTTGTTCAGAAATGAATCCTCATTGACCCAGCTGTAGGCAACCATAATAATGAAAGTATTGCAAAAGGAAACCATAAAAGTGGGGCATGTTGGATAAATATTAAACTTTAAAGAAATTTTCAAGCTGTGAAAAATTTGAGTAGTTATGCATGAAATTAAGATACCGCTTTCAGAGTATGAGACTAGATAAATGGAACTACGACAGAGAGAGTCATTACTCTCAACCAGAAGAGACTCAGGATTACCTGCTCGGCAGTATGTATTAAGACAGTTCCCTTCGTTTCAGTTGCAGCCGTATCAACACCACTGGCAAACACAGCAACCTAGGGAAACATCAACAGATGATACAATTAGGACACCCTAAATCAAAGGACTTCCCCCATCAAAATATAAACACATAAAATGGTCAATGTTTTCAAAAAGAAATAACAATAATATGAACTAAGCAAAGTTGGCAACCCTAACTTCAAAATTGACCGACAGGTGAGTTACAAATCAGTTTTGATAAGAAACATTAGTCAAGATGGTTTTTTTTTTTTTTTTTTAAAGTCAGTCAAGATGGTAATATTGAAGCAATGCAGATGAGACCATCTGTGAAATTCGGACTCATCATCATATATGGTAACGGATTTTAATTGAAGTTATTATTTGTGCAATTCCTAGATCTGACCTTGTAACATTGCGGCGATGGAGACCACATAAGTGATGACTTGATACCAACCTCTCCAAGGCAAAGCCATTCGGACCTACTCCTGTAGAGTAAACCCCGGTCCCGTGCACCGCACCCTCAGAAGTTTTCCTACACGGAATTAGTTAAATCACTGGCTTTTCACTAGGAGGTGTGGCCCCAAAGGATTGTTTGCACCCATGAGGTGTTGAACCTTGGACCTTGAACGGAGTGATGACTTGATACTTTAAGTCACTCAGTTAAATACCTTCTCAACTTGGATGATGTCTAGTCCAATTTACTTATTTATTACCATAAAGTCCCTTCAATATTTTAACAGAACCACTTCTACCAGTAATCTGTTTGGACTGCAAAATGTCAACACAAACAACCATCCCTTAAAATCAGGACCTTTGTTTTCAAGAGCAGAACACTGGATCAAAAAAAAAATATATATATATATATATAAGGAGTTTCATGAGATAAATCAAAAGGAGAAAAACATCTTGCTGCCAATAATTATTAGTGAGACACGCAAGTAAAAAGAGATGTTACTAAGGATTGCCAGAGCTACCATGGAATATGTCATTTTAAATAAAGCCAAAGCATATTACAAGGAGTACTAGCACAATAAAGAAAGAATGAAAGCATTCAAAAATGACAAAATAGGTGAATGCATTAAAAGCAAAAATAAACAACCAAGGCAGTCCAGAACGAAACGATTCATGATAAAGATTTACACTTTTCTTCTGCAAGTTCATTAGAACTAACCTTTGCCTTCTCCACTTGCTTTATACTCCCCACAGCATCACTTTTCAAAACCATTCCTTGAACTACTGTAGAGTTATGCAAGCCCCCTCCCAAGAGCTTAACAACACGGACGTTATCCACATTGAAGTTTTCTGGGTTATTGGGGCACACTTGGATGCATGCCTAAAATCCCCCCCACAATAACAGGAAAAGGAAAAAGAAAAATGAAAGGGCACAGTCAGAACTCCCAGCCAAAATGTTAAATAGACTAAATGGTCACTAAAAACAACAGTTGACAGGAAATAATTACTTCAGCAACAAAGGAGCATAAAATATCTTCCTCACCAAATTGCTTGCTAGCAACAGCAGCTTTCATTCGATAGATGACTTGATACTTATTTCGCACATCCATATTCTCAGAACCTTTCTCAACCAGCTGTTCTATGATTTCAACCGTCTGAGGATTTTAACACAGAAAACTGAAATCAAAAGACTATATTCACCAATAATTCCATTAAGAACACTGGTCCTCCACCCAGGAGGACAGAATCAACAAACCTTATTGATCGCTTTAGTGTATCCATTGATTATCTCACTTGGGTGCAGGCCCATCCTGATAAGTTCTTCTGCATTTTGGAGGAGCTCCCCAGCAAAAGAAATCGTCAAATTAGCACCATCTCCAATTTCCTCTTGTTGGGCCTTGCCCGCTAAGATGAGAATCTTGGCAGCAGGATGCTGAACCTCGAGTTCATTCACAATGGTGGCCGCATCATTTGTGACAAACAGCTTGTCTAAATGATTGATAACCATCTTGTTCATACCTGAATAGAAGATGATTAGGAATCAAAACCGTAGAGTATCTTATATTTTGTAAGATAACCCAGAAAAAAATCATATTGAAATGCCAACAAAAACTAGGCGATATTAGTTTTGCCTACGGTAATGAAACAAAAACAGTGGTATTCTTTAAAGAAGCAAGGTCCATAGAAGGTTGGGAAGTAGTACGGCCGGTTACCCAGGTTCTACCACCGCGGGCCTAATCTTCATCTTCAGCAACTAAACTGCCAATCTTTATTTTTCTTTTTTTGCGGACAATCTTTTTTTGCGGACAATCATGTACACAAATCGCAGATATTGAGAAAAACAAAGAAAACCCATTATCACCACCAATGTGGTAGGATTTACATCAACTCGAAACTAAAATTCTATCTTTTCCTTGGTATTTAAAAAGAAATGAAGAAATACGAAGGATACGTTGCTCATCTGAAATCATATAGAACATACCATTGGGACCAAGTGAGGTTCGAGTGATGGCGGATAGCTGTTTGCAGGCATCGATGTCCTTGAGGACCGCTTCGTCGAGACCCGAGAGGTGTTTGTGGCCCTCTTTCAGCGTTGCTTGCATACCATACGGCTGCATTTGGAACCCCATTTCCTCGAAAACAGAAACCCTCAACCCGTACAGAAACGTCTCCTTTGCCTTCCCTCTCTTGTATTTATTATTTATTATTTTAAACATTTTCTCTCTCTTGTTATTTAGGAGAAGAGGGTGTGTTTGGTTATTGAAATGAGTTGAGTTGAGTTGAGTTGAGTTGAGTTGAGTTGAGTTTAGATAATAAAATATTGTTAAAATATTATTTTTAAATATTTTTATTATTTTAGGATTTGAAAAAGTTGAATTGTTTATTATATTTTATATTGAAATTTAAAAAAATTGTAATGATTAGTAAGATGAATTGAGTTTGGTTGGGTAACCAAACGAACCCTAAATACAAAAAGCATTTTAACAAATTTCATTTCATCTATTTAATTATTATAATTTTTTAAAATTTTCACACAAAATATAATAAATAATTTAATTTTTTCAAATATCAAAATAATAATAATATTATAAAATAATATTCTAACATTTTATTCAATTTTTAACTTTCATATCAACTTATTATCCAAACCTCCCCTTATATTAGCTTAGAATTGTAAGTGCAATGCACGTGATCTCCACGCGAAAAATATACCAACTTTAATTGGGGTCAATGATAAAAACTCATAACATCCGTGTTTATAATAATTTAATAATCCACGTCAAGTGAAATTCATAGCCTAATACGTCACAATTGAACAAATAAAAGAGAAATTGCTTGCTTCAGGCAAGTATTGTGAAGAGGCAAAGTCGATGAGCACTGCGGTAGACAAATTGCTAGTCACCTTCAACAACACCTTGAATGAGCATGAAGGTCGCTACCTCAACAAGAAACTTAGCAAGGGAAAGTGCTTACCCTTGGATGAGCAGCAGGGTAAACAAAGTCCTCGCAATCTAGGCGAGCATTATGGGAGGCACAATGCTTGCAACCTAAGCAAGTATCTCGGAAGGCAAAGCGATCAGATCCTAGGCGAGCACCTCGAGAGGCTAAGTGCTTGGACCCTATATGAGCACATCGGGAGGCAAAGTATTAAGACCGCAAGCACCACGGAAGGCGAAGTGCTCAGACCCCATATGAGCACTTCTAGAGGCAAAATGCTTTGACCTTTTTTCATGGGCAAGCTCTTGAGGTAAACGAGAGCAACCATATGAGAGAAAAAGAAGAAAATGTGTAGTAGAAAAAGGGTCGGCATGGGCTGGAGGTAAAAAGACGAAAAAAATGAACCATCAATCTTGAATTAAGAAATACCACAAAAAGGACTCAACAGAAGGAAGTGTCAAAGATTCTCCTCTCTCTGGGTCTTCCCTGAATAGAGGTCTTCATTCTGTCCGTGTACATGTTTTTTTTCACCTTTTTAATAAAAGTGATTTTGATATGGAGAATGGCTTGGAGAAGCTGTATGCAAAGATGTCCCTTACGAAACAATAGCATGGAGAGATTCGTGTAGAGACAAGTCTGTTGGAAGATGCAATAACAAGAGGAGAAAATTTTTTATCATTAAACTTCTCACAACGAAACATTACAACAAAGAAGCTTTCAAGCAGACAATGAAGAAGAGATGGAGACCTATGATACCTATCGGGTTTCGAGATGTCGGCTCGGTGTTTTTACTTAATGAATTTGAGGATGTTAGAGCCAAGGAAAGGGTGCAACGTGAGGGGCCATGGGCGTTTGATAAAAATCTAGTGTTGATTAAGGAATTTGATGGCACTCAACAAGTGCACCAAATTCAAATAACAGAGTTGTTATTCTGATTCGCATTTATGACCTGCCCCTAATGGCACGTAATGAGTATATTGGCCATCTTATTGGGAATCTCTGGGCAAAGTTACGGAAGTGGACTTGGAGAAAGGGGAATTGGAATGGAGTGAATTTATGCGAGCTAAAATCTATTTAGACATAATGAAACCTCTCCAGCAGCAGAAGAAAATAAATATTGGAACAAAAAATCCTTATTGGGTCTGATTCACATATGAGAGATTATCAGACTTCTACTACTGCTGTGAGAAACTGGGATACAATGATTGGGAGTGTGAGAAGTGGAAGGCTGAAAGTGAATCTTATGATACGGAAGGTTTTCCCTATGGACAATGGCTACAAGCTGGAAATTACAATGATTGGAGATGGGAGAAACGACAACAGCACACAAAAATAGATCAGACCACAAGTCCATTGACTACTCCAGCGAGCAGTAAATGGCAAGAAACAGAATGTTCAAAAATTTCAGGCTGTTCAAATACAGAGGAGATTTCAGAGGGACGAAATAGTGGGATTGTGCAGAAAACTTGTAATCCTTCAATTACAAATGCTGGCGAGATATCCGCGATTGAAAGATAGTAATTGATGATGGAAGCAAGAAATCAGGAGTAACCAAAATACAGATGGAATCCTATAAACAAAGATAGAGTCAAACACATAATCTAGAAGATGAGTCTATGCATGTAAATGTATAATATGAGTTTATGGGCTTGGGCCACTCATAGACACATTCAAAACAACAAAACTTAACCACGGATGAGAGCCCACTATCGTTGTTCATCACCAGCCTAACTGCAAAAGGTCGGAAATGAAAGAGAAAGAAGGTGGAAGGAGATATGGTGGCCCAGATTGAAAATTCAAAAGGTGAGAATCAACGAAGAAGAAAGAGAGAAATCTCAGAGATTAAAGAAGATGTCGAACACAATGGGAGGAAGAAACTATCAAACAATAGAGATGCAAGAGGCGAGATGGAGAACAACTCAAAGAAATCAGCAGAGGCTGTGTCACAAATCGTTGAGACCAATGAAAACTTTAAGCTGGAATTCCATGTGGGTTCCCAGCATTCTCGTGGGCCTGGGAACCCACGTGAAATTCGTACCCTTTGAGACCTTGTCAAGAAGGAAGACCTCGACCTTTTTTTTCTTTAAGAAACAAAGTTGAAAGCTCTCCAAATGGAATCCTCAAGCTCAAAAGGAGGTGCAACCCTCTATGAATAAAGACTCAAAGTTGTTGTACTACTGGATACCCCCTCCACAAAGATATTTGAAGCCGAATGTGGATGGTGCTATATTTTTTTATCAAAAGAAAGTAGAAGTGGGTGCTGTTCTTAAAAATGAACGGGATGAATTTATTCTAGGATGTAGTAAAGTTGAAAATGAGGTGACAACTCCAAATCTATTGAAGCTCTAGCTATACTTAGGGGGTTTCAATTTTGTGTGCAATGGGGTATCCTGAAGCTAATTATGGAAAGTGATAGCTTATTACTTGTTAATGAACTTCAACTATTTGGAGAGAATTTCTTAGCTCTTGGAAATTTTTGAAAGAAATGCAGCAATTGATGAAAATCTTTAAAGAGTGCAAAGTGGTACATGTTCACAGAATGGGTAATAAAGCTGCACACCGTTTGGCTAGATATGCATGGAATGTAGAGAATATTGAAATGTGGTAGGACTGTATCTTGATAAGAACAATTTGTAATGCACTTTGTTTCAATGTTATTGCTATTTTCCAATATATATATATATATAAATAAAGGAAATACCACAAAAGGGCATCTCGGTAAAAAAATTCAATTAGTAGAGAAAATTGCTTTTTGCAAATACCAATCCGATTAAAATAAGTTCTGACATGAGAGATACCGATACTATACAATAAAATAACACTTATTACTATAACCGATAATATAATCACTATGAAGGGTATTTTAGTCTACACAATGGTAGAGGCCAAGCTGCCTCTTTTATCACAAGTATGTGTATATATAACTATATCGAGGCAATCTTATCAAAAAAAAAAAACTATATTGAGGCAATGATATGATAGAAACCACAAAGTAACTAATAATTTTCCTTTAACTATTGAGGCAATGCTTACTTTAAGTTCTTATTTTTCTTTAATTCTCACTCCTTTATCCAAATTATCCGACGGCATTATATCATTTTTTTTTTCCAAATACCACTTTTAATCTATTTTTAAGAAATAAGATGGACGAAAAACGATTGATATAACATTATAACATATTCATAATGATCAAACTTTGTAAAAATGACTAAAAACAATTATATAAACAGATCTTAATACTTATGTCGTAACAAATTGTACACATGATAATATTTTGAGAGCTTGTTGATGTAATATTTTAAATGTTGTAATTCGAGCACCCATTAAAAAAAATGCTAGATTATCTCATGATTTTGCCCCCTCAATCTTAAACCCTAAATTTTTAAAGAAGTAATTATTAATGAAGTTGTGTATTTTTTAATAATTAGGACACTAAAAAATGTTTAAAAAAAATAAAAAATCAAAATCAAAAAGTTTTCAACTAACGGGAGCATAAAGTTTATTTTCAAACTTTATATTTCTTTCGTATCACATTAATTTATGGCAATAAAAAATCGAGATTCTCGTGTCTTCCCTGATAGCCCACTCCCTTTTTTGAAATGGCTCGTACATTCTTTCACAAATTGCTCACATACTTATCCTCTGAAGATGAGGAGGATTCTATTCTTAATGACGAGGCCGAAGGACAGTCATCGAGGCATAGTGGCAATCCTCAACGCCGTAAGTTCATTCGGCGTGATCATATTCAAGGGCAGGAGCGCCTTTTTCGCGATTATTTCGCAGAAAATTCAGTATATCCCTCGGATCTATTTCGAAGGAGATTTCGGATGAACCGTCCTCTATTTCTCTGTATTCTAAATGAGGTAGAGTCTTACGAGCCGTATTTCGTCCAAAGAAGAGATAGTGCCGAAAAACTTGGTTTATCTTCTATGCAAAAAATAACCGCAGCCGTAAGAATGCTGGCGTATGGGGTTACTGTAGATTTTATGGATGAATATATACGTATTGGTGAAAGCACCGCAATGGAGAGCCTTAAAAAATTCTCTGAAACAATAGTCAGTATTTTTTCAGATGAATACTTGCGGTCACCTAATGCCAATGATATTGCTCGAATGCTTGCGGTTGGTGAACAACGAGGATTCTCAAGAATGTTGGGAAGCATTGACTGCATGCATTGGAAGTGAAAAAATTATCCCGCAGCCTGGAAATGTATGTACTCTTGCCACATTCGTGAACCAATTATTATTTTAGAAGTAATTGCTTCATATAATCTCTAGATATGGCATGCATTTTTTGGTATGCCCGATTCACATAACGATATTAATGTGCTAGAGAGATCTTCTGTTTTCACGGAACTTGCCCAAGGGCGTGCTCCTCCAGTCAATTACACAATCAATGGCAACAACTACACTATAGGATATTACCTCGCAGATGGTATTTATCCCAAGTGGCAAACTTTTGTGAAGACCATTTCATCACCATAAGGGAATAAGAAGAAATATTTTGCAAAAGCACAAGAATCTGCAAGAAAAGATGTCGAGCGTGCTTTCGGGGTACTTCAACAACGATTTGCGATCATTCGTGGCCCTTCCAGAATGTGGAAAGTCAAGGAATTAAAAAATATAATGAAAGCATGTGTTATTCTACATAATATGATTACTGAAGATGAGCGTGATGAATCAGAGGGTCCAAACATTGAGTATGATCAATTGGATGGTGAAGTTCCAGAACTATCGCGCAATCATACAACTCAGCTTACGGACTTCATCCAACGCCATCATGATATTAGCGACACCTCGGCACACCATCAACTCCAAGCAGATCTAATTGAACATCAATGGTTATTATTTTCCCAACATTAGAAATGTCGCATAATTATTTATATTTTCCGCCATTTATTTGAGTTGAGTTAGTTAAGGTATTTTCATATTTCCTTCATGTTAGTAGTGGTTATATTTGAGCATATCCTATGCAATGGTTTTTGCAAATTTTATGGCAAATGATAAGATGTTGAAAAATTAAATTATTTACAATCTAAATAAAGGGAACACATATTATCATACATCATTGTTTCAAACATAAAATGGATAAATAAACTATAAAAATATTATTACATTTTTATCAATCCGTATGTGGAGGAGCATTCTGTTTCACAATGATTTCCCTTTGCAATCCCTCAAAATATAACCGCTGCAATGATGACAGGCCATTAACGTCCATCATCATAATGCGCTGATCTGATTCCTTCTTGGCAATCTCTACTTTCTCTTTCTCCAACCTCAGTTTCTCATCCTCCAACCTCAATCTTTCATCCTCTTGAAGGATTTTCTTTATCTCTCTTTCATTGTCATATTCCATCTTCTCGAACTTGAGGCGATAAAACTCTTTCTCCTGAGCACGGGACTCCTCCAGAAGTGTATACTTCAGCTTGCTAAGCACAGAAATCTCCTCTCTTGCCAGGCCTTTGGCCTTTCGTTTTCCTTTCTCAGCTTTCCTTCCCAATGGTCGGTCCAATTCGATCATTTCATTATCCATCACATTATCCGACCCACCATCAAAAATGGAATCAACCGCCTCAGCTCCCCAACATCGAGTAGGGGTCGGGGAAGGGGACATCGTCTTCCGTCGCTTTGGTTCCTCCTTTGTGGAATGCAAATTCCATTTGGGTTGGTCCTTCAAAAGGTGCCAACAATACTCGAACTGGAAGGAGCATTTCTCTAACGCTTGGTACATAACCTTCGTCTTGTCAAACTAGCATGTAAACAAAATAAGAAACTTGTTAAACGAACATTAAAGAAACCTAATTATGAATAACTTAAAGTATTCATGCGTAATTTACCTTGTCTTGCTTGGTCATGCCACTCTGATTCAACCCCTCGACCTGAGCTAGTTTCACACAAAATTTATTTGTCGCTTTTTGAATAACTGACCACTGATGTATTAAAAACTTAATTGTCCGGTCATTTGTAGTTTTTTTAAATTGCTCAAAGTATTCAAAAAAATTTTCCCATAGTTGGTAGTGTTTTTGGTCTGTTCCCTGGATCGCATTAAGACTACAATTAAGCCATGCGGAGACAAGCAACTTGTCTTCTTCAGGGGTGAAATTCGCACCCCTAACTGATTTCCTAACTCCGATAGGCTCGTTATGGGGTAGGGGTGGAGAGTCATCAACAGTCATAGGAGAGTTTTCACTTTGCCCACCGTAAGTGGGATCTAGTTGAGGATCTTGACTTAGGAGGTTGGTGAAGTACATATGGCCAGCGTCGTGTGAATCCATATCTAAAAGTACTTAGAATTGTTAGATACAATATTATGAAGTTTGGATATCTTCCAACCTTGGCTCAGGAACCGAACGGTGACACGTAGGAAATTTGGGTACCACCTCATGGCTGCACCTCCGGTTGCCACTACTTGTTGGCCATCCGGGTACCTAGGCATTGAGGAAATGACCATAAATTTCATCTATCTCCACTACGGTTTGTCATCATCACAGCCGAGGGGGTTGAAGTTCACATTACTTTTCTATCACAAAATAACAAAACCAAATAACAACCAAGCAACATGCAAATCAAAATAATGCTAAATAAGAGCATTCCCATTGGATTCCCCATAAAAGACAGTCCAAAAATGAGAATAACAACCAGAGAGTGAAAAAAATTAAGATTAATTTAACCAATCGCAGGTAAGATTTTCTCGACACCCAAACAATAGGCATCTAAGATTTTCTCGGTAGCCAAACAAATGGCATGTAACACATTCTCGAAACCCAAATAGCGAAGAACTCGTCCACGGTAATATCCATGGCTTACCTTGATCATGGTCTCGGGAGGAAGAACATTTTCAAGATAGAAACAGAGAAGATTCAGGGTATGCAAATCTAAAAAATTTCGAAAATGAGGGAGAGGGGCTGTGAATCTTGGTGTTGCAAAATCAAAGTCTCAAAATCTTCAGCAAACCAAAAGCAAAACTTACAAATTTGTCGATGGATTCGGGGCTACGTCTCGTTGGTTGTCGAGGGATGGATTGTGCCGAGAGAGATGAACGCGGGACGGAAGAGTAACGAGAATGAGATTGGGAGCTACAATGATTCCCCATATATGGGGATCGACTGTAGCTCTTGTATAATTTTACCGTAAAATGGGGAATCCAATAGGGAAGGGTTTTTCATGAAAATCCTAAATTCATCCCCAAATTATAAGGAAATATGTCCTATAGGGACTCCGTTGGGGATGCTCTAAATACTTTTAATGCTATTTTAATGTTATGAGCCATACCAAGGATGCAGCGGCTCCCGACAAAAACAAAAAAGTTTTTTTTTAATATATTTTTTGATTTTTCTTCTTTCATTTTTTTTATATATTTAAATATTTGAAAAAAAATACTACATCACTAAAAAATACTTCCTTAATCACTAAATTAAAAAAAAAAAAAAAAGGAAAAAGTTTTTGTCGAGACCCAACTCTAAATGACAATAGCATTTATGTTAATGTTATATACATGCGACACACGACTTCTCAAATATAAGTCAAATGATATTTGTTATACTAATTTTATTAGCAAAATTCCAACAGGTAATAGCATAAAGAGTCATGAAAATACATTGACCCTGAGCGAAAAAGTTCAAACTTCATAACTTAACAACTTTACACTCAATTGATTTAAATACTAAACAAGAGCGAAGCGATAAAAATGTGACCGAGATTGATTCAAGAATGGAGCATACATAAGGTCATGAAAATACCATAGAAAGCCCCAAGCAAAAAATTCCGGCCTCATAACTTTGCACTCAATGGATTTAATACCATGTAAGGGCAAAGTGATAAAAACGTGACCAACTTGGATTTGCCCATCCCATGCGTATCATAAGGTCATGAAAGTGCCATGGGAAGTCCCACTTAAAATACAGAGTTGTAGTGAAGATGCTTATTTTCTATGGTTAAATATAAAAGTGGCACACATATAATTACATAGTCCTAAGCTCATGCATTGGAGTGAAGATGACGTTCATTAAATATACACAAATCGCTGGAAGACATCCGAAGACAATGCTTGTTATTGTTTGTATTAATTCCCTATTCCGAGTTTTGTACTTCCCTCAGAACTTTGGCAGCATCTTCTGGGAATACAGGATTTATATGACACCCAGTTCCGATTTCAAACCCTGCTACCACAGTTAATTGAGGAATTATCTGTAAAAACCAATGTGTGTAAGGTAACTCTGAATTGGTAACCTGAAGTGGTGAGGTGTGAATCATAAAATTGAATGGTGGATTGTTCAACTGTAATGATATCTTCCGAAGCATGAGTTTCAGTAAACCACCAAGATCAACTGCCTGCAGAAGTGCACATCAAACAGTTATATAAAAGTCTCAGATAATCACGATAAGCTACATATCAGCGGCCATGACATGAGGTTCTGAAACTATGATACAAGGTTAAAATATGTGCAAACATGAACAACTCTTCAGTAAAAAAGTTTTGCACGCAGCGAGACTAGTCCAGGCTATAGCTAATCCCTTACTTTAGTTGTGATCATAATCTATAGGTATCAAAACTACAAGCCAAATTACTAGGTTCCAAGCATAGCTGCTACACTTTCTTTACAACCCCCCCCCAAAAAAAATAAAAAGAAAAAAGAAAAAAAGAAAAATTAACATAGGAACTATGGCTTTTTGATGTTCTTCCATCGCTAATCAATCCAACATGTTCCACTGTCATGTTTGAAATGAAATTGATACTGCTACAAGTTGTTTCCAAATCACATAGATTCATATGTAAAAGAGCTTACAGAGTTCTTTAAAGGCCGATTAATTGTAACCATCCCTGTGATGCCAACAATATTTCCATTAAAAACATTAAAGGTCTATTTGACAACACAACTGTTTTTAAGTACTCTCAGATATTCTAAACTATTTCATTCCCAAATATCACTCTCCCAAACTTAAATATTTCAATTTCAAATTTTCAACTTTTTCATCTAATCATTACTTATGCATTACAACTCTCCCAAACTCCCAAACAAAACACAAAAAACAATATTACTTTTTCAAATTTCAAAACAAAAATAATATTCAAACAATTTTTTAACTTTATAATATTTTTATTCAACTTTTTCTCTCTCATTTCCCAAAACCCAATAAAAAATCTTAAATCAAACTATTTCACTGTTATTCACAAATATATTGAGATATTCTAAATATCCAAATGGGCCCTAAAACTACATTATTCAATTACACCAAGCCATACAACCTAATTGAAGCCTATATCAACCCAAAATCAGTTCAAGCAAGCTCCAAAAATAACTCAAACCATATGGCACTTGAGCATTACCTTTGCCCCATCCAGTTCATGAAAATGAGAAGAGTGATGGCGGGGAATAATCCATATCTCAAAAGGAAAAGTAGCAGCAAATGGAACAATCGCAAAAAAATGGGTCGATTCATCAATCAAGAGGTCTTCCACTCCCACTTCACAAATACTGCATTTCCCTGTCTCATGGAAAAACCCACTCATACTGTCAAGTCGAGCAGATGCATCGGCAGGAACAACTGGAAGAGCTAGTATCTGACTGTGAGAGTGGCTCATAGACGCCCCAGCCGAAGCACCGTGGTTTTTAAACACCTTCAAACAAAGAAGCCCATTCCCTATCAGATAAAACTTCATTCAATTGCAAAAGGATAGAAGAAAATACACCCACAGGCACCCACACGTAAATACAATCCAGCTACAGCTCAAATGCAAAAGTATTTATTTGTTTAAGTATGTATTGTTTTTTTTTTATAAGTAAAAATATTATATATATTAATAACAATAGGAGTAACCAAGTACACTGGACGTATACAAGAAAAACCTAGCCCATACTAGAGAGCCCCTAATGACTAATAAGCCCGTGAAAATTAGAAATCTATCCACAATACACTAAGCCCGAATGGGAATAGAACACACCTCCCCAACCCCAATCCCTTGTTTCCCGTAAGACTAATACTCCACCCAAAACTCCCTCTATGAGGACGGCTTCATAATGCCCTCCTTTTAGTCTTCCCTCGACTTGAACTACCTCCTTTAAAATCTTAGTTGATTGCCCAAGAAATAAACTTTAACTCCCTATTTTTCTTAAATCTTGATTTGGTTTCTAGCAAGTGGCCCGCCTCAATCGCAGTGAGTAGTGCTTTAAATTGGTTTTCACATCCTTCATATGAAATCCCCACACAATGCTGACTCTTGTTACCCTTATGCAAAACCCAATCCGATGGTGAACCCACTAATTGTTTATCGGAGGAAGAGAAACCAGGAGAACATTATCCCCAGATGCAGTTCCCAACTGCACTCCCGACCCTAAACATTCCTCCTTACAAGGCACTAACGACAAACCCATAATTTTCTTCCCACCATATCCTGCTGTCAAATTCTGAACCTCCTCAACAGCTATATTGTTGCTGTCACCATTAAAGGTTCATTCACCTCCGGCATAGGTGTCGTCATTCCATCAAAGAGAACATGCTTGTAGGTGCTCCACACCTCGACGACCCTTTTTGTGACACTTTGTCAGACCCTATTGCTCCCTCAGGAGGCATAGAACATGCTGGGGAAGCACTACCTTCTGTTACCCCATTTCATATTCTGAAATAGGCTCGTCTGCTTCTTCCAAAGTACTCAAAACCCGGGAAGGATCCCCATCTTCAACTAAAAGTGAGCCCTGGAAAAAGGTACCAACCCCATTTGCAATTGGTGATTGAGGGCTGTCAGATGACAAGCTGCCGATGTCTTGAGTGACATTGGCATGAACAATGATGTCGGCGTCCAACGACCCTATCTGTGACGGGGTTGAAATGTCCTTTGCTGATGAACTTGAGGCCTTCAGACCCGTAGGATCTACCCCCCCCCCCCACCCCCACCCCCACCCTCCCCCCTCCTGCATTCGTTTTCGACCCACCACCCAAACCCAAGACTAGGTCCAACCACTTGAATCATAAGATCTCTCACATACTCCATAGCTCCTGTCAATTGAGCTTGACAGCCCACAAGACCCCCTCCACTTCTCCCACCCTCAAACACCCAACAGAGGCACCCATTCCACCATGCAACACATAGTGCTTACCCTCCACTTCTCTCAATGTCAACTAACAACCTTTATCTCCTACAAGTGCCTTACCCTTTCCTTTCGCCATAGAGCTATTCTCAACAGGGATACACGTCGGTGACCTCAACACCAAGGCGTACGAGACACCTTTGACCAAGAAAGGCCTTCCCACTGTCTTTTCGTCAACAAACTCCCATATGTTTGCATACTTCAACAGAGGCTTTGGACCCAATGATGCTTCGGACCCAGAAAACCTTTCCATCCGATGCCATTTGCACCTTCAGAGATCACAAAAAAACATTTCCTCCTTCAATTCCGGAATTCTAAGAGTTGCAGAAAACCTCCCATTGCGTTAATATGATGTTGAACGATGAGAACTTCATTGCCCATCCTTAACTCCCTGAAGAATCCATCATGACAGAGAAATTCTAAACAATCCTCTATCCCTTTACCAACCCATGAAGCTGTCGTCCCGCATAGACAGATGAATTTAGCAATCATTTTACTACGTTCAGAGATGCGAAAACTATTTCCTCCCTCTTTCATAAAAATGAAAGTTTTTTATTCCACCTTCAACCACCTCTCACCTTCCATCTGAGATGATTCCGTGTCGAGTGCGTCATCCTCTGATCCCAAATCACAGGATCATTTCGCATCATCATCTCAAGGAGAAAAAATGTTATACAACAATAAAATGCAGACTTCATGTAGGTTAGATGCTAGGCTACACCAGATTTGTGTTGAAGAAACCAAAGGAGTGGTTTCTTAAGAAAATCCCAATCGCTGGAGGGAGGACTAATGCCGGAGTGCCCTCATAGGAGTCGTCGGAGCCTGTCGATCTTGTTCGTGGCGGTGGTGGGTATCTACAACTGTCTTACCTGAGCAAGACCACTTGCGTCGACGAAACCAAAAGGATCTTGAAGAAACTCTAGGTCATGGAGGGAGGACCGACGCCGGAGTGCCCTCAGCGGAGTCACCGGAGCCCATTGGTCTTGTCTGTGAAGGGCTGTCTTACCTGAGTGTCACACACCAGTCAATGCCTTAGGGTTTGGGTGAAGGATGACGGCGGGGTTTTCTATGTGATCTATCATAAAAGGTCCACTACCCTTTCAAGATCAATAATGAGGGTGTACAGGAACCTATCAAACCAGTCGTCACTGATGGGAACTGGCCGTTGGAGTCAAGAACCGGTGGAGAACTGGTCACCTGGCAATAGGAATTTGGTAAAACCGATGTCAGCCAGTTCAGTTTTGGTTTAAACCAATGTCAAATCGCCGAACTGGCCGATAGCAAATATCTATATTTTTATAAATATCTTGCTTAAAATGATGCCATTTAACTTAAGTGAGTTAAACGGCATTGTTTTACACCTGAGGTTTAGAAAAAAAAAATACGAAACAGTGCTATTTGGTTTAATACACCAAACGACATCGTTTTGGATTTAGGGTTTATTACCCCTTCCCCCTCCTCCCCTTCCTCCTCCCGATTCTCTCTTTCATAGATTCTCTTTCAGACTCTCTCTCACAAGCCAGCAACCGCAAATCATCTCTCCTATTTCATGCCGCCAGTGAGATCCACCTCGCCATGATGTCATCTCTGAAGCTCGCGTCCAATCTCGCTCTCTCTCTCTCTCGGCGAATCTCTATGTCCAATGTCCATGACTCCGAAGTCCGTATGTCTATATCGGTATGATTTTGATTTTTTGAGTTTGTTTATTATGAAATTTTACAATATAAATCAATGAATATGTAGTATATTTTCAAAATTTTCCATATTTGTTGCTTCCGTTACCAATCGAGAATCGTGATTGAGTTTTGGAACTTGATCATTTTCTGGGTTTGTAACTTTGTGTGTGTTTGCATAACCGATTGGAAACCGGTGAACCGACTGGAATCACACCAAGACCGATGTTGCCGGTTTTCTCCCCCTTAATCAACAGGTTTCGGTTGGCACCACCTCCTTAAGAAACTATCGGTGTAGTTTCGGTTTTGGATAGTGTCGATTTTCAGCCCTAATCAATAATCACATGGTTTTTCTTCTCTTCTTCAAATAGTGCTCTCTCCTTCACACCTTTCAAGCCCTACAACTCCTCCAAGGACTTCTTATGTATTGTTACTCATAAAAGTTCTCTCATATACAGAACTTCATACAAGACCAACATGGATTAAGACCTCATTTAAGAACACAAATCATCTCATCTCAAATTTTTCATAATTTACTTCTCAAACATATTCAAATACAAACACTTTTCACTTTCAAATTTTCAACGTTTTCATCATATCATTATCTAATTATTACAATTTTTTTAAATTTTCAAACAAAACACAAAAACAATTCAATATTTTTAAATTTCAAAACAAAAAATAATATTAAAAATAATATCCTAACAATATTTTAAAATTATAATATTTTTATTTAACTTCTTCTCTTCTATCCTAAAATTCAACAAAATATTATAATTCAAACTATTTCACTACCATTTCACTTATATTCACAAATCATTTCATTACTATTAATAAACATTTATCTCATTTTCAAAACAAAAAAGAGACTCAGCACAAAAAATGTGCAAAACCATAAATCTCATAAATTTAGAATTTTTTAGCACGGCCAAAACCTGCACAAATTTAATGGAGTCGTGGGTGGAAAGCTGCTCGATCCGCTTCTTGTACGCGAGAAGAACATCGCCGACCTCCTGGGGGGACAAATCCGAAAGTTGAACCGAGTGAACTGGGGTCTCGATCACTACATCATGAAACCCAAACCCTCCCAAAACCTTAACACCGGAGCCAGGGTTAGGGTTAGGATTAGGGTATTGGACAGAGGGGTCAGCGAGAGTCCGGCTGAGAGCCGGGTAGAGATTCTCGATAACCCTGATCTTCCAGTGAGGGCCAGAGCTAGGGGGGACCCGGAAGATCTCGGGAGCGCACTGGTGCTCGTGGCCGAGGCAGAAGGAGCAGTCCTGCTGCTGTTGGGTTTGGGTGGTGGTAGGGGATTTGGACTTGAAATCGGAAGGTCTCTTAGCCCTTGCCGGTGAGAATATGACCCACCGATTCGTTACCGAGTCCTTCCTTAGTTCAGGGATTCGACCCTGTGGCGATCCCATGTCGTGGGTTTGTTTGTTTGGGTCTGAATCTGACTTTTGTTCTGCTTTGCTACCTTTGTGGAGTGTGGAGACTTGGAGGTCTGGAGTTGTGACAGCTTCCCTTGCGGGCAATAACTTGCAAAAAACTTTTATGCTAATATAATCAAGAAAGAGCTGTGCTATGCATCAGCTCCTGTTCACGGGCTGATGCATAGCACACCTGATGTGTCACCCTATGAGTGGTTTGGATGTAAGTGATTTGAATAATGTGAGTGATTTAGATGATGACACATAATGTGTGTTGTGGCTGATCCTAAATAGTAGGCTGATGTAAAGAATTTTCCAATCAAGAAAATCTTACAAAATAGCGATAATGTTAGTGAGATTAAGATGAGATAAATTGAAATTAAAATTAAAAGTTAAATAAAATATTATTATAATATTATTATTAATTTAAAATTTGAAAATGTTAAATTGTTTATATATTTTATGAAAATTTATAAAAGTTATAATGAAGAGATTAGATAAATGAGATGAGTTGAGATAGATTTTATAACCAAACGAGTTTGGTGGTGCTTGTGGCCGTAGTAGTTCAATATTTATCATTAGTTCTTGTTTGTTTTTACAATTCTTATTAATTCTTATCAATTTATTTCATTTAATCATTATAATTTTTTTTTAATTTCACACAAAATAAAATAAATAACTCAACTGTCAAAAGCATGTGGCCTAATTGACATAAACTCCAGACTCCAAAATGGAGATATTGTATTCAAAACCCCCTCTCAAAATGGATAAAAAAAATAAACAATTTAATTTCTTTACTAATAGTCATTTATTTAATTACTAAATAAAAATTAAAAATTAAAAAAATTAAAATACTAAAAAGATAACTTTTTTTAAAGTACGTTGGAAAGATTAAGTAGTATTTTCTTATTATTAAATTAAAATAATAGTCGCCTAGTGTAAGCGTGGGGCAAATGGTGGCTGATGTGGCAAAAAATCTAAAACACATGGTTTAGTTTGATCCCATAAATTCCAATACTCTGTTCTCGAAAACGCAAAGGTCATGGATTGTGCTTTTCCTCTTCTGCATTCTACTCTTGCCCATTTACATTTTTGCTGCTTTGATTCTAAAACTCTTAGGACAGTCCAACGAAGTTGTAGAGTTGTCGGAGTTGGTGGCTCTCTGGCTCTTACCGTTGCTCTTCGACTTTGGGTTTTTGTTCCCAGTGCAGCAGTTCTTGCAGTCCCAGCTCAAGACCTTTGTGATTGCTTGGGCGTCTTTGGCATCTTCAATAGTTAATCTATTGAGTACATGGCTCATCGTTTATGTGTGGGATTTTGGGCTTGTTGGTATTATTGTTGCTTTGGATATCTCTTGTTGTATTCATCCTCGCATTGTATATATACGCCATGTTTGGTGAATGTCCTCAAACTTGGATTGGATTCTCTTTTCAAGCCTTTTCGGGTCAATGGGAATTCATCAAACTCTCTGTTACTTTGGGAATCATGCTCTGTGAATGCTTTTCTTTAGTTTTCTTAGTAAGTTTTGCTTCTTCATTTTGTGTTGTGATCTGGGCATGTTTTAGTTGGTTTTATCATTTGTCTTTTCAAAGTTGGAAAGTCACAATTAAAAAAAAAAAACTTTAAGAAACACACGTAAGATCCAAGAAGGAAAATGATATCCTTACTACCTCTAACAATTGCTTCACTACCAATTCATCTTTTTTTTTCTTTTCTTCTCTTTATCTACTGTCTTGTGAAATGGGTTGTGAGCGATTTGTGTTCCCTTGCGATTTGCTCAGCCCGTGCAAACCAACCCAAACCCATACCACACACACACACTCTCTCTCTATCTCTATCTTTATCTCTCATTTGCTCTTTCTCCTATGTTAGGGCCTGATATTGAGAGGAGGAGAGTCGAAAATGTTTGGGTTTGAGATTCCTTGAAGGATTAGTGTGAAAATGAAAATTGAAAGGTAACCATTGAGAGCATAAGATTGAGAGGAGGGAGGTGCGAAAATGAAAGAAAAATGAGGCGAGAAGACTTTCAGCATTTGGAAGAAAAAGGAAAAATAATCCCAACGTTGGATGGGTAGTAAAGCGGTTGTTATGAGTAGCAACAGTATCATCATCCGAAGAAGAAACCCACCTAGAAGCTAGACGAAACCGAAAGCTCTCATGTTTTGATTTTTCTTCTTTCTTATTTTGCGTGTTTTGTTTTGTTTTTATTTATTTATTTTTTTCGACTAACATGGCCTCAGCGACTCCCCACTGCTTGCACCAAACGACTGTACGTAGAAGAATTGTATTAAATTTGGTGTGTTGACACTGTATTGTGTGATGTCTTTTAATTATTATATAGTATTTTACATCAATAATAAATATAATTTTATAAATAATTTTTCTTTCCTTTACAAAACAGCGTAGTATAAAGGATGTGCATTTGCACCAATCCATAGAATGACTGCCTCTACAGATAGAAATCGACCATCCGACGCACTTTGGCAGTGAAAAATCAACGCAACCTTTTTAGGGCTGAGCTCCGACTCTGATGGAGTCGAAGTTGGCTTTTTCGACTTCCAAGTCAGAGGAAAATTATTGCTCCGACTCCAACTTTGACCGGAGGTCGATCCGTTCGAAGTTCCGAACAGAGGTCGGAGCCCCAACCGTTTATTGGGCTAAATGATTGCCCTTTTTCGAGTTTTGGGCTCACCAAAGCCCAATTTCCAACTTGTAAAAAAAAATACTGAAAAAAATAATAGAAAAACTTAAATACAATAGTTTAAAAACTAAATAACATGTAGTCATAAGTTATAACAGTTCCATTTATTACAACATTGACTTAGTCTTTAGAGATAACTACATAAATATTAAACACTATGTGCACTTGTGCAGCAAAGATTTCACTCAAATCTCAATAGTCCATTGGTCATACCTGAAATGAAGATAGACAATTGTAATCAATAAAGGAAAAAAGCTGATAATAAAAAATTAAACACGGTAAAAGTAGAATTTGATTTTCACCAAGAATTGGGGTTCTCCATAGTCCATACTCATATTCCCTCAACTCCATCCCAACTCTCAAGGGGCATCCATCTAAGACTCTCAATCATCAGTAAATATGTTAGGGTTCACAATTAGGTTTATAAAATCATAAAAAGTAGAAATTAAATAAATGAAACATTAAAAATAATTAAATAATCATTTAAAAACATATAAAGTTACCCGATTCAAGCCTATAACTCTCGGCATCAACGCCAACAATAGCTAGTCTAATGGACGTTTCACTTATCCAATTCTGTGTACAAACGAGGGCCTCCACAGTTGACGGTGACAATGAACTCCGATAAGCATCTAACACGTGATCTCCAGTGCTAAACGTTGACTCCGAGGAAACCGTAGTGATAAGAATGGCTAGCACATCTTGGATTATACGAGAAATGACTGGGTACTTGGCAAAATTAACCTTCCACCAAGTTAATAATTGAAATACACCACTAGGTGCCTTGACAGTTTCCATAAAATATAGTTTAACTTCAGACGTACACTGCATAATATTCCTCGTTGCAATGAGTTGATGATACTGCTACATAATTAGATGGCATGTACCCACTCCGGATGGGTTAGTATCATCTAAGGAAGTTGATGACCCCGTCAGCCTTGAATGTAAGGAGCTACCAGCTGCGGATGAAGGTTGAACACTATTGCTGTAGTGATTGTATAAGTCATCAATATCACTTTTTAGTACTTTAATAAAATCTGTAGCCTTCACTGTCCCGAGGACGAAATTTATCCAAAATTCTATAATGACCAACTTATATCAGGGGTCAATGATCACAGCCACAAATAATAATTTATTTATCTTCTCAATACTCCCTCAATATTTATCATATTTGGTCTTTATCCTCATAGCCATAGCAAATAACAACCCCCTAGAGTCAGTACAATTATTTTGCAAGTGGAAGTGAAACTCCGAGAGCTCGTTGAAGTACAAGTTCCCAGTTGTATATTTGGATCCAGATATTTGCATAGTTATGTCATAAAAAATTTTCAGAAATTGAACAAAATACCTAACACTAGTCTAATCATGTGCGTTTGGCGCACTGAGCCCCTGTCATGCTGGCTCCAACAAAGCATACCTTAGGCCCCATCCTCGACCTCCATCCTTCGAACACTCTTTGGTACTTCTATGCCACATCCAACATCATGTATGTAGAGTTCCATCGAGTCGGAACGTCCAAGCATAACATACTAGAACATTCAATCTGAAACTCTTCTGCTATTGCCTTAAACTTGGCAAGCCTTTGGGGGGAAGCTAAATATCGCACAATGTTGCAGACTCTGGTAATAGAATCATCAACCTCTTTTAACCCCTTAACAACTATGATGTTGATGATATGAGTACAACATCGAATATGAATAAACTCGTGGTGACAAATGACATCATCTTTCATCCTCGTATTCCACTTGAACCAATCAATTGCTGTGTCATTGGCACTGGTATTGTCATCTATAATACATAGCACTTTTTGAATTTCCTATTCCTTTATACAATCATCCATCTTCGCCTCAATTGATGCACCTTTATGATCCACAATTTCTTTAAAACCAATAATTCTTTTATGCAAAATCCACTCACTGTCAATGTAGTGTGCTGTGATACACATGTAGCAGACGTTCTGTATGAACGTCCATGTGTCAGTTGTAAATGACACTTTCTGGCCAGTGTTAATAAACATCTTCTTCATCTCCGCCTTCTCCTTCGCATACCTCTTCATATAATTTCGCATCATCGTATACCATTATGGAATGAGAAATCGTGGCTCAATAGTTTGTACAAACTTTCGAAAGCCTATTTTGTCAACTGTGGTAAATTGCATCTCATTAGTAATTATCATCTCTGCAAGCATGTCTCTCAACATCTTCTTATTGTATTGAGGGATGGCCAATTTCTTAGCCTGTGTACCATCAGTGGCCGTAGAAGTTTCGTAACTGAGCTTGGTCTGATTAGTGGCCATCAATCCCTTCGCGATTTTATATCGTTGGCAACCATTTAGATGGGTTATTAACACATTGGTGCCTTGCTTCTTCAAATGGCAACCACAAAGTTGCCCACGGTGGTGGCATCTTGCTTGTGGGTTCGCACGATTACCAGAAATTTTAGTGAAATGCTCCCATGTGTACGATCTTTTTTTAGAAGACCGTGGTGGTCGATCGTGCTTAATGGGCATCTCTTTCTCTTCGTTGAACGTATTCTTATCCTCTATATTTACTGGAGTCGACTACTCGCACAAGATGTGACTGCTCTAGATGTAGCTACCCTAGACCTCATTCTAGGGGTGGAAGTACCCACTGGTGTAGGAGTAGTAGAATTGGCATCCGCCACATCCCCTTGTGGACGATTGTCTCCATTAGGTGTAGGATCCATATCACAATCAAAGAAGCTGAAAAAATAAGTTAGAAGTAAAAAATTAGTTTAAAAAATAACTAGGCTATATTAAAAGGCATCAACTCATTTAAGATGGAGAAAAATCCTAGAAGCTAAGGCCAAAGAAACATACATGAGTTGCCACTCAAAATAAAACACAACAATTAGAATCTGCCTAAAAAGTTAAAAACAAGAAAAAAATGTTGTTGTTTAATGACATGATCTACAATTTTTGCTAAACATATCGTACATACAATTTAAAAACTTCCATAACTAACATGTGTCCAATGCAAAGTTGCAAAAAGGTAAAGTGACTTCAAGTTGCCAAAATGCATGAACATATATATATATATATATATATGGTCAAATTCATAGGGGTGCTATAAGGTTTGCACATTTTGAATTATGAATTGTGGCTGCCAATTTAAGTTGAAAAATTGACTAAGCTTTCATTATCCTATATGTTCAATTTAATCGACTATTGAGTCCAATTATCCATTGCGTGTAGAAACGTTTGAGTTAAAATATATATAGGGCTGTTCACCCAACTCGGCCCAAATTAGCAATATCCCGACCCACCCCGACTGCTTTCATTGCCAAATTATCAATATTCCGAATCGTTTTGGTTAACCGATTACTTGACCTGAATCTTTTCGCTTTTTCCAAATTTTTTTACTTTTTTTTGTTTTTAATTTTTTTAACTTTTTGGGTATGCTATAAAGATTGTTTTGCACCAAATTATTATCAGTTGATATGACAAATTATTATTATTTCTTATGTATAGTAACATTCAAAGAGATGGAGCATTATTGTTTTGGGTCAAGTGAATGTGTTAAACATAAATATGCATTATGAAGGGCCCAAGAAGACAGATGCAAAGATAAAGGCAAATCCTACCAAAATTGACAAGTCGTCTACCTCTTGCCAGCTTCCATGGAGATTAATTAAGAACCAGATAATTTTTTTTTCTCTTTTTTTTTTTTGTTCAAAATTCAAATATGCTCAAGTTCTGCCAGAATCAGATCACTAACGCTTTCCATCCTTTTTCGCTAGCCACCATGACAATCAAAGCCCAAACTAACTTATTCATAGCAACCAAACCACACTCAGAAAATATCAAGAAATGTCCCAATGACAGCACCAACCAAAAATCAGACACCAAACCTTGCAAAGTAGCAGAGTGAGCAAGAGGGAGAAAGTGAGAGAAAAAAAATAGAATATTTCCAACTCCACCAATGTGAGCTGCGACAATGAGAGAGAGATTTGCAAGAGAAAGACTGAGAGGGTTCTGACTTCTAGATTAGAAAGCATTGAGCGAGAATTCGTGGGTGAAACTATAGCATTTTTTTGGTCAAAATTTTGGTATCGGGTAATTCCGTTTAAAAGAGAAGACGGGTACGACCATTTTCGTTTTCGAAGTATATTGAAACGGTTCGGGTATTTTTGATCTGTTTCAGTCGTGGTAAGTCAACCGGGTCAGGCAAACGACTTATTTGTACACCCCTATATATATAATTCTTTAATGTATGTGGTAAAGAATTAACCTCCTTTATCAAATTTAGCATCTACTCATGGATCAAATGCAATTTCAAGTGTAGTACTGATTGATCATGTGTTTGTGCCATTGTAGCTTGAGTCGCAGCTTGCTAGCTTACAAATTTCTATTTTTGACTAATGATTAGCTTGTGTCCAGACCCCATTTTGTTATTAATCAATATGGAATGTGTAGTATCTCTCTTGGTTGGGGAAAAAAGGCAAGAAGAGGGAATTTCATAGCTTATACTACTAGTTTTGGGTTCAGAAGTTAATTACTTGCATCATCATATATGGTAAGTTGATTTCTAGCGCTTTGCAGGGATAAGAATTAAGATGCTAACTGCATATATGCAAAATTAATGTTTGTTCCTCAATGCATGCATGTGTGAGTAATATTGTTTCATCTGTATATATGTGTGTTTATTTGTAAGCAAAAATGTACCTTAGACACAAAAAAAAATAAAAATCATAAACTAATTTTTGTAATATGTCACTCGTTACTATTCTACAATTTATATTACTAACTTTGTTCTGTTGGGTCATGTGGTTTTGAAGTAATAGCATCTCTTTTACATTTTGTTAAACACATTGCATGCATAGTGGTTTGCACAGTCCAACGCATCAACCATATTCAATTCTATCACATTTTCTTACTACAACACAAGGTTCATTACAATAGGCCAACTTCACAACAATTAGACCCAAAACAACTAATTCTAGGCAACCCAACAACATGAAAAAAAAAAAGAAAATATAAAAGTAAATTTCCTTGATTTAGGGCTCGGAGTTGGATTACTTACTAGAGGCTGAACGGAGGCTGGCTTGAGAAGTGAAGGGGATCGGACTACGAAGGCGCAAAGAGGGAACGATGGCAATAGAGAGGGAATGGAAGCAGCGAGTTGCAGGGGAGAGTTGAGAGGTTCAAAGATGAAGGGAAGAAGGGGATTTGGGAAAGAAGGGAAGTAGGAAGAAGAGAAAGTGGGTCCTACATTTTGGACCTCCCATATGATGAAACGATGCTGTTCCACACTATGTAGAATGGCGTCGTTTAGTGTTTTTTTTTTTTAAATTCACATCGTTTTATATCTAGATTCAAAAAAAAAAAAATTGAAGTCGGAGTTCGGAGCTCCTTGAAGCTCCGAACTCTTACTCCGACTCTGTCTAATTTTTCGGGGCCACTTTGATTCCAACTCCGATTTTCGACCACTCTGACTCCGTTGAATGTTGGAATTGGAGAGGAGGTCGGGCGGAGTCTAAATTTTCGGAGGTTTACACAGACCTAATCTGAATCATTCTTATCAATTTTTTGCTCGAGTTGAATGGTTTAATTTTTACAACAATAATATGAATAATGAATAAGGATGATGATAGATTTTGGAGAGAGAAATGTTGTGTGCATATCCACTCCAACCTCAAACAAATTTGTTCGTTGCAATTGTAGTAGGTGGCCTACCCCTGTTGACATGGTAAGCCATAGCCCACAAGCCGGCCCCGCACCACACCTAGTCAAACAGAGCTTCCTTCCATTTTACATATAAAGAAACTTCTACGATCTATCACCAGCTACACGTTTTCTGCATTCCAGACATATCTATATTACCCTCCTAAAGCACAAAGCTTTTCGTTCCTTTTCCTTTCTCTGTTTGTAATCCCCCCCCGTGGAAAATCACGAAGCTTTTGTCATAATCTTCGACCCATTCATCTCTCTCTCTCTCAATCAAACGGCACGGAAGATTTTCCCTTTCCGGCTTCTGAAAGAAAATGTGTCCCATGAGGTTTATCTTGGTGTTTTTCTCGGCAATACTAGCTGCATATTTTGCATGGAGGACAGTTCATTCTTCGCCCCGAATGGACAAGATTTTAGAGGACATTACACTTGACAAAACGTCAACGACAGATAAACCAGAATTCAATCTTAAAAAGGTATACATTCGTTTGCTTTTTTGTGTTTTGTTTTTTAAATTTTCTACATGCTTTTATGTTGTTTGTTCGTTCATTATTTTGCTGCTTTTATTTTTTTGTTTCTTTGCCCTGACTTTGATGTTCTTCAACTTCAGACGATTCAAGAATGCTTCTGGGTGTTCGTTGACATGGCCAGCGGGAGGTACTTATGGAGGAATCTGAGGAAGAATGAGCAAGTTTAGAGCTGCTAGAACTTTATCATGGAGCTAATTTCAGGCTTATCTCTGTAATCTATTACTACAGCACTAGAGAAATATGTTAATAATTTTCGGCGGGCGGAGGCTGGGATATAAGGACATAGCGGTGTAGACCTCGTACAATTCTGCAAATACGAAAATGTCTTTATTTTTTAGTCTTCAAGTGTCTAACTTTATATTTTCAAATGCATCTTTCGCTTTCGAAGCCTGAAGTCCGAAATACAACAACTGGGAAAACAAAAGATCTAAACTGAATCCAACATCTCGATCCAAAAAGTATCAGTGTCCAGTCTGCAATTTCTGCACCTTCTATTTGTCAAACCAGTTCCTACTGGATTTTTATATCCAATGGGAGAGGAGATATACAATTAACAACTCTCAGAACACGATAACAGAAACAGCTTATGTACACAGCCACTTTCTAAAGAACAAAATTTACAGAAACTAAGAATTCTTTTTACAGAAGATGAAGTAGCAGTTGGCAGCTCTAGTTTAATTCGACCTGTAGCTTAATAGACATGTACAGAAGAGTGAGCAGAGCACCCTGTGGAAGTGGTGCATACCTTGCCAGACTGGAGGCTACCCACATGGCTACCACCACCAGAGCAACTATGCTGCTGCTGGTTTTTCCACAAACCCAACTTGCAAAAGAGAGGCACAAAGTCAGCAAAACACCACCACTCCCGCCCAAAATCCATGCAATTACATAACCAATCTTATACCCTGCATCCAGCTTCCTATCAAACATGGCCATGAGGCTACTAAAGGTGAGAGACCATCTAGAACCAAAGGTCCGCAGAATAAATATAGATATAAAGGCAGATCTAAGCACTTCGGTGAAGGGTCCTTTCTCTTGATCCATAATTCCTTCTTCAGACATCTCATCCGAATCATCATAGGAGGGATTCTCCTCAGTGATGTTATAGCTATGGCGCTCCCAATATCTCTCATGTCGCATTTTTAACCTCACTTCAGCCCACCTATAAATTCTTGCCCTGTCTTCACATTCAGGCCTATGATTCCATTTTCCTCTATCTCGCCTGTCAGTGTCTTCTTGCAATTTGAGGTCTCGGTCATACTGAGTCCTTGTTGCTTCATTAGATAGAACCTTTAGAAGAGGATAGAGGATGCAGATATATTATCATTAGATTTTGGAAATTAAGGTAATAAAAGAGTTTAGGAAAGAGGGAATATTTGAAGGTGGAAGTGATTGGTAAAGACGCTGCACTACAGCCAAGTTTATAGCAATACCGAGTCAGTATTTTTATTTCTTTTGATAGGTGATATGGAGTAACAGGTAGTAAGATCTGTCCAACACCATCAAGAACTTGGTTCCTCATTCCAGGAAATATCTCAATTGTAAAACAAGCAATCAAAATTTCAATATTCAAAGTTTTCTAAGCTGTTTACACCATCTCTTCTCTTCCAGTCAAAAAATAAAAAGGGAGTATGAACAGGTCAAATTAAAATTAAAAACAAAAAAGAGTTTTCTACACTGTTTGCACAAACCACCTGTTGTTTCTATACACCCGTGAAAAAAAATTTCGAGATTGAAACAAGTCAAAAATTTCCCCTACACTTGAGAAATATTTGCATGCAGTAGAGATAAGAAGTTGGAGTGAACAACAGATCAAAAGATTTTTAGAATAAAACAGTTAATGTAAATCAAAAAACGAAAAGTTGACTTAAGGACTTAAGGATTGCTCACTTCATATGCATGCCGGATTCTCTTGAATACCTCACCAGATTGCAAATCTTTGCTAACATCGGGATGATACTGTAATTAAAACAGACAAATACATAAATTAAACCAACGTTTGGTGTCTCACTAATACTGTTCACAAAGGTATTAGTTTATCTGAGTGAAACTTCCCAACTACAGAAGATCCAGCAGAAAAACCTAGCTTAGAATAATTCTGCAAATCTATAATATGATCTTTTTTTGATAGGAAGGAATTTTCTTTTTTCAAAGTAAAAGCATATATATAATGAGTGTCAGCGAGACATGCGAGAGAATGTTTGAGACAACACAAAGTGCAAGGGAATTAGGCCCAAATAATCGACATCAAGGCAGCATGCACAAAGGTGTCGCTGATACCATCAGGGCCACATGGACGCATAAGACATGAAATTATGGACTAAATAAACATGTTCATCTATCATTTATCATAAAAGTCACAAGCATTAAGCATGTAACGTTTTACAAGGAAAAAAAAAGACATGGAACCCAGAGATATTATGGATGAACAAACATGTGCTAGTAGAAACTCCCTGTATTCTGGAGAAGCAGGGCTAATTAACTGTTAGGGCTTGTTTGGGAAACTCATCTCATCTCAAAATTTCACATAAATTCATTCTCAAATATCACTCAAACACAAACACTTTTTAATTTCAAATCTTCAACTTTTTCATCTCATTACCTAATCATTACAACTTTCATAAATTTCCAAATAAAACACAAAAAATAATACAACTTTTTTCAAATTTTAAAATAAAAATAATATTAAAAAAAATTATATTATAACAATATTTTAACTTTATGATATTTTAATTCAACTTTTTCTCACTCCTATCTCAAAACTCAATAAAATATCGTAACTCAAACCATTTCACTACTATTCACAAACCATTTTACAACAATTCACAGAGTTCTCATCTTATCTTATTCTCCAAACTTCGTGAACTATACCATATTCAATACATTCTAAATTAGAGCTCCACTATTTACTGTCTAAACAGAGTAAATTCTTAGACAGATCAGATAAGATTGACACTACATACAAAAGCATGGAGAACATAAACATCACAAAAAATGTTTACTGACCACAAAAGCTAATTCACCAAGCACTAGTAATTTGGCGTGTATCCTAGACTTCATAGGGGTAAAAGACCCATTTTAGTCTGTGAAATTGCGAATGCTTCCTTGGAAAATTTAACCAAAACCAACCAGAGCAATATCTTATCCGGGTGATTGAAACCCCAAACTATATATGCATAAACCCAGGGGCCAAAACCTTATTTAGCCTTCTTTGGTAACCTTATTTTGCCTTCTTTCGTTATTTTACAAAAGTGATTTTTTCTCTCATTTTCACCGTCATCCTTACAAAATTATAACTATTGACATGAAAATTTAGGGGAGGGGGATAATCAAAAGAGATACTGCTTAGAAGTACTCTATGTATCTTGTAAAAGGTAATCTTTTGTGAATATCTAGCTTTATGAGAGACAACAGAACAGTTACTTCTATAAACTAATCATTCACCAACTGTGCGCAGCACCTAGTTTGATGTTTGCCAACTGCCAGAAGATTTTAGAAAATCCCATATAGACGGGTGAGTTGTATGTAGCATGTACCAAAGATGATGTAGCTTTTAGTCTTGTAATGAAGTAATATTCTTTAAGCCACCAAAAATTCCAATTATAAAAAAAATTCTATTATATGTGGCAAGTACTGTAGAGTCCTAACCAATCTTTCATTTTGCTACAGATTCCCGGCAACCAAACAGAATATAAATAAACAGTACCTTACGGGCGAGAAGGCGGTAAGCTCGTTTGACGTGAGCGAAAGAGGCGTTCCGCGGGAGACCGAGAACAGCGTAGTGGTCGAGATGGGCGGCCGATGAGGAGGAAGAGAAAACGAGTGGGACCCAGCGGTGGAGGCGAGGTTGGGGTCGGGTGCAGGTGGATGGAGAGGCGGCAAGATGAGTGGAATGGAAGGCGGAGGAGAAGGAAAGGGCAGTGTATGAGGAGGAGGAGCCGTTGATCGGGGAGAGTCCCACTCCCGCCATAAGGATTTGAGCCTGCATAATTTTTGGGTATGTGTTGTTGTCACTGTTGATCAATGCATGTTTTGTTTTTGTGCTTCTGCTTTTCCAACGACACCCACTTTTCCTCTTCCTCTACGTTGTGTTGTTTATTGTTGAGGGTCTCTCTCTCCTCGCTGTGAGGATGACGATGAGGATGGGAATGGTGCGGAGGAAGTGAGGAGGAGGGCTAGTTTCACTGTTGTCTGCTGTTTCTGTCATGGTAAGGGATGAGGGGAGGAAGGATTGGGCTGGCTTTTTTTTTATGTTTGTTAAGTGAATTGGGCCTGCTGTGGTCTGGCCTGCACCAGATTCTTAGTTCTACCATAACTTAACAGTCTCCGATTCTCAAAATTTTGCTTTCCTGTTTTTTTTTTTTTCCATTGTATTTAATGTTATTCTTTTTAATTTTCGGTTTAAAAAACCATTATAATTTTAATTAATGTATACAAAATATTGATATGACATACACGTGATTAAAAGATCCGCCACTCAAAACTATTTTAAGAATTATGAGAAAATGATAAAATAATTGGATGAAGATTTCAGTAATCTGTTTTGAACATTTTCTTCTCTCTTCTTTTAGACAGGCTATCAAGGGAACGCCATCAAGCTCCGAATACCCTTATCTAGGGGCTAGATGTGCAGAACATAGAAAGTGAGATATTTCGTTATGAAGGTTGTGCCAATATTAAACATGGCTGCATTGTTATTAGAGGGATTTTAACTTCTCCGCAAATTAATTCCCCCAGGGGATGTGAACTGTGAAGACTCTTGTAGTAAAAATGCTTCGAGCTGCCAAGCCTCAAACTGGTTGATCAGATCAGATACATTTTAAGGTTATTTTGGACACCGTGCAGCACATCACAATTGCCTTCTCTGTGGACCCGGGCGAATTCAAAACTAGGAAAAACATGAGTAAAGAACATTCTTGTGGAAACAAGGGACAAAGCAACTGGGTAAAGACATGCGAACAAAAGAACATTCTTTCGTTCTGTCCTTTTTGTGAGAGTGTACGAGGAATTACATGCATGTGAAGAAGCCCAATCGCAGTCGAGTGTGTGTATGTATAAAGGACAATATGATAGTGTTTATAAATCCCAACACTAGTTAGTTTCAGTCTTAATTGGTTTCTCGATCCCGCATTGGATGCGTCTGAAGGGTTGAGAATTCAACTTGGCCAACATTTCATCATAGAAAGCGAGGTTCTAATTTGCCAGTACCGACGTTAAAGCTCCATGCAAAAATATAGCTCAAGAATAGCATTGGCTTCAACGTCATTCTTGAATTCTTTCCCAAGGGAATCATCGGCCGAGCATTATGGGTTTTTACGTACCCATCACAAATAGGTGAAAGTATCCAACCACAAATAAAGAAGCCAAAGTTGGGACTCTTTTCCTCATCATCGTGTCCTCATATAGCCCCTCCTCGCTCCTCGCAGTTTGATCTTAACATTTCAATTACTTGTTCCAACACTCCAAAAGAGAAAAACTCATCCTTTAAAAATTTCAATTGGCAAGTGTTATTTTCACTCAACAGGGCGTAGAGAGGAGATCTGACCAAGACTATATATCAATATGGAAAGACAATAACTAAAAACAAAAATACAAAGTGATTTCTCAGCTATAGATCGGAATTTTTCGTGTCAACAGAAACGCCTTCCATCCACCCTAAAGGCACCAAAAAACAAAATATCTGTTAAGTTAGCCACACGCCACTGTTACCTCCGAGCTAGCTCCTAAAAATTTCCAAAGGAAAGGGCCTCTGCGACTGCAAATCCATCGTACGCATCTCTCATTCTGAATCGCTGTCCATACTCCCCATGGCCTTCAATCCTCTTGGTCTCTGCATCGCATACCCAAAAGAACAGGGAAAAAAAACCAAAACACGTCAAATACCAAAAAGATATGCTGGAAAATATATAAATTCAAGTATCGAGCAAAGACCAATCAAGTACCTTCTTAGAATTCTTCTTCTCTCTAACTTCATATCTCTCATGGCACATATCAGTCAGCCATGCCCCAGGACTCACCAACTGCCACCAACTCGACCCAAAAAGGAAAACAAAAAACAAAATCAAAACCAATACAAACCATATAAGACTCAAGTTCTCAACCCAAATCAGGGAATTACATAAGACCAAATCTCATAATGTTTTTTTTTTTCCTTTCAGCTAATATATGATTATGGGAGAAAACAAAAATACTTACAAGTACACTTCTTTGGATGATCTTGGTCCTCTTCTTAGGCCTCTGTGGAGGCTTACAACCCTTCATAGCCATAAAATCCTCCTCTTTCTCTTTGCTCGACAGAGTGATATACAGCTTTGGCAAAGCGAACCCTCTCTCTTCCCCAATCCCATTATTATTCACATCCACCGATACCTTCCCATTTTCCTCCACAATTACTGACCCTCTCGTGCTATAATACCTCTCCTTCTCCAGCAACGCCGATTTCCGCAGCGTACTTCCCTCCGTACTCCTGCAACCAAATATTCGAAAAATACGCCCTTTTATTAAATATTTCCTTGTTCCGGGAAAGTAATTCTTTCTGCCCTGTTCGCATAGATGAGATGGGACGATTTCCTGGGGAAAAAGCCCCGCCCCGGGGGGGGGGGGGGGGGGGGGGATTGGTATTACACAGTTAAGGAATCAAAGTATTTTCTTTTGCTTTCTCAGCATTCAAACAGCACCCTACCAACCTGGAGAGCCGATTGGGTTGAAGATGGAAGCTTTCCTTCTCAGAAGCAAAGCTAGATGTGATTTTCCTCCGTATTCCACCATTTAGTCTAGCAGATATTTCATGGTCTTTGACTCTCACGCATCTGACTCGCTTTCTATTTCCCCACTGTAAGAAAAGTTCAGGTTCTAAGGGTTTACACGTTGTCTGATTCCTCTCTCCTGTCTCCATACCTGCCACGAAAAAGAAAAGAGACGTGAATTTTATTTCTTGTCAACACCAAGTGACTCTTCCTTATCAACTCAGAAATCCCAGAAGCAAAAACCAAAGAAAGAAGAATTTTGGAGACAGCAGATGCTGGATTTCCTCCTAAACTAAGGAGCAAAGATAAAACTGGAAAAATGAAGAAGGGAGAAGAAAAATTAGGTTTTATTTTCTTCGGCTGAATCAAATAGCACACAAATGACACAAGTGGGAAATATTAGACCAAGATTAAAGGATCAGAGAAGGTATTTGGATAAAACCAAGTTTCCCTTGAATGCTCTGAAAAAACGGCCGGGTAGAGGAAAGTCAAAGATACAGATTTGCAAGTTGAAGAAAATGGTCTCCGACCTCAAGAATTCTGACTACAACGAAGAAACCGAAGAAGATCTTTCTCAAACTACCCAACAAATTAAAGGATTTGCTGCTTCAGGCACAAAGAAGGGATTCTGTTACAAACAAGCCAAATGACGAAGAGTAAGTTTTACAATGAGATAAATTCATGCAAGAGAATCAAATAGACTTCGTGATATCAGATTTAGCTCGGGGTAACAGAAAAAAATACCAAAACAAAAGAGATCCCAGATCCTTCTCTCTTTCTCTCTACAAATCTAGAGTAATTGAAATTACTTTTGCCTGCGTTGTGCGATGCTCTTGTTGTTATGGGTTTTACGGGTTGGTCTTCTTTTCGCCTGTTAAAGTTCTGTTCTGTGGGTGGATTCTTCTCCCCCTTCTCCCCTCTCCCTCTCCCCACCTCTCTCTCTCTCTTATCTTTATCTATGCTTTCTTCAGTCCCAGACTCCCAGTGAGAGAAAACGAAAACAAGATTGGAAATGGACGGTGAGATACCTCCTGTTCGCCCTCTTAAATTTCATCAATCGGGTCACTACAGAATACATTGCGTTGTTTGTTTTTTCAGAAAACCACCTTTTCCAGACGAGCATAGATTTTTTTTTTTTTAAAAGAAGCAAGCAAGTATATTTTATTAGAAAAGATAATATTAAAATAATAAATGAAATTCTTTAACAAACATTTCACTATAATAACAACAATATAAAGTAATGGATAAAAAAGAAAAAAATAGATTTTTACGACTAATTTCTTAATTATCACTTATGTCTTACAAAGAAGACGTTATTGGGTTGTTTGAATTCAAAAGCAACCTCAACTCATTTCAATTCATTTCATCTCATCTCATCATTATAATTTTTTCAAATTCTCATACAAAATATAATAAACAATTCAAAATTTTTAAATTTCAAAATAATAATAATATTAAATAATATTTTAATAATATTTTATTCTATTATTCACAAACTATCTCAACTCATCTCTGAATCCAAACCACTCTAAAAGATGGAACAATAGAACCACCCACGGAAGTGGTGGACCTCCGCTGAAAGCGGTGAGAGTGGAGAGTGCACGATTGCTTATTGTCTTGAGATGATTTTTGGAGAGATCCTCAGTCCTTTCTTCGAGATCACGATTTAGGGAAAGCAATAATATAGTGAAAAAATCGGCATTGAGTTGACTGATTTGTTGATCATCTGCACGCGCCAGTGGGATGGAGACTGGGTGGCCCAGATCTGGAAAATTTTGGCGAGACGAAACTGCTAGTATGACGCGTGTAGCTGTCGGAAGCGTCGTTGTGCGGTGGGGCATGGGGAACACACGCAGAAACAAGCCGCACGTGAGGGCCATGCGCAGACTTTTTTGGGGTGACTCTGCGCCGTCCCAATAGATCGGCGGCTGTAAGATGGGGTGGTGGGGCGCGTGTAGGCGGATAGTAGCCGAAAAGCAGCACATCTAACCAAAATTGAATCGGTGGAGGGAAAAAACACTACCTTAAAAGTGTATATACATGCGAAAATGGAAATGAGAATGAGAGAAGGGTGAGTGACACAACTCCACCTCCCTCTCCAGCAATGGCTCTCACGGAAATGAGATTATTCTAGAGAGAAGACAGACATTCTCATTGTAGTGTATATATGCTAAATTGATACGCTAATTGAGCATAGATTCAATTAGATAGAAATATAGTTATTCGAATTCTATAGTCATATCTAAATCTGCTATACATATTTATCTATTTTTTTATAAAAAAAAATTACGTGATATTTACACATCGTAAAATTATAAATATAATTTCTCATATATAAAATCAACATATTTGTTAAATATTTGAGGTTATTTATAATTATAAAGTTATATATAAATACCCACCCATGGGTAGCCCAAGCGGTAAGGGCGAACTTACACGCATAAGTCCCATGTCACAAGTTCCATTTTCCCTTGGATAAAACTGTGATTTAGTGGGAGACCATGGAGGTGGGGTTCCATGCTAGTCTTTCTAGGTGTGCAAGTTCAATAGGTAAGTTCTAAGAGCTTTGCCATGGGTGATTTCTCCATCATAAATATATATGAGTTCTTCTGCAGACACTTGGCTGTGTGCAACTGTTGTGCAATCTATGGGTGAAAACCGACACAGTCGGTTCGGTTTTGGTCTAAAATTGACACTGAACCAACACTTCATTTGTTTGCTTAAAACGAGTTGATAAAAGGGGGGAAAACCAGTGGGATCGGTTTTGGCCAATTTCTGGTTGGTTGTGGGGGCGCAATGAGACATTCACCATTTCATATTGTCAATGCCGCAATCGCTGTCGAGAGAGAGAGAGAGAGAGAGAGAGAGAGAGAGAGAGGTCGAAATGAAGAAGGGGAAGGGGGAATTGATAATACCCTAGAGACGTGCAGCAGTGCAGGGGGCTGCGGGGCGTCAGGGCTAGAAGTGGGCTTTGAAGGTTTCAACTTTCAGGAACTGGAAGATTAATCGGGAAGAAGAAGAAGAGGGAAGGGAGGAAGGGGGTGTTATTAAAATCCTAGGTCAAAACAGTGTCGTTTGGCTTATTTAAGTGAAACGACGTCTTTTTCTCTATGTATAAATATAAAATATATATAGTTATAATCAGCCTGTTTAGCAATTTGAACCGGTGATCATCATTTAAACTTCATTTCATAGGCTCATTTAAAGATAGTTTCATAGCGTCATTTAAATACACTTTCATCGCATCATTTAAACATCATTTCTTAGCATTAAACATAAATCTCAACATTTCATTTCCTGAAAAATAAAGACAATAACTACTACATATAACATTCATTCACGTGCATACAACTATTACTTTGGGTGCATAAATAAGGGCTGCCAAAGAAGGCATTTACATATATATACTTTTAAACATTAATACTTAGCATACTTTCATAAAACATTTCATTCTCTTTCATTGCATAAAAATCACATTTTTCATAAAAGCTTTCCATTTTCATATTATTAGAAAACTCTAAAAGAGTATGAACATAATACTTACATGGACTCCATGTTATTTACATTTCATGCAGTCGATTCATGTGCGTGTTAGATGGCAACCTACATGCATATGTAACTTTAAGTCATTCTTTTTTTCTCAAGTGCTTAAGCAACTAAAACTTAGCAATGCATAAAACTACCATTGATTTAAACTTCCTTCATTTAGACATTCTCTACCATCCAATTCCATCATTCATACTTTCCTTTATCACCCTTCTCTAAATTCTCAAACCTGTAGCTTGGGACACACTTGAAGTCACCTTTCCAACACATCAATCTACTTCAATTTCTTATCCTTTAAAGCGAACCTTCACGATTCACTTTAAAAGTTAAGACATATTATCACATTCATCATACTCTTCCTACCAAACCATCCTTTCCGATGCATAACTTGAACCAACCAAGTTATACATTTCAATCCTAGTCAATACATACATCTCTTCCTCCATTCATGTATAATCTAATCAACACTTTATCATAATCCAAACCGAGCATAATACACAATTTTACACCAACATTGAGGCTTAAATATCGTGTACTCATGCTTAGGATACACTATTCATTATATATGGTAAATATGTTTGGCACATGCATCCAACCAATTTACACATGTAACTTACACTTTTTATCACCTAAGATCAACACATAGTCCACTAAAACGTCCGCTTGTGTAAACAAGCTTCATACACACCGACACTAACATCCAATTCAAACCCAACCAACATAACACTTCATACAATACGTCCGAATACATAGCATATCCTGACACTTCACACGACATACACAACTTACAACCATATCTTCAACCACATCCAATCACTTCCCACAATTCATAGCCACCTTCCAAACTGCATAGTGATCCCATCACTTCACAAAGTACAACCACATCACAACTTCATAAAGCACAGCCACATCACAACTTCACATTAATTCCATCACTTCACATTCACACTTCACTACATAGAGCACATTCACAATAGTCCCGCCATTTCACAATCATAACCCCATAACAATCACATCACAGCTTCGCATTTAATCCCAACACTTCATAACATATCGCCATATCACAACTACATCACACACTACACAATAACCCTGAAACTTCACACTACACACAACTACAACACAAACTGCATAATAATCCTATCCCTTCGCACAACATACAACCATAACACCAACTGCATAAAATGGTTGTCACTTCAAACTACACAGCCACATTAGAACTACTCCAACCGCAATCCACATTTCAAAACACCACATATTCACAATCATCAACAACAGAGCACATTTCACAACACTAATTAAGTTTCACAAACATAATAATTCTTGCGATAAAGAGAGATTTATACCATAAGTTGGGGGTTGAGATCACTGTGTGCCACTTGCTATCTGATGGTCTTGGGGTGGTGGCTACGTATGTCCAAGGAGGGGTTGGTTGAGGCTTGGTGGTCACTATTGTGACTATGGGTGTTGTTACTGACTTGGGTGGTTAAGCATGGAGGTTTGGTGTTCTGTTTTTGGTGTAGGGGCAGTGATGGGGCTACAGTGGAGGTTCGCCATGGACAGTGGTGTACTGGGCTGAGGAGTAGAGGACTAGGGTGGTCCTTGGTGGCTAGTCGAGATTCCCACTCTCTGAGGTGGTGGTTTACGGCTGGGCAGGGGCTGAGGGAGGCATTGGGGGTTGGGTTATGAGAGTGACTCTATGAGGCCGTGTGATGCAACTAAAGGAGGCAGTGGATTGGTGGTGGGTGGTGGTGGCGACAAGGTCGTGTGGTGATGAGATCCTAAAGGAGAGGCGGACAGAGGCGTTAGACTGAGCTAGGGTAAACAACGGTGGCATGAGGGTGGCCTTAAGGATTGATCTTTCGTCAGTGACCGCTCCTGGTGGCACGTGGAGGCGCAGGGAGATAGGGAGAGGAGAAACAAAGAGATTGGGAGGGATAAGCCGAGAGAGAGACATGCCAACGATGAGAGAGTGAAGGTTGAGGGAGAGAAGAGGGTGGTCGCGGAGACGACATGCTTAGGGAGGGGGATGCGGCCGACGGGGGTGTCATGAGCTTGTGAAAGGGAGGGCGAGAGAAGTAAAGATCGTGGGAGGAAAAGGGAGGCAATCAGAAAGAAATGGAGAGAGATGAGTTTACCAACGTGAGGTGGTGTGGCTGGTGATGGCACTGGAAGATTGATAAGTGTGATTTTTATTACTCTTTTATTTATGAAAAGTGTCAGTTTTCATTTAATACTATTGATTTTATTTTATTTCTCCATATTTTTCTTTATTTTCTTGGATTTGAAGGAATGAGAAGATTTAGTGCGAAATGAGAGAATTTTGGTACAAAAGAAGAGACTACAGATCCAGACCAACGAGAGGCAATGAAATCTGAAGAGAGCCAAGGAGATTTAGGCCAGGAGACTCAATGGCGACTAGAATTGGCAACAAGAGTTAGGCAACGAGTGAGATATTTTACCTCCTGGGTGAGAAGATTGGGCAACTAGTCTAACTGATCAACTTAAAAGTCCAACCTAACTGAAATCATGGGCAACAACTAGCAAAGGATTTAAAAGTAATTTTTATCAAGAAAAAGAGAAAGAAATCGCAAAAGGAATCCACAAGAAGTCCAAGTTCGGAGTACACTAGAAGACAGCCTGGATATGATTGAGTGTTTTGATCATAACTTTCTATTCATATATTCGATCGATGCGATTCTAGATGGGTTAGAAATTTATCTTAAAGGGATACAACTTTTTCTCTAATAAGGGTTTCTAAATTTTGACTTTTGAAGCACATACAAGGCTGCCAACATAAGTCATAAAAGTTAGACAATGTTTTAGGCGGAAATCATGAAAACATTAGGGTTTCTTTTATGCCATTTGTAAGCATATCATTAGCACAAAATTAAGGGGAAGAGAGTCCGAGTTTTAGAGTCTAATATTCTAGAGTTTATTCTTTAAGTTTCTTTCAAGGAGGTGGATTTGGAGAGTAGAGGCAAGAGCCACATACTTCATGAACTGACTCCAACGAAGAATACTAGTTTTATTATTTTCTTTTCAGTTTTATTATGAACTAATTTTATTTTCTATAACTTTGGTGTAGTCTAGCATTGAACACATAATTTATATTATAAGTTATTTTATTTTCAATATTCTCATGATTGAGTGTTTATTTCTTGTTCTTAATGCTTGCAATTTTCTAACTAGTTATTGTTCGATCTATTGAATTGCAATGAAACCGAGTAGTGATTTGTGATTATAACTCTAAGATTAAGCACCATTAGTTGAGCAAAAGTAGAGATACTTTACCACGATTAGTGTGATATTTGAGAAAAATCTAAAGAACTTAATGAATCTCCAATTAGTTAAATTCACATAGAGATATGGAGTTATTAATTGGAGATGTTTTTAGTATTATTCGAGAGAAAATATTACATAATTAAGGGATTTTTATCATCAACTTGGGATAATTACAATTCTATAACAAAGAAAAATAAATTGTGTAGGATTCGCTAGGTGAAATCGAACACTCTAGATCTATTCGTATTATCTTTAAAAATTTAAATTTCAATGCTCTTTTCTTCAGTTTAATTTAGATAATCTATTCTTTAAGTTTCAATTTTTCAAATAGTAATTAATTTAGTATATTTCAGTACTCAATAGCATAATTAATCTATGTGGATTCGACAGCCATTTTCTTTAAAATACTTTACTACTTGTTACGATTCTGTGTACTTGCAGATATCTTCAGCATAACAAGTTTTTGGCGCCTTTGTCAAGATTTAATTATTTTTTATTGATATTACTACTAGCTAGATTATTACTAATTTAGATTTTATTTTATTTATTTTAAAAGTTTAAATAGACCTTAGTTTACTTTTCTTCTATTTCTATTTCAAGATTTAGAAGTGTATGCTCCGATCTAAACCATTAGAACCTACACTTTTCGATTCCGAGATTGAAAGAACTTCACGTAGAATCAATAAAAAGAAAAAGCAAGAGACTACCACATATGCATTCACCATGGCCGACCAGGAGCACAAGACGATAAGAGACTATGTTATGCCCTCTATCAATGGGGCGACACCTAGTATAAGGCGGAGAGCTATACAAGCCAATAATTTTGAGATCAAGCTAGCCATCATTCAAATGATTAAACAAACTGTCCAGTTTTGGGGGCTGGCATAGGGGATCCTAATGTCCATATTATAAATTTTCTAGAAATTTTTGATATTTTTAAACACAACAGAGTAACAGATGATGCGATTCGATTGAGAAATTTTCCTTTCTCACTAAGGGAAAAATCAAAAGATTGGTTGAACTCTTTGCCGCCCAGCATCATCACCACCTAGGAGGAGTTGACACAAAAATTCTTAACAAAATATTTCCCTCTAGCCAAGACAGTGAAGTTAAGAAATGATATTACTATTTTCACCCAATTTGAGGGGTGAATCATTATATGAGGAATGAGAGAGATATAGAGATTTATTGTTCAAGTGTCCGCATCATGACCTCCTAGACTGGCTTCAAGTACAGACATTTTGCAATGGTTTGGGACCCATAAATCGATCTATGGTTGATGTGGCCACGGGAGGAGCATTAATGAGTAATACCCATGAAGTCACATATGAAATTTTGGAAGAATTGTCATCCAACAACTATCAATGGTCTGCAGAGAAAGCAATGCCAAGAAAGATGGCTAGAGTTTTTGAACTTGATTCTATTACCATATTGGCGGCGCATATAGCAAATCTATTACAACAACTAGGTAAGATGAACGTTAATGATATTCACTCTAATGGTTTTTGTGATCATTGGGTAGGAAATCATTCAAGTGTACATTGCCAAGTGGGGAATCCTTTTGCCTAACCAAGTTATGAACAAGCTCATTACGTGTCCAATTTCCAACGTCAAAATAATCCATATTCAATCCCGGATGGAAAAATCACCCTAACTTTTCATGGAGCAATAATCAAGGGTCGGCTAGACCATCTCAACAGTTTCCACAGCAAGAGAAGAAACCGACACTTGAGGATATGTTTATGCAGTACATGCAAAAGACTGAAACAATGATCCAAAACAACTTGGATTCAATCTACAATCTTAAGGCGCAAATTGGTTAGCTCTCAAACATGCTTACCGAGAGGACAACAGGTACTTTACCGAGCAGCGTTGTGACCAATTCGAAAGAACATGTCAAAGCTATAACATTGAGAAATGGGTGGACATATGACTGGCCGTAAATAGTAAATATTGAGCGAGATGCAGAAGCTGCTGAAAATGGAGAGTCTGAGACGAAGGAAGCTGAGTACGAGGTGAAAGAAGTAGAGCGAGATGTGGTCGATCAGAAAGCTGAGAAGACTAAATAGAATAAAAGGGATTCAAAACCAAAGAAATTCAGGGAGTTTATATCTAAAACTTATTCTTCTTCAATTTATGATCCACAAATTCCTTTTCTGGAGAAATTAAGAAAAAATAAGATTGATAATCAGTTCTCTAAATTTCTGAGTATATTTAAGCAATTGCATATTAATATTCCTCTCATTGAAACTTTAAAGCAAATGCCTAAATATGCAAAAATTTTGAAGGATATATTATCAAACAAGTGGAAGTTGGAGGAGCATGAGACAGTAATGCTGATGGAGGAGAGCAATGCAATTTTACAAAAAAAGTTGCTGCCTAAGTTGATAGATCCGGGGAGTTTCACGACCCCTTGCACTATAGGAAATTTCTATTTTGATAAAATTTTATGCGACATAGGGGCAAGTATTAATCTAATGCCTCTCTCTGTTTTCAAAAAACTGGATCTTGGAGAAACAAAACCAACCATCATTTTTCTAAAGTTGGTGAACAGATCTATTAAATACCTGAGAGGACTCATTGATGACGTATTGGTGAAAGTTGATAAGTTCATCTTTCCGACCAACTTCATTGTGTTCGATATGGAGGAGGACGAGGAGATCCCTTTGATACTCGGCCGATCTTTCCTTGTGACGGGGAGAACTTTAATTGATGTCCAGCAAGGAAAACTCATTTTGAAGGTTGGCGAGGAGCAGGTCACTTTTGATGTATTTAAATCTATGGAATTCCCTTCCAAGGTACATTTTTGTTTTCAAATAAGCAACCAAGACGTGGTCATGGCCGACGAGACTTATGGAGCTGAATTTCCAAAGCTACCACTTGAGATATGTCTTACTCACTCTACGTTTATTAAATCCAAAGATGAAGAGGTTAGGGAGTGTGAGAAATATTTGGAAGCTGCACCATCCTTTCCTCATTCAATAAAACCGAAAGTGGAAGAGCTAAACGTATCTCGGCCGACATCTCCAAGTAAGGAACTACCAAAGCTTGAACTCAAATTGCTTTTGTCAAATTTAAGGAACGAAGAGGCCGGGGAGATCTCTAAAGGGTACATGGCTGCACCTTCAAGAAAAATATTCAAATGGATAAAAAGCAAAAAAATCAAGGGAGCATCTCTTACCTTCCTCTCATTCTCTTCTTTAGTTTTTCTTCCTTTTTCCCATTGAGGATAATGTGATATTTAAGTTTGGGGGAAAGGGAAATTCTTTTATTTATTTCAAATAATAAATAATAATAATAATAATAATAATAATAATAATAATAATAATAATAATAATAATAATGATAATGATAATGATAATGATAATGATAATGATAATGATGATGATGATGATAATAAAAACAACATGATTTGATGAATAAAAAGCCTATGATAAGAATATGATTGAAATTGATTATGATTTTTAGGAAAAATTTTCATTGCTTAAGTCTAGTTGTTAATTCTTTACTTGATCTTGCTTAATTTGATATTTCTATGTTCAATGAATGCTTATAATGATCATTAATCATTTTGTATACCTAGAGAAATTTTGTGTGAATTTTGTAAATTGGCATGGTCTTAACTTACTCTAGAACTTGTTTAATTACACTCGAGGCTAAATCTTAGACAGAATATTAGTGGAGAAATGATTAAGGCATTCTTTGGACTGATTGAGCCTTTCAAGGTTACTAGATTATTATCTTTATCCCTAGCCACACTTTTGAGCTTTATTGAATTATACTTTGGCCTTATATTTCCTACTCTATTTGAGCTTAAACACTGATTTCCTTACCTTTCAAAAGAACTAAATTTATACAAGTCATAGACAAACAAGAGTATGAAAGGCAAGAAAAGTAGAAGGTCTACAAGTAAAGTTAATTATAGCCATATTATCAAAATTATAAGTTTGGGGTGTGAAAAGTCAACTCGTCTACTGTGTGACCAATAAGAAAAGGCTGATGAGAGTCATACACAAAGGCAGTTGAAAAGGTATGGGTTATTGTCAACAAAAAAAAAAAAAAAAAGAGAAAAGGAAGAAAATGTCTGACTTGCCGAATAGAAGGGTAAAGAGAGAGATACTTAAAAGTACAATAAAAAGAGGTATGTTGAGAGATTCACAATAAATTAGAAGAGATGTTTGTGTTAGAAGTGAGAATGCTCTATTTGTTTTGTTGGTGTTCAAACTTAAGTTTTCTTGCTTTGTTTGAATCCTACAATTTCTTTGTAGCGCTCATCCTAGTCTTACATTACAAGCTTAATAAAGACCTATTGATCTCTGGTGATAGTTTATGTTCTACATTAGTAGAGAGTGATTTGAAAAGCAAGCCTATGGAATTATTATTTATTTACTTGTTTGTATAAAACTATCCGAGGAGCTAATGATGAAGTGAAAATGATAGGTATGCATGAATGTGCGGATGGATAATACGGTGAAATAGAGTTTTTAATTAACTTTTGAGACTTGATTGATTTTGAATGATTCATTTGAATTATAGACTTTAGACAATCTTTGAGACAATAAATTTTATGAATCAAACCAATGCTTGTTTTAATTGTCTTTCTCTTTTTCTTTACTTGAGGGCGAGCAAATCTTAAATTTGAGGGTATTTGATAAATTTGATTTTTCTGTGATTTTTATTACTCTTTTATTTATGAAAAGTGTCAGTTTTCCTTTAATACTATTGATTTTATTTTATTTCTACATATTTTTCTTTATTTTCTTGAATTTGAAGGAATGAGAAGATTTAGTGCGAAATGAGAGCATTTTGGTACAAAAGAAGAGACTACAAATCTAGACCGATGAGAGGCAATGAGATCTGAAGAGAGCCAAGGAGATTTAGGCGAGGAGACTCAATGGCGACTAGAATTGGCGACAAGAGTCAGACGATGAGCAAGATATTTTACCTTCTGGGTGAGAAAATTAGGCAACTAGTCTAACCGATCAACTTAAAATACCAACCTAAATGAAATCATGGGCAACAACTAGCAAAGGGTTTGAAAGTAATTTTGACCAAGAAAAATAGAAAGAAATCATAGAAGGAATCCACAAGAAGTCCAAGTTCGGAATACACTAGGAGGCAACCTAGACATGCTTGAGTGTTTCGATCATAATTTTCTACTTAGATATCTGATTGATACAATTCTGGATGGGTTGAAAATTTATCTTGAAGGGATACAACTTTATCTCTAATAAGAATTTCTAAATTCAGACTCCTAAAGTGCATACAAGGCTGCCAACATAAGTCCTAAAAGTTAGGCGATTTTTTAGGCGGACATCATGAAAACATTAGGGTTTTTTTTTTCTACCCTATATAAGTATATCATTTGAACGAAATTAAGAGGAAGAGAGTCTGAGTTTTAGAATCCAATATTTCAGAGTTTATTCTTTAAGTTTCTTTCAAGGAGGCGGATCTGGAGAGCAGAGGCAAGAGCCGCATGCTTCATGAACCGACTCCAACGGAGAATACTAGTTCTATTCTTTTCATTTTCAATTTTCTTATTAACTAATTTTATTTTCTAGAGTTTTGATGTAGTCTAGTATTGAACACACAATTTATATACTAAGTTATTTTATTTTCAATATTTTCATGATTGAGTGTTTATTCCTTGTTCTTAATGCTTGTAGTTTTCTAGCTAATTATTGTTCGATCTATTGAATCGCAATGAGATCGAGATGTGATTTATGATTAGAGCTCTAGGATTAAGCACCATTAGTTGAGCTAAAGTAGATATACTTTACTACGATTAGTGTGATTTTTAAGAAAAATCTAAAGAACTTAATGAGTCTCCAATTAGTTAGATTCACATAGAGATATGAAGTTATTAATTGGAGATATTTTTAGTATTGTTCAAGTGAAAATATTGAATAGTTAAGGGATTTTATCATTAACTTGGGATACTTGCAGTTCCATAACAAGGAAGAAAAAATTATGTGGGATTCGCTAGGTGAAATTAAACGCTCTAGATCTATTTTTATTATATTTAAAAGTCTAAATTTTAATATTCTTTTCTTCAGTTTAATTTATATAATCTATTCTTTAAGTCTCGGTTTTCCAAATAGTAATTAATTTAATAAATTTTAATACTCAATAGCATAATTAATCTCTATGGGTTCGATATCCATTTTTTTTAAAACATTTTACTACTTGTTACAATTTTGTGCACTTGCAGATATTTTCGGCATAACAAGTTTTTGGCACCGTTGCCGGGGGTTAATTATTTGTTATTGATATTGCTACTAGCTTGATTGTTACTATTTGGGTTTTATTTTATTTATTTTTAAAAGTTTTTTAAAAAGACCTCAGTTTTGCTTTTCTTCTATTTCTATTTCAGGATTCAGAAGTGTATGCACCGATTTAAACCATTAGAGCCTACACTTTTTGATTCTGAGATTGAAATAAATTTATGTAGAATCAATAAAAAGAAGAAGCAAGAGGCTACCGCATCTACATTCACCATGACTGACCAGGAGCACAAGGCGTTAAGAGACTATGCTATGCCTTCTATCAATGGGGTGACACCTAGTATAAGGCATCCAACTATATAAGCCAATAACTTTGAGATCAAGTCGGCCATCATTCAAATGATTCAACAAACTATATTAAATATTTTTAAGAGAAATAAAATCATCTAAATAAGTAGATTTTTTAACATAAAATAAAATGGTGAATATTAAATAATATTCTTAAAGAAATAAAATCATTTAAATAAAATGATTTGCTAAAACTATATTATTTTCGGGACTTCAAAATTATAAAGAGGCTTACTTTTAAAAATAGGCTTGGCTCAATAATGCTAAAAATATCTCATTTAAAATAATTTTAGACATTTAAAATATTTCGAAGATTTTAAAATGCTTGGCTCGCTTTAAAAATCATTAAAATACAAATTTGAGATTTAAAATATAAAGGCGAGACTCGTGACCAATCAAGAGAAAAATGAGTAGTTGGTCACACTAATTATTAGGTAGTTTCAAAATACAAACATGTAATCTTATAAATCATGTCACTAAAATTAATATTTTATAAATAATTTTAATAATATAGCATTTTATGATTAAGCCAATGGAGTGCATCACATTAGATTATTCATTGACCCAGACCCCTCACGTTCAATGTTCTCAGTCCTTTTGTCTTCTCCTGCGGCCGCCGTGAAGCATCTCTGCCGTCGCCCATCTCTGTCGTCGATCTCCCTCATCTCCGTCAATCATCTCCATCTCCTCGCCATCTCCTCTCCAAAATCAACCCGTTCTTACAATCCAAACAGTACATATTGCATTCACTCTTACGGGAATCTATGTGTAACTTGCATTGAACAAAAAAAATCTCATTGAGCAGAAGCTTTAGCCATGGAGGCCACCTGTTGTCGTCGTCATCAGGGCCTCCAACACTCTATTCAAGAAAAACCAAGAATTAAACCCAGACTTAGAAACAGAAAATCATAGAAGAATTCTGAATATAATCTAATGTCCATCAATGGCCAGTTCAAGAAAAAAGAGAGCACATTGACTAGACCCAAAAGAAAAACCCAGAAACAAAATAAGGAAGCCAATATTTCATCAACGTTTCAATGTGTTGCTTCAACCATAAGATCTAATCAAAAGAAAATAATCAAAATTTTGAAGAGAAAAGAAAGGAATATCATCAAATTCGTGCTACCATAGACGATTTAGGGCATACCAGAGAGGGACCACGTTGGCGCTGTCCCTTCCTCTGAGTGTCACAACTTCAACAAATACTTGGTGTCGACGGCGGCTTTGATCAAGTGAGGAGGGTCAGGTCTAGTCTCGGAGGAGGGTGGGTGGAAAGGGGGGGTGGGTCTCATGCGAGAGGATGGGAGATGGGGGGAGGGGGGAGGGGGAGGGGGAGGGGTGGGGAGGGGGTAGCTTTCATGCGAGAGGATTAGACGGGGGAGATGGAGTGGGTTTTGTTGCGAGAGGATGAGACGGGGGGAGAGGGGGGAGGATGGTTTCCATGGGTGCAAGTTTTCACGTGGAGTGCAGGTGCATCAAAATTATAATGAAGAGTACTTGTCAACAATCCATTAGAGGACTGTTATTTGAAGATTATTAGACCGACCGGTCTAAATTTATGCTAAGCATGCACATAATGGTGGGCCATCCTGAATCCAACTCTGGTGTTAAGTGGGGGCGAACTCAGGTATATTCAAACTTTAATATAATCTCATAATACCTTACACATTCTTTAATATGATTTTATTATCCAGTTATTTTTTTCCTTTAATTATTTAAATCAATATTAAAATTTTTAAAACATAATCTTGTTGCATAACCTAAAAAAAAAAAAAAATTCAATCAACTAAAATAATCATGTAATTTAATTAATATTAAATTTTATAAAAATTGACTCAAAGATTACACAAGAAGATCATATTCTGAGATTTTTAATTTAGATTCAAAAGAAAAACTAACAAAAAAAAATTGGGTAGTAAAGTAATAGTAAATGAGCTGTAAGTGTGTCATTACCGGGAAAAAAACCATTTTTAGTTTTAACAACTATTTTTTATTAAATATTCAAACTCCCACATAAAATGTCTAAAAAACAATAGAAATCAAAGTACATAAACAATTTTAATTCTCAAGTTTTAAGTTTAGACATGGAAAAAAAAAATTATATATTTCAACTCAATATTTTTTTAATGAATAAAATCTATTAACTTTATGATTAACTCAAAAAGAAATGTCCAAAGTTAATATAATTAATGAGTGCACAAAAATTTATACAAGAAAAAAAACACGATTATGCATATACAAAAAAAAAAAAAAAAAAAGAAGTCGAAGAAATTTCATATTAATAACATAAATTATTATAAACATTCACTTGGCAAGATTCTAATTTTTTCTATTTATGGAAAGAATAATTCAATTTAGCATCTCATACACCACACCCCTTTTAATTTTTTTTCCCATAATAAGTATGTGTGATATGGATGATAAGTAGAACAACTCAATTAGTTTTGCAGTAATAAAATAAAATTAAAAAAATTAAAAATTATATAATGTGTGGTATGGGATGATGAGTAGCATAATTCCATTGGAGGCCAGGCCCTTGATCCCCCTCAGATTCGTCTATGATACTGTTGTGGCTCCATGCTTGATCATAAATTTTTTTTTTTTATAGAAGTAATGTCATTGATGAGAAAATGATATTTGGAAAACCTTCCAATGGGCAGCAAGAATTAAAAATAGTTCATGATAAATATATATATATATATATATATATTTATTTATTTATATAAATATTGGAAAATGATAGTATGCTTCATGATTTTGTCCCATTCTTTTGACCACTCATGTATTTAATTTTTTTTATGCTTAATGGTTAAATAATTGAATATTAGTGTATTAATGTATTTTTTAAAAATATTTAAAAAATGTGGAAAAGAAAAAGAAAAAGAAATCAAAAAGTGCAATTTGCACTAGGGTCACGCCTAACGATCACCACCCATTGGGTGGCATAGTTATTGAGAGGCTATGGATGGATTCAATAGAATTTAGCTAGGTTGCTTCCATGGTGTTGAAGAAATAGATCAATTTAATTCAACTCGTTAAATTTCCTTTTTTTAGTCATACAACTTTTATATATGATGAGTTTAGATGGTTAGCAGTTGATGGCAAAACATAAAGGTTGTAGAAAAGTTGTGATGCCCACGAATTCTGCTTGGGATTTGATGGAACTTGAAGCGTTGGGACATGCAACACGAGTTTACCTGCTCCCGTTCATGACAATTAAGAATGTAATGCACTTGGTATGCATCTAATAATATGCAATATTCATAATGGATAATTGTTTTTCTTTTAGCAATACTATATTTCAGAAATAATATATCCCAGAAGTAATGTATCCCAAAACATAAACATGCCTCATAAAATTCACGTGATAGCTAGTATCCAAAAGGTTATAGTACTTTTCCAACATGTTTGTAATATAAAGAGTATTAGAGATAACGCTCCATAACTATAGTGTGGAAATAAAAACTATTGTACTAATTCGCTGAGCCATTCATGTAACTCAACTATGATATTCAAATTGACATCCTTAAAATGGGGGGTTAGGCTCCATAAACTCTTTATTTGCTCCACATTCTATTCGACCTTGTCTAATCTCCTATGCGTGAGTTCTCCAGATCCTGACAGATCATCTACCATTCCAGGGAGAATGGTAGTTGGGACTACCAAGTGAGATTTGATTACAAAACTTAGCAAGTTAATAGATAACATAACATACAAATTAAAGATGCATGCTTGGCAGTAAAAACATGAATGCATACATGATCATAAATAAACTTGACGTGACTTGACATTTAATAAGACGTGTATTGACATGACTTGAGTTGACATGAGAAGAATTGAACTGGCGTGAACTAAACATGACATAAAGTGGGACGTGAAATTGAACATGAATTAAACTTGAACTAAACGTGAACTAAACTTAGATTGGACATGAACTGAATTGAATTAAATGTAGACTAAACAAAACTGGAAATGCTAGCTAGTGTAACTAAAATTATGCATTCTGATTAAAAAAATGGGAGTACTTAGGTAGCTCCTACACCTTCACCATGAGTTCCTTTTTATATTTTCGACAAATTATATTCCTTTACCGTAGTACCATGTATCGCATATGCCTTGACCGTAGTATTAGGTAGATTATATATTCCTTGATCGTAGTACAACTTAATTGATAACAAGAATTCGAATTGAACGTGAATTAATAAGGCATGAAACTGAAACTTGAATTTGACTTGACTGACGTGAAAATATTATTTTCAAGACACACTCAGTACTTGAGACATGACGAGATATGAAGTGAAAGGACAGATGACCTAACGTAACGTAATGTGACATGTATGTGAGATGAATGACATAGTATAATATGAAACATATAGACATTTTGTGACATGACATAACGTATAACAGATAATATTTCGTGATATGATATAACAAGTAACAGATGAACATTTCGTGACATGGCATAATGTGTAACATATAAATGCTTAATGACATAACATAACAAAAAACAGACAAACATTTTGTGATATGGTATAACATGAAACAGATAAACATTTCATGACATGACATAACATGAAATAGACAAATATTTTGTGGTATGACATAACATAAAACAGATAAACATTTTGTGACATGGCATAACATGAAACAGACAAACATTTCATGACATTGAATAATATAAAACAGATAAACATTGCATGACAAAATATATTATGTGATAGATGGAATATAATGTGCATAACAGACATACATGATGTAACATGGCATATAGGATAGCATAAGTATATAAACAGTAGTTCCCTTACCTATCATTCATACATATTAATCTCACAGTAAGTTAGAAGTTAACTTATAGTGATCGTTGTGTTTTATGAGCAAAAGCATGAGACACGAGAAACTATAAGTTGAAGTTCTAAATATTAGTAACTTTATCACTAATAATTTAGTAATATGAAAAGTGCTAACTTAGTGTAAAATTACCATTTTACCCTCTACATGTGTGAAAATGATTATTTTTCCCCCAATTCAACGATTTCATATCCTAACTCTAAAAATCACCAAAATTTATATTTCTCATGTAAATTTCGTCCTAAACTCAATATTAAAGTAGAAAAATTTAAAACAATTCACAACCATAAAAATCACACCAAGGCCGAAACTCTTTTAAGCCATTTCTCTTTTATTTTTATTGCAATTGCTTCAGACTTCAAAACTCATGATCAAACCTAAATATTGCAATAAAGATCCTCCTATCTTAAGCTTAAAAATATGCTTAAAACATCTAACAAAAACCTACTTCACATAATCACAAAACCTTTTAGTAAAAATATCCGAACTTTTTAACTAAAATACAAACCCTTGAATCTCAAGGTTTTGACCTTTTTCAAAACATCTCCAAGAACTACAAAAATTCAAAAATTTTTTCTAAGAAGATCATAACACATTCCTAAAAACTAATAGACTTTGAATTAACATATAAAAATCACCAAAAATACAAAATCTTACTTGAAGTACTCATCTCCAACACTTGGTCAAAACCAGAATCTTTTCTCAACTTTAATTTGATCAAACACTTGATTCAAGACATACCATGAGGAAATATTCAAACCAACAACATCATATGATTTAAAAATATTTTGTAAAGTAGATCCAAATCACATGGCTAAGAATAAATCAAAACATTGATTTAGCTGAAATCATCAAACTTTTAACCTAACCAAGTATTCTCTTGCATAAAAGTTATATCGTCACAAATCAACACCTAAAATCTTCAAACTAACATCTTAACATGTGGATCAAAGGATTAGAATCATCAAATAAAAATATCAAAGTCATTAGAGTAAGATTAAACCATAAAAGATCCAAACTTTCTTAAAACATAAACTCTTTTTCTTCTTCCAGTTTTTTAGTTTCTAGATCTGAGAAAATATTTCATCAAAATTTTTAATCATGCAATGCATATTTAAAAAAAAAAAAAAATCATATAAACATATTGAAAAGACTCCATAAAAATTTTGGACCAAGATTTGTCCATTAGTTTGGTCAAAAACTCCAAAATACAACACACTATCCAGTTTATTGTCCAAATTGACCTTTCAATGATTAAAATAACTTTTGAGCAATCAAATGACAATGAAAATTAGACTCAAAGAGGAAAATATTTCATGGAGGAATTATTGTGAGAATAAGGTTTGAAAAATTGCATGCAAAATGGCTCTAAAAATTGTCGGAGAGAGCTTCTAAGTGTTCTCTCTAAGAACGGAAGTGAGAGGGATGAAATGAGTGAAGAAATGGCCTGTACACCTCATACACATTCTGAAGAGTGAAGTGAGGTCTTTGAATGGCACTTGAATGATGGAAATCTTGGCTAAAGCAAGGGGCAAACTGCCCAAGGTTTGGGCTGCCTTGAGGTGCCTTGTAGGTGTTGGTGGTTAGGTAGACTTCTCTTTCCCATCAAGGACTATTTGAGGGATGTCATGAGCAGTGGGTGGTCAACCCTGGTTGGGTGGAAATTTCCTCAAGAAACTTTGCCAAAATGGTAAAAATTCATGGGCCTTAAACAAGTGGGCTTCATTTTGGGGTTTAAAGAAGGTTTGGTTAGGTTTTGAGATGCTATCAAGCCCAAATCTAATTTTTCTTAGCCCAATAAAAATTTCAAGGATTAAAGGGTTGAATAATGATGTCATCAAATGAATTTAAGGAATTAATAATATGTGAAAGTGATTTAATCAAGTGATTAAACACAATGCTAGAAATCGGTTTGGTTTAGGATTTGGAAACCAAGTTTGGAGTTTGGGGAAATCGTTTAGAGTTTCAATTTCAACCAAACTCTTGGGGCTTCAATTGGATTCCAACTATTTAGGGTTTCACTAGGGTTGAAACTCTTTTTGGTTTGGTATAAAATGGATGATTGGATGTAATAGTATTTTGCTTAAGTAGCATGATTTCACACCTTGATTTCCTTCACATTTCTATCTCATAGTTCCTCTTGGTTCTAAGTGTCCAAATAAACCTTCTTGAATCTAATTTGGACATTCCACACTGTGATTTACTGCACTTGGTGCTATTATCGAGATTACTATTCACTTCAAAAAAAGTAAAAATAAACTTTGCATTTTAAAATCTTAAATATACAGACTAACCTAACTACACAATTCGTTTATCTAAATTTAACTCTAAAGGGCCACGAAAATAAACAAATACTTTTTCGAACAAGCATTTCATTCAAAAATTAAAAATGGATTTATTGCGCCATAAAATCCTAAATATTCATCTGAGTCTAATGGCGCATACCATATCACATTTTGACACTTCTAACTATCTCAATTAAATAAAAATGCACTTTTAGCACAATAGTGAGTAGTAATACTGACTATGCTGACAGACTAAAACTTAAGTGATTAGTCGATTCGTGAAAACTTATGGAGTTTTCACAAGGTTCCTAAAGCCTGTAGAAATTTCACTATTGAATTTCTAGCGGGCTGTTACAAAAGCAAAGAGAAATACATAAGTGGTTTGGCTAGAATTACCCAAACTCACTTTTGCTTCGTTTCTTATATATTTCTTTGGCTAGATAGTTTTTTTTTAATAATAAAAAATGATTTCATCATGGATGATGCTACGTCTACTAATGATCAATATAAAAAAGGGTGCCAATAAGTGCTAAACCAATTTTTTTTTTATTTAAAGCATTTTTTTTGTGTATTTTTAAAAAATAAAATAAAAATAAATAAGCAAACACAAATGTTAAAAAAATATTGATAGATACACTTTGTAGGTACAGGTGTACCTACCATTTTCCTTTAATCATAATAATGCAAAGTATAGTAGGTGGAAGTTGTGGGCACCTACAATTACTCCAAATTTTCTAAACTTGAGTGCTAAACATTAAGGCCCCATTTGGTTTTATAGATAGTCTTAACCCATTTCATCCTATCTCATCTTATTTTCACCTATTCTCAACATCGAGACACTATTAAAAAACAAATACTTTTCAATTTTAAATTTTTAACTTTTTTATCTAATCAATACTCAATCATTAAAATTTTCACAAACTTTCAAATAAAACACAAAAAATCATCCCTTAGCGCAAGCCTCCATCCATAATTAAGAAATCCACCACTGGAGATGCGCCAACATCTTGCACGATGGCTGGAGATGCGCTAACGCTTTGCCTGATGGTTGGGGACCCGCCATGTAGCGACTGATCATCCACCATATCACCTAACTCAACTTGCTTTCCTTTCACCTCCACATCCACGCATCCTGCTTTTTCCCCTCAACTTGTGATACCACGTTCATCTGCCCTAAACCAATTTTGGGAAGCCTATCATCAAGTTGCTTACTATTCTTCATCGGCTCCAAACTGTTTTGAACAAACACGTTCTCCTGTTCCTTTTCCACTTTTGAATTTGCACTCTCCACACCATCTTGGTTATGAAAAGATTCCCTATTTTGGACCTGCCCAACCTGCAAGTTGGTCTCTTTTGGTGCCCTTTTTCACGCCACACTTCCTTACTCGGTGCCTGCTTCCCCATATCTTTCCTCTCCTCTTTCCTTCGAACAACAATTGACTAGCCCATCCTACAAACCACAGTCATGTGCCCTGGGTGTCTACACATTGAGCAATAAAACCCTAATTTCTCATACTTAACTGCTTGCCATATTTTTTTTTGTTAGCCACAACAATTGGAAACCCTTACACCAGTTCTGCCGACAGATCAACCTCCACACAAATCCTCGCTCATGTCGCCCTCATTCGATTCAGCGTTGCATTATCAGTACCAAGATACCAACCAAATCTACTAGCCAATATCTGGAGACAATCTCGGTGATACAGATGTATCGGTAAGCTAGGCAAAAAGATCCATTGTGCCGCCATCGACGGCTCCTCATTTAGATCAAAGTCTTTCGTCCAACGAAATATTAAAAAATTGCACCCTTCAATAACTCTATCTTCTCTGGCCCAACCATGCACAAAATCCCTCTCGCTAACCATCTGCACCAGTACATGGTAATCATCCATGAAACTCATTGTTGGAATCTAAAGAAGACTCAACGTTTTCAGAATAGCCAACTGCACAACATTGGTAGAAGGCATGGTATGAACAAACCTCAAAACCAGTGCAAAATGAAAAATCCTCAGCAGCCTTATTCATCTCTGCCTTTGTAAAAACAAAGCCCAATTCACCATCTACATCCACCAGATACCTCATTGGCATTTTTAAACTCGAGGAATTAATGGGCCTTTCTAACGCCTGCACGTAAGACTTATGAGGAAGACCACACTCCCTTTGTGATCCTCCAACATCACCAAGATCAACTTCCAACCAAAAGCATCCCTTTTGAGCAACTGTGTAAGGGGGCTTGCAATTTGGCCATAGTTACGGATGAATGTTTGGTAGTAGCTGATCAAGCCAAGAAATCCATGTAAGGCCTTAACGAAGGTGGGTCTGGGCCATTCCGTCATTGCCACCACTTTTTCTGGGTTCATTGCCACTCCATGTTCGGAAATGAGATGCCCCAAATAGTTGATTTGGTCTTGCCAAACTAACACTTATCTATTCGCACAAACAATTGGTTAGATCGCAACATGTTTAGCACAACCCAGAGGTGTGATAGATGATCCGCCCATGTTCAACTATAAACGAGTATATCGTCAAAAAATACCAACACATACCTCTGTAAAACTGGTTTAAAAATCTCATTCATGAGGGATTGGAAGGTTGATGGGGCATTGGTAAGTCCAAACGGCATCATGAGAAATTTGTAATGCCCATGGTGTGTCCAGAATGTCCTTTTTTCCACATCCTCGGCGTGCATCTTTATCTGGTGATAACCCGAGCAAAGGTCCAACTTCGAAAAAATTCTTGCTCCATTGAATTCATCCAACAATTCGTCAATAATGGGTATAGAAAATTTATCCTTTACTGTGATTTGGTTGAGTGCCTTATAATCCACACAGAGGTGCCCAGAGCCATCCCTCTTCTTCACCATCAACATTGGTAATGAGTAAGGGCTGGTACTGGGCCGCACCACCCTAGATTGTAGCAAACTTGATATCAATTTCTCAACTCCCCATTCATATAATGTGGATAGCGGTATGGTTGAACTTTAATAGGTTCGAAACCAAGCTTCAAAGGAATGTGGTGATTGTGTGATCGGTCGGGAGGGAGCCCCCTTGGTTCAAAACATAGGTCCTTGTAACCCTGCAATAATTTCTCCAAGTTAGTGGGCATCGTTGTAGTACTTGTAATATCAGCACCCAAGTTAATAGAAAAAAATTTTAGCTGGAGTTTTGCGTCCCTTGGGTGTCGTAAGAAGCAGCTGGCAAAGGAAATCAGACTTCCTTTGACATAATTCTCTTATCGCTTCCTTATCCTTGACCACCCTGTGTTTTGGCCCTTTGATTCTTTTCAACTCAATTTGGCTTCCCTTGTACTAGTGTGCATAGCCATTGTGTGTTGAGAACCGCATCACACCCTTCAGTTGCCAACAAGAAAAAATTAGTAGAGAACTGGGTACCTTGGAACAATACCCTCACTTTGTTGCCCCGTCCCTCGCAATTCAGATTTTCCCCATTTGCAACCATCACCTTCATACCTTATTTCTGCTAGGGAGTCAACCCCATTTTTTTTGGCCGATGAAGCATTCAGAAAATTGTGGGAGCTTTCGGAGTCTAGAATAACTTTGATGCCATGCCCCATAACTGCTCCCTGAATCCTCATGGTTTGGGGTGACATTGTCCCCACCATTGCATGTTTAGCTGATGGTTGGGAGCCAGTCCACCCATTAGGCTTAGAAGCTAGTTGAAATGCAATTGATTTTCTCAGACGGACCCTGTTGCTGTAGCTTGCTTAACAAACCAAAGTGATCTTCAAACATGGCTAGACCATATTGAGTTGTAGGCCTCTCTTTAGAGCTTCCTAGGACACGATTTCTTCACTATCTTTGAAAAGCTAGTACAATTTTTGCACCTCCCCTTCCAGATGATACATGGCCAGAGGAAGTTTCTCTACTTCCTCGGTCTATTGATTCTCAAAGAATTTTCCACCCTGTAGATTCAACTTGTTGGATCGTCCAGACCATTGTATTTCGGAAAGTCTAATTTAGCAAGCTTGGGCGCTGCCAAATTGTGCCCTCCACCATGCTTCCTTCCGTTCCTATTTCTCGACCCTAACTCTTCCCCATCGTCCATACTCTTGCTAGTCAGAGAGTCCACCTTCGCACTGGTCTCTTCAAATTTTTTCATGAGGCGTTCCGTGATGCTTCCAAAATTCGCCATTTATTGTTCTAAGCGTTCTATTCAAGGTTTGTCATAACTAGCTCTAATGCCAAAATGTTACATGTTCTAGCGACGTAATGCATTACTGGTGGATTAACGGGAAAGAACGCCGGATCGTTCTTTCGTGCCTTACCTATGATGAACAAATATTAGAACCAGTCGTGGGTTTAGGAGGAACCCGCCTCTAACAAACCAAAGTTTGAGAATAATTTTTTGAACGGTTTATTGATAACATTCTTACATTCTTATAGCCCTCTCGTTATTCAACTAACCAAATATATGGAGTATAGAAAAATAAGTAAAATAAATGCTAATTGATATGTTTCCGAAATAAGGCAAGATTGCCTATTCAAAATAATTGTTCTCTAGCCATAATTGCCCAGTGTGCTCCTTCCTTATTAGCTGTGCTCCTTTCTTATTAAGTTGTGCTCCTTCCTTATTAAGCTCCCATAACACAAATTGAGTAGGGAGTAGCTTATATCTCATGTTCTCTTGATCAATAAATTGCAATATGATCAAATAAAAAACCAACCGTGAAAGTTGTTTTTGTTTGCAGTCCTCGAAGAAGTTTGCCCAATATTTTCACTGTAGCAGTGAGAGGGCAATTGCACAAGTTCTGAATTAGTTGTTATGGTTGAAAAATATCTTGTCTTTTACTCCACAGACTTGGTTAGGAGATTATGCAGACTCACTTTAGGAAAAGCAGTGTTAAGAATATAATAAAATAATAATAAAATCTACCTCTCCTCATTAGCTTAAGTTTTTAGGACAAGTGATAATTTCTTATGCTATCAGAGTCTGCCATAGGACGAATGGGGGCCTGCACTACTTATCCCTTGACAATGACCAGGAAAAATACTGGCATGCACGTGAGAGAGGATGTTGAGGAATAATCTCACATTACTTGTGGACAAGGTTTTGTGCATATTTATGAGTAATGAGCAATCCTCTCTTGTTGAACCGGTTTTATGAGATGAGTTAGGCCCATGAATTTCCACATAGTATTAGAGTAGAGGTCTTGAGTTCGAACCTTGAGTCTACACTCTATCAATTTAATTAAATATTTCATGTGTTAGGCTTACTCATTAAGGAAGAGACTGACCCATACATGAAGAGGAGTGTTAAGAATATACTACAAATCATAAAAACGATATCTTCCCATCAACTTAGGTTTTTTGGACAAATGGTGATTTCACAAGCAGCAAGATAAATAAGAATGGCGTTTCGGCAACTTGGTCTCACATGCAAACTGTAGAGGGGCAAGGATGATTAGATTTTGAAGATTTGAAGCTCAATAATATGATGGTGGTTGGAGCTTTGGCAGTTGGCGGCACATGAGACCCATGCTCCACTTTGGACAGTGCGTGAAGCACACTTCGCATACCATTTTGCAACTCTTTTTTTTTTTCCTTGTAGATCAATCTGAGACTCTAACGCCTAATGGTATAATGCTTGTAGTTCGGAGGTAGCTAGAAGGCGGTTGATCAACTATTTTCATTCCAAAGGAGAAAAATATACAAAATTTTACGTGAAAACGGAGGGGAGAGTAATGGATTTAGAGAGATGGTATGGTTTAGAGAGAGTGTTATGGTTACTAAAAAGATAGAGAAATGCCTACAACACTTATGAAAATGTGAATAAGTTTTAAGGATAATACCAAATATTTAATAATTTTTTATTCAAAAGTTTGAATAAAAGGATCTCAGATAAAGGATAATTAAAGAGTAGTTGTTGACTGTTGTATATGAGTAATTAGGAATGTCGAGTCGAGTGGAGTAGTGTTGCTAACATAGGGATTATTATTATTGTTATCGTTATTGTTATCGTTATCATTATCATTATTATGATTATGATTATGATTATCATCATATCATCCTTGATTCCAGTAGACTTGCTTGAAGATGCTTCCGATCTTTTCTTGGTCTTTCTTTACTTTACTCTTGAGTAAGCTGAGATCAAATTCTTCATCAAGCTTGGAATGGATCTTAGCTGGTAGGGTCTATCCGGTACGGTTGTTTTCAACAAGTAGAGCAATCAAAAAGCATTCTATGAATGAATTCCTTCATGGATAGAGTAAAGTAGAAAGAAATGGAAGTAAGCCTTTGGGTTCTTATTACTTAGTTTTGTCTATCTTTATCTAAAGAAATAGACCCTCATTGAAGTGAAGACAGATCAGTCTAGTATTTAGAATTAGATTCGGTAAATTCATATACAGACTTGGCCCCGATGGTTTTAATGCTCTTTTCTTTAAGAGGGCATGGTGTGTAATAGGGCATGATGTGATAAAAGCCATCAAGTCTTTCTTCCAGTCTGGCTGGTTGCTAAAGGAGCTCAATGCTACTGCTATTGCTTTGGTTCCAAAAGTTCCTAATCCATATAAGTGGAAGGATTTTCGGCCTATTTTTGTTGTAACACTATCTATAAATGTATTGCTAAGACTGTGGCTAATTAATTAAAAGTTATCCTTCCTAACCTTGTTGATCCCTAGCAAACTGCCTTTATCCAAGGTAGAAGGATAGGTGACAACATTCTTTTGGCTTAAGAGCTCTTGATAAATTACCATCGGGACAAAGGTTCTCCCTGATGCACTCCAAAAATTGATCTCATGAAAGCTTTTGATAGAGTTTGCTGAGACTTCATTTTTGGGATTCTTAGGGCCAATGGTTTCCCTAATGCTTTTACTCAGTGGATTATGGAATGTATCTTAACAACCAGCTTTTCCATCTCTATTAATGGGGGATTGAATGGATTCTTCCACGGAGGGGCCTCAAGCAAGGAGACCCATTCTCCCATACTTGTTTTGTTTTAGCCATGAAGGCCTTTTCAGGTTTGTGATCTGACTTCGAAGCACAGAAGGTCAGTTCATAGACTCAACAAATGAACCGCAGTAATTGATCCGCTTCATCTTTAAATAGCCACTCCTTCACAAAGTGCTTGTTATCCAAAATAACACGAGTGGCCAACTCAATTGGGAAATCATTTTTGGTACACCTCTATTATAGTTGTTCCAAAAATGTCTACGATCGAGTAAATAGCTCTACGAACGAATGGATTAGATCGAATTGGAAAATGTAAAGATTTGTACAAGTTGTACCTCTTGTCACCACTTTGTGGAAAATCGTTATGTATGAATATGTTAGATACCTGTGACACAATTGGTAAAATAGTATCTCCCTCCAAAAAAGCATGTTTTATTACGACCACACAAAGAAAATATTTTGTTGTCTATGAACAAGGTATTGAGAAATTGTCCATACTTAAAATCATAATAATTGATATGGGCCTTTTCCACATAAAAATGGAATCTTTTGTTACAATGGAAGCATAAGTGATGTGGATTATTCAAGAATCGAAGTCGATTTGCTTTATAAAAAGAAATATCAATGGACTTCTATGAAATGGTTTCGCAGGATTCGGTCAATTGTCTTGATTGTGGGATATCATTGAGAAATAGGAATACGTGTGATGGGTGACTATCTAGCACAATTCAGAGAGCACTTTTCGTTTGCATTGGTGAATGGAAGCCCCCTATCAAGCAAAAAAGAAGCGGGTCTTCCCACGGCGGAGTCATCATTGACTCTATTTATTATTTTGGTAAATTAGTGTATCAAGATGTCAATCTGAGATCTTATTTTGGTTTGATACGTCCATGAAGGTTGGTCTATGATCTACTGCTTTATATAAGTTTAAAAATTCCTCTCATTTAGTAGTCTTAGGACTGGCTCTTTCCCCAGCTCTCTATGGATAGATAGGTCAAGCCTGCTTATGTTCTTCATGTAGCATTCAGACCGAATGATTATGAAATTATGTCGATACTTCCACATAGATTTTTTCTTTTTAATGTTTCTACTTGTATGCAAACATACTAATTGATTACCCTAAATGGGAGTAAGTTGAGTTGGCCACTCGTGTTATTTTGGATAGCAAGCACTTTGCGAAGGAGTGACCGTTTAGAGATAAAGCTGATGAGTTACTGCAGTTTATTTGTCGAGTTATGCCCTTTTTCTTTTCAAAGATTCAAGAAATTCTAGAATCTAGATAAGATTTTGTAATTTTTTTTTTCTTTTTAATTGGTATAAACCCAAGCCATCTATTAATGTTTCTGCTTGTATATACAAACATACTTAATATTATTATTATTATTATTATTATTATAATAATAATAAGACCAACAGCGCATATCGCCCCGGAATTTTTTGCATACTTAATATTTGCCTATTGCAACTATTACATTACATGGACTAGACTCAAAAGTCGTTGAACCTCTTCCAACGTTTTGTTATTTTGGCAGCTGCACATAAAAACTTTCATAAAGTCAAACTGTATAAAAGCCACGAAATTAAAATAAGGAAAATGATACTTGCAGCTTCGACGTATCGTTAAAAGTTATTGTTTAGATATTTTAATTTTAATATTTTTAATAGTTAAAAGAAGTGAATATTAGTGAAGTTATGTATCTTTTTTAATGATTAAAGATGTTAAAAAATTTTTAAAATAAAAAAATTTCAAATATACTAGAGACATGCCCAACAGTACATTCTAGCATTGTCCTCCAAATAAAAACTAAAAGAGTTAAAATTGCTTAAGGCAAATCTAAAATTAACCTTGATCTACAAAATTGTAAAGGAATCAACTTCTACCAAGACTACCGACTAATCTGTTTCTTCGTCCCGTAATGAAAGAACACAATAACAAGCGCTTATTCATTTTAGTTAATTAGTTTTTATTATACTTAATTTTTATTATATATATATATATATATTTATATAGCGTTTCCTTGCAACTTGCTTGTCATGTCAAGTTATTTTTTAAAATATAAATGAAAATTACAGTCTTAGAGCATGTAAGTTGCGTATTATTTTTAAAAAAATTGTGTAAATCTAAGATTTATAAAAAAATTTATTTTTTAATAGTAAACTCTACTTTTTTAAAAGTAGTACACGTGACTTGTATACCTTATAACTATATCTAATATTACTCTTTTAAAATTAAAAAGTCGGATATCAATAATTTGGTTGATAGTTAACTCTTTTTGGTTTTAGCTTCATTGGGTAGAAAATAATTTTTCTGTGACAAGATGAGCAAGTATGCTAATCCCATCAAGGATGGATGTTGCATTCTGAGAATATTTGGAGAATGAGATAAGATAAAAAATCTGTGAATAATAATGAAATGATTTATGAATAGTGGTGAAATAATTTGAATTAAAATGTTTTATTAAGTTTTGGAAAGGAATAGAAAAAAAATTGAATAAAAATATTATAAGTTAAAATATTGTTAAAATATTATTTTTATTTTCAGATTTAAAAAAGTTGATTTATTTTTTGTGTTTTGTTTAGAAGTTTAGAAAAATTGTAATGATTAAATAATGATTAGATGAAAATGTTAAAAATTTGAAATTGATAAATATTTGTGTTTAAGTGATGTTTGAGAAAAAAAAAAGATGAGAAATTTTGAGATAAAATGAGCCTTCTCTATTTTCAAATAATGCCTAAAAGTCTACCATACAAGAAGGTAAGAAAGAAAGGAAGAAAGAAAGGGTTTACTAGCTACAAGGGCTTAGATTAGAGTTTAAGAGCATCCTCATTAGTTTCGGTAATGAGGCATCAGAGATGAAGATTTGACTGATGAAGAGGGATATGTACAAGGGAGCTTCTTCCTCACCTTTCTTTTTTGACTTTTCCATGTGAGTGGTTGCATAGAGTTTAGAGAGGATTAGAGAGCTTATAATTAATCTAATTTATAATAGATTATTCACTAACGATCCTAAATTTAGTCGAGCCACATAAATCATTATCTCCTTTATTTTTCATTATTCATTATTAAACTAGACATAGATGAACATTTCAAGCACTACCCTCACCAAGCACCATCATAAAGAGAGGAGAGGATTATATAACCATTCTGTTGGGGGTCTAATGCACCAACACCCATCAATATAGTTGGACTAAGATTTCACAATAAATTGGGGTCCTCTCCTTGGTGAATGAGGTTTTCTCTCTAGCATAGAGGAGAGTCTCATAGGCTAGTCTTGGCTAGCTTGAAGAGGGTGTCATGGAGGAAGAATTGGCAAGGCAATAGGAGGTAAGTCTCACAGAACAAGAAAGAAAGGAGGTGGTTCTACCATCTGTTACCATGGAAAAGGCAGTGCAACAAGGGCAGTTCTGTTTGTTGGCCATGATTATAGCAGAGAAGGTTGTTAATAAAGAAGCATTAAAAAATACAATGACCAAGATATGGAGGATTGAGAGCTGGAACCAATTTTCTGAAGTAGTCTTCAATAGGTTTCTTATAGAATTCAATAAGGAGGAGGATAGCCAATAAGTGATCAATGACAGGCCATGGTCTTTCGATAGATGGCTTCTGTGCCTACATGTCTTTTAAGGTAACATGCCTATCAATGAGGTTCAATTCAATAAGGAGGCATTTTGGATTCAAGTCCATAATATGCCACTTGCTTGCATGACTCAAGAAGTGGGATATTAGATTGGAGGATCTGTGGGGAAGGTGTTGAAAGTTCATGCAGATAGGAGAGAGATTGGCTGGGAGAAGTTTTAGAGAATAAGAGTGGAAGTTGACATCACAAAAGCACTTATGAGGGGCACATTTCTAGCTGTGGATGGCCAGAAGTCTTGGGTGCAGTTTAAATATGAGAGATTGCCTACTTTCCATCTCAAGAGTGTAGTGATTAAACATCCTCAGAAGACCTCCTCTTATGTATCGAATGAAGTAGGGCAGTAACAATTTGGAGTTTGGTTAGAAGCCTTTGCAGCAAAAGATAATGAAATTAGTCAGAAGAGGTATGGTGATGTGGAAAGTCAGCAGGCCAAAAATGATAACCAGTCATGGAGGAATGGTGGAGAGGATAGGGATGAAGTCAAAAAAGGTAATGCTGATTTTCAAGAGAAGATTCAGGATCCTGTTAAGGGAAGTGAGGAATTATTGGATAGGGTATCAAAGATAGAAGGAATGCAATTTTTAAGGGAAACTGAAGGTCAAAAACTTATGTCTAAAAAGGAAGGGGATGTATATTCCCTAAAGGAAGTTGCCACGAATAATTATGCAAAGGAGGGAATGTGTAAAATGTCAAATGTAGAAGATACTGCCTCAAAAAGGAAAGGAACTGTCACAGGCCAAACAGGATCTGGTCAGATTATGCATCACAGCTCAGCAAAGGGTCTCGAGGTTGAATCTAATCTAATGGCTCAGGTTATCTCTCTTGATCAGTTCCTTACTGATTAGGTTCAAGTTTTGGAACTTCTAAAAAAACGGTGAGCTGGAAAAGAAGGGCTAGTAACAAGTGCTTTGCTATTTTAGTTAATGATTCAAGGGAGATATGTGCAAGGACTAAAATAAGCAAAAGGAAAAGTGGAAGTCAGTCTAATGGAGGGAACTTTAATAGAAAGGCAAAGAAATCCAAAATTGAGGACATGGAAATCATGGACTCACATAGAAAAGAGATGGTAGTGGCTGGTACATAGCCCCACCATATGCAGTGAGTTGTCTAAGTTAGAATTGTCGATAGCTTGGGAACCCTCAGACAGTTAATGATCTGCATCTTATGGTGTAGAATAAGATCTCATTCTTTTTTCTTGATGTAAACAAAGTGTAAAAGGAATAAGAGTGGAACTTGTCAAAAGGAGACCAAAATTTGAAATCAACTTTGTGATTGATTGTAAAGGCCTAAATGGAGGAGTCGCTTTCCTATGGAAGGATGAGGTAGAGGCTGAAGTGAGCTCATATACTCATAATCATACTTCCCTTTCTTGTTAAGGGTGTTAAAGATGGGAAGAATTGGATCTTAACAAGGTGCTATGGCAGTCCTAACACAGCTAAGAGACAGGAAAGTTGGCAGCTGCTCCAGGTTTTAAAACCTGAGGATTCTAAGGGGTGGTTATGTGTAGGGGATTTCAATGAGATCCTTAATCATGGAGAGAAGTATGGTGGTGCTATGAGAACCTACAAACAGATGGAGGCATTTCGATAAATTTTGGATAAGTGTGGTCTTGGTGACATGGGGTTTGGTGGGAGCAAATACACTTGGTCAGATGGGAGGTTTGGTGAGGCCTTTACCAAAGAAAGCCTTGATCGAGCCTTTAGTAATAATGTTTGGTCAGAGCTTTTCCCTAGCTCTAGAGTTCATATTCTCCTAACTCAAACAATATTCTCATTCACATTACTATGGAGCAAAATCTTTCTGAGATGGCCAGAAATGCAAAACCCTTTAGGTTTGAGGTGAGCTGGTCACTAAGGGATGATTATTATAAGATAGTGGAGGAAGAATGGAGTAAACCTAGAATGGCTGATAAAAAGCTGAGCTACACTACTGAAGGCCTCAAGAAATGTCAGGTGCAGTTGATGCAGTGGAGCAAAATGAATATTGGTAACTCAAAGAACGAAATTAATTCAAAGCTGGCTCAAATTTCCAATTTACAAAAAGCCAATAAGGGACATTTGAATGAGAATATCAAGCATTCGCAAAGATAAGTGGACAGACTTCTTGAAGAAGAGCACATTAAATGGAAGTAAAGAACTAAGCAAAGGTGGTTGAATGAGGGAGACAGAAACATTAAATTTTTTCATCAATGTGCCTCTCAAAGGAGGAAGACTAATTCAATCAAAAAACTGCTTGATGATAATGACCAAGAAGTAATGTCTAAAGAGGGCATAAGTGAGCTTTTTCAAAATTTCTCCAAGGATCTTTTTACCTCTTCTGAGCCCAGGTATATAGAAGACTGCCTAGCTGCTATGGAGTCTCGAGTAACTACAGAAATGAATCTAATGCTCACCAAGCCATACTCTCATAAGGAGGTTGAAGATGTCCTTTTCCAAATGAATGGTCTCAGCTCACCAGGCCCATATGGCTTCCCTGCAACTTTCTATCAAAAGCACTGGAACATAGTAGAAGCACAGGTTTGTGAAGGCTTTATTTGTTCTTAATTCAAATGGTAGCCTTGCTGAGATTAATAATACTTTCATCACTCTTATTCCTAAGAAAAAGTCTCCTAGTAAAGTGTCTGATTTTAGATCCATTTATGTAAATAGATATGTTAATCTATTTACATATCTAAAGAAATTGTAAATAGATTGAAGAAAATCCCACCATACATTGTTTCACCAACCCAGTCAACTTTTGTTTCAAAAAGATTAATTAATGACAACGTTATTGTGGCTTTTGAGGCAATGCATACCATAAAGTGTAAAATGACAGGCAAAGAAGGGTACTTGGCTTTGAAGCTTGATATGAGCAAGGCATATGACATAATCGAGTGGGGTTTTCTAAGGTCAGTGCTATGCAGAAAGGGGTTTAGCCTTCAATGGGTAGAGTTGGTGATGAAGTGTATTGAATCTGTCTCCTATACAATTCTAGTTAATGGTGCTCCTCAAGAGGCTTTTCATCCAACTAGAGACATAAGACAAGGTGACCCTCTCTTACCCTATCTATTCATTTTGTGTGCTGAGGTTTTGAGCAGTTTGATTGGGAAGGTAGAGGAGTGTGGGCTGATTCATGGGGTACTAGTTGCTAGAGGACAGTTAAGAATTCCTCATCTTTCTTTGCAGTTGATAGCCTTCTATTTTGTAAGGAAACCTCTCTTGAACGGGATAGGTTGTTTAACCTACTTAGAATTTACGAGGCTGCTTCCAGACAACCTTGAGAAGACCTCAATTATTTTCAGTAAAAAGACATCCAAGGCAGGTCAAAATTATATACTCTCTATTGCTGGGAGGAGGACTGCAATGCCTTATGAAAAGTACCTTGGTTTTTCTACTGTAGTAGGAAGAGCTTGACATAAGTCCTTCAAATGCATATTGGGTAAAATCAGAATGAGGATTAGCAATCATAGAGTGAAAACTCTATCTCAAGCAGGGAAGGAAATTTATATCAAAGTTGTGGTTCAAGCCCTCCCCACCTACACTATGAGTGTTTTTAAAATGCCTAACACTTTGTTGAAAGGCATCAATAATGTAATACATAATTTTTGGTAGGGGCAACAAGATAAGGAATATAAAATTCATTGGGTTTCATGGAGCTTGATGGGCAAGGCCAAATCTGCAGGGGGCCGGGGCCTGGGCTTTAGAGACCTCGAATGCTTTACTAAAGCCATGCTAGCCGAGCAGCGTTGGAGATTGATCCAACAACCTGAATCTCTAGCAGCTAAGGTGATGAAAGCCAAGTATTATCATGATACAAACTTTTAGAGGGCTAAACTGGGCTCTAAACCATCATATATTTGGAGAAGCTTTCTTACAGCAAGGCAACTGATTGAAGTAGGTTCTTATTGGAGAGTTGGCACTGGCAAGGATATAAGTATTTGGCAAGATAAATGGCTAAACCAATCCAACCCAATTAAGATTCTAAGCCCTGTAAAGCTGCTGGATAGTAATGCCAAAGTGGCAGAATTGATTGAGACTGACTCTAAGCAATGGAAGACTGACCTGGTACAGCAGATTGTTAAACATGAGGAAGCTCAGGCCATTATGAAAACTCCCATCAATACTCTGAGCAATAGGGACAGACTAATTTGGAAGGGTTCTCAAAATGGATATTTTTTTTTTGTGATGAGTGCCTATCACTTGGAGAAAACCAGGGTATTGGTGGATAAAGGTCAAGCCTCGAGCAACAACCACTTCAAGGAGGTTTGGCAACAAATATGGAATCTTAGAGTCACACTGGGGGAAAATTTTTTTATGTGGAGGGCCTGTCTTGAAGCCCTTCTTACTCAATCCAACTTATTCAAAAAGAAAGTTGTAGAACACCCATTATGCCCTATCTGCTAGTTAGAAGAGGAAACTGTTGTTCATGATATATGGAGGTGTGTGTCTACAAGGGATGTTTGGAGCCAATGTTCAAAAAGATTACAGAAATGTCACTCGCCACAGTCTTCAATGTTGGAGTTGTTTGAGGCTTTAATAGATTCAATGGAAATTCAGGTATTGAAAGAGTTTAGTGGTAGCTAGGAGGATTTGGTGGAGAATGAACTGTTTTATCTTTAACACAGAGTTCTCTCATCCAAACTCTATTGTTAAGGAGGCTCAAACCATACTTGAAATGTTATTTGAGGAGGAAGTGAAAAGCTGTAACAGAACTACAGTTGGAAGCACAATAGCGGATATTTGGATCACTCCTTCATCAAATTGTTTTAAATTGAACTGGGATGGGGTAGTAGACAAAATTCAAGGTATGATTGGAGTTGGTGTGGCTGTGAGGGACAATGTGGGGCAGATCATTGCAACTATGAGACTAAGGAAAAGCATGTTTCTTGATCCTTTGTTGGCTAAAGCTTTTGGAGCTCTACAGGCGATCAAATTGGGACTGGATTTAGGCCTCAGACTAGTTGTCTTTGAGGGGGATTCCTTGCAGGTCATCAACGCAATAAAGAATGATAAAGAGGCTTGGAGCAGTGTTGGTATGTTTGTGAATGAGGCAAGATAGTGTTTGAATAATTTTGCCAAGTGGGAAGTTTCTCATGTTTGAAGAAATGGTAACATCATAACTCACTTACTGGCAAAATATGCTCTTTCCATTCCAGATGTTATTGTAACAATGGAGGATGCTCCTTCTTGTATATCATCTTTGTTATAATGGAATGTTACAAGAGTTTCCTTTAAAAACAAAAGGTTTCACAATAAAGTACAAGGATGGGCTTCTTACGAATTATTTAGCCACCAATATTTTAAAAAAAGATGGATTCAAATTTTACTACATAAACACCGTGAGTCAGGTCCAACTATGATGAAAAAATCTATGAATTTTTCTAATATTTTTTGTATGCACATTGTAAGGGGTTGTTTGGATTGGGAGAGCCTATCAACTCATCTCATTTCATTTCATTTCATCTAATCATTATAATTTTTTTAAAATTATGAATAAAATACAATAAACAATTCAATTTTTTCAAGTCTTAAAATAAAAATAATATTTAAAAAATAATATTATAATAATATTTTATTCAACTCAATTCTCATCTCAACTCATCTCATCTCAACTCAACTTACTATTCAAAACAATATGGATATAAAAATAATTAAGTTGGGCCAAATTTTCTTTATTTGGAATGGAACTTTATTTCTATCTAAAATATTATTCTATTTATGGTCCATAGAGTCCGCCCCCAGTGGAGAGAAATCTTGGATATGCAACAGCTGCGAGCATACATATAGAAGTGTGTCCGAACTTAAATTCCAGTAACTTCTCCCAACATAATTGGATGGGGTCAGGCAGCCCCTTAAATTGTTTCTATTATTCTTTGGGCCGACACTAATGTTGACGCTCAAAATGTGGCGTTACTACGAACCGCCCCAACTCCAACTTCCAACTCCCGCCGTCAATGTCCCCTCACATTTAGGGTTGAGCACCAACAGCTTCAGAGTCGGAGTGCCCTACTCCGACTCTGACTCCGACTTTGTCGAAATTCAACCTCCGACTCAGACTCTGATTCGCATAGTCTCGATTCGACTCCGATTCAGATTTGTCGAAGCGGAGTTGGATTTGGGATTTTTTATTGGACTTTTTTCTTAACCCATTTGAAATTTCAATTTGAGAATGTTGGATTCTCACTAATTGGATTGGGGCTTCCATATTTCAGTTTTTTTTTTAAAACATTATTTCAAATTTCAATTTTATTAAAACATAACCAAAATTGCAAAGCTAAATCATAACCAAAATTACATTAAAAATACATTACCAAAATTATGAGGATAGACACAAATATCCAATAAAAATACATAACTAAAATTACAAAGCTAAATCATTCATACAAATTAAAAATACATAACCAAAATGACAAAACTATATCATTCACTAGAATCGCTACAAGTTAAAAAAATATAATCAAAATTACAAAACTAAATTATTCACTAGAATCACTACAAGTTAAAAAAATAACAAAAATTACAAAACTAAATCATTCACTCACTACAAATTAAAAATGAAAAAACATAACCAAATCTAGAACTAATTTACTACAATAAGAAGTTACAAACTTACAAGCCAAAACTAAAACCTTACAAGCTATCAAATATTGTCAGATGTTCCCAACTACAACCAACAACACAATTTAAATTTTATGTTATTGTCTCATTCCAACAACAAACAAACCGAACAAAGCCAACAACATCCATCATCTACCATCCATTCAACCCATCCATCATCCATCATTTATCCTCCCAAATTATGCAACTAACCCATCATCCATCAACAAGAAGTTCTAATTCCAACAACAAAAAACAAACAAATAAGTTGTTCTCATTCCAACCAAAGAACCAATACAGTGAGTGTCATTCCAAGTTGTGCTTGAAGAAAAAAGAACAAAATTAATGAGGAAATAAGATACCACATAAATTTATAAAAATAAAGAAAACAAAATTGAACAAATAACAAATTACACAATTTCACAACTGCACCTCAAACCTCAATCATCTTCATGTAATAAACTCGCTATACTGGCAGTCAATTCTGCATTAAGATGTTAAAATATAAGAAATTAGTATAAAAAATGACAAATCAAGATATGTAACAAAACTAAATAAATTTGAAATATATTACCTGAGTCTAACTTATAGTTTTCCGTATCATCAATTGTATCCAAATAATTTTGACTCAAGCATATGGGAGTGGACTTCAACCAGCTTTGCGTACACACAAGTGCCTCAACAGTTCTAGGAACTAAAGAACTTCGAAGCGGATCCAGGGCACGGCCTTCTATGCTAAATGCTGACTCAGATGCTACGATGGTAATCGTAATGGCCAAGATATATCTCGCCATTATAGCAAGAACCAGATATTTAGTGGAGTTGACCTTCCATCAAATTAAAATATCAAAACTTTCTGTAGGGATCTCAACATCCTCCAACAAATACCGTTCTAGCTCTGACTTACAGTCCATCAAGCTTGCTGATTTTTGCTCTTTATGGATGTTTCTCAAAAAAGCTAAGGGATCAGTTGAAGAGTTATGCCCCATTGATACTACTTTCATTACAAGTGTTAGAAATACTTGACTTAGACTGACATGCGTACCCACCACCAAACATAACATATTGTTCATACAAAAGTTTCATATCCTTCTTGAGGATTTCAACAAACTCCTCATCCTTCTCATGGCCCAATATTTGATTGAACCAATATGCTTGAGTAACCAACTTGTACCGCAGATCAAGAATGGCAACAACAAGCAACAACCGGTTTATCTTTCCAAGATCCCTCTAATATTTTTCATATTTTGTTTTCATTCTAAAGGCTATTGCATTGAAGCGTCGATAACTACTATCACAAAAACTATTCAACTTGGCATGAGCAGTAATGAGCTCTTGAAAATACATATTCACAGTGACATATAATGGACCAGAAATATGCAATGTGACATTATAAAATACTCCCAGAAACTTTGAAAAGTTTTTTATAGCCTCCCAATCATCAAGCACGAGAGCTCTTAAATTTTTTCAAACAATCCTTCACTCTCAAGTGTTGGTGGTCAAGTACATTCTTTGCTTAGTAGTTAAAAACATTTTTTTCAAACTATCTTTCTCTCTTAAGAATAACCTCATAAATCACTCACTACTGTAAAATGAGAAGGAATAGAAAACCTAGGATCAAGGGATTTAGTGTAGTCTCGAAACCCTTGGCTCTCAACAACGAAGATTTTTATTAGCAATTTAACAAGATTTTATTAGATTTTTAAGAAGATTTTTATTCTTTTATCAAAAGGCATGCCATTTTTAAACTCCCATGTATCGTGGGACATAGAGAGTAATGGATGAAGCCTTATTTTGCATTTCTAGGAAAAAATTAATATTGATAGAAACATATACGATACGTTGACAAAAACACGGCCCCAAATGTAATTAAATGATACCAACAGCCCTAAATGTTTTTTGACAATAACACAGTTACAGTGTAACTGTTAGTCATCATCAATACATTAACAAAAACATAGCCCCATAGATAATTTTAATTAAAACAGCTAGGCAAATGATAATTAATACACAAAAACATCCCCACTGATAATCCATTTGTAGCTAATGTACTCATTGTGTGGTGATATTCAACTTAATTTATAGTTTAAAAATAGAGCCTTGCTAGGTACAAGCATTTTGGCATACCAAACTGCGTACTAATGCTCACATGACTTTTTTTTTTTTTATTAAAAAGAAAAATAATAGAAAAAATTTTTGAGAGAAAAAGTAGGTCATTTGTCTCATGAAAATCATTTTCGTTTTCAATTTGTACTGTTTCATTGAACGGATACTTTATAGGTCAATATTGGTGCGTGGTTTGGTGTGTGAACTTACTTGTAAAAAGACTTTTCCTTAAAAATGGGAGGGGATCGATCATAGATGCATGTAAAGGATGAAAAAATCAATAGATCACAGCTAAGATACACACAACCAATAGATCATTTTTGTGAAATCACATCACCAATAGCATTTTCACAACCAATTATAAAAACTCACTTTGATTTCGTTATAGTTGAGAGAGGGACAAAGAGAGGCGACTGGAGACCCTTTCTGCCTTGCAGGTTTGTTATATTTGTATATTCTCAAAACACTATAACATTTTTAGAGAAAACAAAAATTAAAACATCAGAACAAGAGAGAGAGAGATTGAGACGACGAGAGAGATAGACAATGAGATAAGAGATGTGAGAGGCGATAAGAGAAGAGGGATGTTCATAGTTGGTCTCTAAAAGAGAGATAGACACGATGGGAGAAGAGATCGAAGGTCGGGTGAATGCAGACCATGAGTTGGGGCTGAGGCTGAGATCGTTGCGATGGAGCTAGGGCTAGGGTTAGTTTTAACAATGAGTCAGGGGAGGGAAAGAGGGAGTAAGCCAAAGGCCTAAAACAACGTAAAATGACGCTGTTTTAACCTCTAAAAAAGGGTGCCATTTTACATGGAGTGTTGAGTTTTGTGGCCAAAATAGAGTAAAAATGATGCCGTTTTGACTCTGTTTTAGGCCTTTGGTCCTTTTGGGCGGGCTAGGCTGCTTGCAATGTATTAGGCTCCCCTTCCTCTAAGCGCCTAAACCCTGTTTTGGGCCCATTTGTTTTCCCTAAAACCTAAATTAAACCCCAAACTAAACCTAAACAAATTTTAATCTTTGTTTTAGTCATAAGTTTCTTTATTTATGGTTTTTATAATATTTTTATCACTGAATTTAATTCTCAGTACTGATTATTAACAATTACTATTTAACTAATGTCTATGGTCATATTTAACTAAATTCTTTGGTTGTACAAAGAATTTTCTTATGGTCATATTTTAGTTTTTTTATAATTTTTGTTGGAGTATTTGTATTTGTTATTATTTACAATTTAATTACTCTAGCTGAACTTATAAATGTGTTTTTGAGGATCATTGTATTATAGTTGTGAATATTTTAAAAGTTGTATATATTATATATGTTGTAAACAGGTAGAAGGTTTTGAATATAGTTTTGGGGCGTTACACTAGTAACCTTTGTTTTAATCATTCCAACTCATCATTTTCTCATGTGATGTGACCATGTCTTCATTTTTCGTATATAATTGCATGTATTTGGTTTTGATATTCTGAGTTGTCTTATCCTTTGTTTTTTCCTTAGCTATCAAGTTGACTTCAGAGAGAAGAAGAAGAAGAAGCAAAAGGAGTTGCTTAAGATGTCCGACTAATCCAAATGGTAAGATTCCAATCATGCACCAAACCTTTTGCCAAATTTCCAATCATGCACCAAACCTTTGGCCAAATTTTGAATCTTGGTGTAATTGGAAATAATGTTATTCTTGGTCCAAGGGTGGAAGCACATGGGATGAGAAACCAAACAATTGAGTCAAGAAGAAGGCTGCGGCTGTACATAGAACCTAGCACGGAATTCCAGAAAAGAGGGCTATCACTTTCATTTATTATTTATTTGTTTATTTTCTGAACCCAATCTTCCACAATTGGACGGTACAGACTACAGGGGCTGCTTTACCTCCGTTTGAATGTTTAATTCATTTGATTTAAATTTAATATAGTCTAATTTTAACTTAAATCTAATATCTAAATATTTAATTTTTAAATTATTAAATTTATCTCAATTTAATTTTTTTTATACGTAAAATTTATTATCTTTTTTAATTCAATATTTTTTTATACGTGAAATTTATAATTTTTTTTAATTTTTTATAAATATATATAAACTTATTTTAATATTTAAATATATTTAAACTTATTTTAAGTAGACTCTATAAAATTTATTCTATCATTTTAACTTATTACCATTTATAAAAAAATTTAATTCAGTTCAACTCAATTCAACAATTAAATATAATCTTAAAATTAGATGTAATAAGAAAGAAGGAATGAAATAGAGTAGAATCTTTATCTACTCTCTCTGAAGACTGAGTGGGGTCACCACTCCAAAAATCTCCTTTGTTTTGGGATGAACTGCTCCTTCAATCAATCGCAGTCGCAGTCCCTTCCGTTCATTCATGTTCTTATGCCCAACTAAAAATATCACATTTTGATCCATCAGCTAAGCTATTATGCAATTGGGTGGATGCATTCTACGTCGATCCCTCTCTAACTCAGATGCGTATCTCATCTTCTTTACTCTTTTACTGCCCTCAAGTGGACTGCCCCTGCATTCTCACATTCAACCCACCTACTAAAAGCAATTTCATTTCTCATGGCCGAAAATTTTGATCTTATGTATCATTAATTGGGAATTCGGAGGTCAGGCCGCTATTCATATGTACGTGCCATCGAGCTAAGCAAATCTACTTAAAAGGGAACATTTACCATTATTTTGTTCTGACTTCAATGATTTCCAAGGGCTGCGTGCTTAGCGTTAGTTTTCTGTAAATACTAAATCGACATTCACACGAAAACGCCAGAATAGATATAATAAAATGACATTACGTTTAAACCAAAATATATAAGTGCTTAATCAATACGTATGACGCAAAGGAATATAGGACACGGAGAGAGTTCAGAAACTATACATAATGCCCAGATAGTGTCTTATTTACAAACAAAAAGAAAACATATATATATATATATATATATATATATATATATTATAAAGACCTTAATGCAAATATGGTAAGAATTCAAACAGCAAATCCATCCGGTTCTTGACTCTCCGGAATATCTTCAAGGAAGCGCTTCAAAGTCCATCATAGTAACCACCGCACGTTATGTGAGCTCTGGTCATAGGAACTCCTCTTACTGCTGAAATTGCATCATTCCATTTGGTTGCTTGGTTCACCACTTGCTTTATTCTCTGCAACCATATGATTGGAGCTGACTCAGCTCAATGAGACCCGATACCCTTAGTGGGGCACTATGAAACTAATCCTATGAATCAATCACCTTTATGTTTAAGCTCCTAAGAAATATGTGAAATTGAATTGCCTGTGTTTTTCTTCCAAAACAAAAAAGCCACCGTTTCCACTCTGAATATGTCAGCTAGCATGTATATCTAGTTGATTACCCGACCATAAATCTAAAATTATCCTTGAGTAATTTTAATGGAAGAAAGAAGAGATCGGAGATCCGTATCTCCGATTATCAAGATCATGAAATCGGTTAGTTTTAATGCCTGAAAAAAAGACTGTACAAGAGGACAAAAAATGTGAAGAAAGCACAAGTCACAAGAAACTCGCTGACCTTGTCATCAGTGTAGATCTGGAACCGAAGCCTCTCCTTTTGGTGCTGTTTGTTTCCAGGTTGGTTTCCAAAAAACAGAATACAGATCGTAGCAGCAGCAACACCAAAAGAGCAAATAGCTCCCATCCCAGTTAAGCTCCATTTCCATATGTTCAGCCTACCACTATTCTCTTCCCAAGTGACCTCCTCTTGTCTGCCATCACCGTCCATGTCCATGGTGTTTTTATTGCTCATCGCCATCTCGTTCTCTACCTTCATTCTTGGGGAGGTCTTGCTCTCCAAAGCCTCACCTTTTTCCTCAAACTGAAAACTACCTGAATCAATTTGAGCCATGAATCCCCTAGAACCAGACCTTGGAGAGTCCATTTTCATGTCGACGAATTCATTTTCCTTCATTTTGAAGAAAACTTGCGAAACCGTGTCTTGATCAGCTTCCATAGCTCCTGTAATCGGAGCTATGTTTTTTTTAGGGATAACAGCCGATCTCACAACGCTGATTTCGATAGGAACCTTAGCGATATCCTTGTGCAGTTCATCATCTTGTGCCTTGCCAGTGCCACTTGTTGATTCGAAATGAATTGGAACTGTGACAAGTTGACTTGGCATCATTGAATTACCGGGTGGTTCATTGATTTTCCTGGAATTTGGTGATGGGCATATGAAGTAATTCATGTTGAAAATAGTTTTTGGATCAGAACTGCGTTTGGCCCAGAAAATCTTTTTCTCACCAACTTCACGGAAATCAAGGAAGGCATCGTCAGGGAGGTATTCCCACTCATCAAGATCCATTTCCTAAGGATTTTGGAAAGGGAAGAAAGGTTGAGGTGGAAATAGGAGTTATTTATTTATTTTTTTTGGGGGGGGGGGGGGGGGGATCTTGGGTGTTGAATTATTGAATCAAAGAAGGTGGCTCTCATGGAGTTTAGCGAGGAATTCCCATCATTAATAAGCGCAGGCCACCGGCATGGTGTCCTCTAGCTCTTGGAGTGAAGACTGAACCCATTAAAGCTGGGGGGGGGGGGGGGGGGTCGGGGGATTTGACATGATTTATGTTCTTATCCATCCTCAAGGCGACAAACGGTGGATGGTCCACGTGGACCCATCTGGAGAATGCCTTCTTGATGGGTTCTTCTAAGATATTTCTTTTCATTTCTTTAATGGATTAATCCCTCACTTCCATAGGAAATTCAAGATTAGTTTTTCCCTTAATTGTTTAATGCGCTATTTTCTTTTGTCCCAATATTGTTGTGTGGTCATATATAAACTTGCATAAAGTAAATAAAGAGAGATTATTTTCGAATAAGACAGACGATAAATATTATATGTACTTACTTTCTAAAGTGTAGGCTGTTTTAAAACACAAAAGACAATATACTAAATTTAAGTTTGATTACTATAATGGGAGTTTCAATGGTAGATCGCTGAAGGTTCTTCTTTTGGTCCTTTATGTGGACACGTCTCGAAGAGAGTTGCGAGAGACTTTTACTTTGAAGAGAGAAAGAAAGATGCTTTTGTTAGTCTTTATACCATACTCTTTCGTAAGGATGAAGAGGCGATGGTGTCGGTTGCTTGTTAGAGTTTGCTTGGAGTGAAAACGATGGGTTTTGTTGTTTTTAAGGGAAAAGGTAAAAGTGGAAGTCCCATAGCCATACAGTTGTCCATGGGCTGGTGTCTTTAGGTTACGCACAATATTTTTTTATTTTTTAAATATCAGTACATATTTGGATGAAAATCCATCAGTTCTTTTTCTTGCGGGTTTAAGCTAATAAGATTGATATGAATTCATATCAATGTATTATTTTACATATAGATGTAAAATGCATAACTCATTGGAAAAGCTCATACATGAAAAAAAAAAAAAAAAATTCAAAGAAAAACTTTAACAGAGTCAAAAGTCATCGGAATGAATAGATTGAGTCTATTTAAATATTTAGAATATCTTATAATGTGAATATTAATGAAATAGTTTGATTTATGTTTTATTGGATTTTGAAAAAATAAGAGACAAAAAAGTTGAATAAAAATATTATAAAGTTAAAAAAATTATTTGAATATCATTTTTGTTTTGAAATTTGAAAAGTTGTATTATTTTTTATGTTTTGTTTAAGAGTTTGTGAAAGTTATAATGATTAGATGAAAAAATTAAAGATTTGAAATTAAAAATATTTTATTTTTTAGTGATGTTTATAAATGAAATATTTAAGAATATTTGATAATACTTTAACATCAAAGGGATCTAAGATTTCTTTAGAATTTTTGTGTGGATTATAAAACTTAGATATAAAGACACACACAAATATATATATATATATATATATATATATATATATATATATAATGAGGCTTTCCATGTAAGTCTTTCATATAATAATAAAAATATTCAATAGATGTAATAAAATACACATCGTATCCTTTTCTCTCTAAGTTTAAACATTATAATTTGGACAATTATAAATTCGTAATCCGAAATGAACCAAGCATTGTCAAGGCCCAAAATAGGGGATAGATCATAGATGTTTGTAAGCCAGAATATAAACAAATTAAATAGATCGCCTTAAGCATGACAATGCAATAATTTTCAATGCTTTTACGTACACCATCGAATGTTGGTCTCCTCTTGAATCTTTGCATAAATATTAAAAAATGTATTAAATTTTTGTTTTTTTTTTTTTTTTCTTAAACATTAAGAAAAAAAATTATTTGGATCCCGTGGCCGTAGTACTTGAAAATTGTAAGAGAACCTTTCAGAAGTCAACTTTTTCCGCTGCAAGCAAATGTCATAAAGACCATTAAATTTGTACTTAAGAGTTGTGCTATTTACATAATGACCATTATATTGGCTATTTGGATTGGAGATTACCCCACTACTAGTTCAATTTTGAATCAATGTGATGAGAAAGAAGACTAATCCTTGATAAGTTGAGAAAAAGTGAGATTCTATTAAAAAATTAATTTTTTATATCGTTTTAAAATTTATCCATTTTTTTTAAAGTACACAAAACATAAATATCCTAAAACTCAAATATCAGTTCTCCAGAAAGATTGGAGGGGGACGCATGAATATAGAATTGATACACCTACGAGTCAGAAGGCTCCCCACGATTTCAAAATGTTAAAAAGGAAAGCTTGCTGTTAAAATAATGGAGTAACTTTGTCAAACCAAATTGACCTAAACCATCAGGCAAACCCACCATTGATTGGAATGCATTAGCAGTTGCACTGAATCTCATACCGCCCCAATTTATCATTTGTGAGTGTGCGTGTGTGTGTGTGTGTGTGTGTGAGAGAGAGAGAGAGAGAGAGAGAGAGGGGGGGGGGGGTTAATACGTTTACATTCAACTGATCTGTGAAGCAGACAATTTACACGAAGAAAGCTGTTCTCAAATATACATGGTCGTTTGCTTCCTCCAAAAAAAACCCGACTCAAACAAGGACAACGGCTTCAGCTACATCACTTAAGAATCATATTTTTTTTAGAAGAAGGAGGGGGGGGGGGGGGGGAGGGGGGGAGAGGGAGACCTGCAACCACCAGAGCATCAGAGCAGTTCATAGTCTATCATTTTGAACGATGAGGTCTTTTCTACACCCAATTTCTCTAAAACAAGACCGTAAAGTTCCACCTTAAGTCGACGATCTAGCTGATGATTCACCCAAAGCGACAGAGGCCAAGGAAGAAGCCCAAACTCGAGCATTCTTTGCACCTTCGTGGAAGTTCTTGGTCTTGCATAGCCTCAGCTTGGTCCAAACCCTCCGTACATCAATCATGTGAAGGATACGTCCCATTATTTGGCTTGTTTCACCAAATATTTCCAGGTTGAAATGGGGAATATATGTGACCCAAAATGCTTCAAGACGAGATAAGACTGCTGGGAATATGTATACAAGTAGCTTCAAGCAGAGGAACGATATAGAGAAGACCAAGTACGGTTCCCTCTTTGAGATCTCTTTCAACCACTCACTATTTGATGACAGGAAATTGCATGTTTCTCCACTCTCCAAGCAGATTAGTTGATCATCAGCAAAATCTTGAACTGGTTCAAGGCCTGACATACAGAGAGTCGCATCATGTAGTTGATCTTAGAAACATCAAGTCACGAGAAATGCACATTAATCAGTTTCTTTGCTGCTCCTTTAACCAATGAGTTGCAGTCACAGATCCAGGATTGGGTTCTTATTTTCCTTTTTTATCCTTTTACTGATGTTTAAGAGAGAGAAAAAAGTAGCAACTGGATCAGCTTCATCTAGTCGAATAATTTAGCATCATTTTAAAATATGGTAAAAATTACTTGGATCGGAGAAAATGGTGACTAATTGATGTGGAATTTAGCATGCACAATAAGAGCATATAGAGGATGATAGGATGATCCAACAGCAGACCCAACAAATATAAATTTACTGGAAGGTTATTAACTGGTGTAACATTGCAAAAAGTAACTTACCAAAAAAAAAAAAAAAGACATTGCAAAGAGTAAATAGATACATACACAAAAATATGTATCTATTTGTTTGCTCAGGATAACCTTACCTGTAGTCTTCTTATAAAATTGAACAAGTGACGAGAGATTTTTGGGCCCACGATATCGTTCTCTTGATGTCTTGTTCACCATTAATATGGATGGCCAGCTATGGATTCCAAATCTTGAAAATATGCTGCAATACAACATGCCAAACTCAGACGAATAGCATCCAGGTTTCTAAGTCAAACTCTTATTTCCATCGGCATCATCCAGGTTGCATTAAAAAGGTCAATTGCATTCAATAGAACTTGCATGTCACAATTTTAAATTCAATTAACATACCAAGGGGTTTTTAATGTTTTGTTCTTTTTTTGGGGTTGGGGGGGGGGGGGGGGGGGCTTTGGAAAAAATGATTCCAAGAAGATACGATCATGATTCACAAGGCTAAAAAATATCATAATATAACTCAACAATCATGCCCTCACTCATATACATTGCCCATCCCTGGGCAATCACATTATGTTATGCCCAACACATAAAGGACAGCCAATCTTTCACCAGGTACATTTGCTTCATGGTAGCTCTGGCATTTTTCAATCACCACATGCAACAACTGATCATGGGTGAATATATTCTCCACCCAAAATGAAAGCATTAAAAAAGCAGGCCAAGTAAGTAGCGTCACACCTCGGCATGGCTGAAGATTTCTCAACTGTAAAATGTTCTATCTGCGGAAACATGGAACTGAGGGTTTTATAAGCAGGAAGTACACTGCAAGAGAATGGGCACCAAGAAGCATAGAAGAGTACAGAAGTATATCCATTCCTCCCTTTGGAAGCGAAAGCTCTATCAAGGAAGTCTCCATCCACCTAGAGATAACAAAATAAAGATAAAGAAATGTCAAAATGCACTCCTTTACAGAAACAAATCTATAGTAACATGTCTCATTGGTAATTATGTAAGTACGAGCAATCAGGCTAATACAATTCTTGAATATTTGTACCATTCCCTCATTAATTTTCTCCATAACAGCAGGAAAAACTTAGATATCAATACTACGAACAGGAAATTAAAAAATGGAAAGTATGCCTAACATTCATGAAACACACTAAATGGTTGAGATCTATCACTAAAGAAAATTAAAGAGGAACGAAAACCATGGTATAAACATCCATCCCCTTCTCCTTCTTTCAATTTCTCTACCCTACCAAATATGACAACATGGAAATCTGTTTTCATTTTCCTTCCACCCTCTTCCATCCTTCCGCTTTTCCTCCCAACCAAATATGCTCTAACAACCATTTTGGCAGATTATTCAGTGGCTAAAAGGCTAGGGAATACTGCAAAGGTTTAAGGTTTCAAGTGTAGAAGGAATAGGATATGGTTCAGGGTTGTGAATTGTGAAGAAAAAAGAAAATCCTGTTTAGTGGCCATGTGAATAATGACGTAAATTGTAGCATCACACTAATTTGGGTACCTTAAGAAAAGAACACACAAGACCAGCATGCCTCAATAATCAAAGCACTTGATATTCAATTATTCAAATCTCTGAATTCTTTAGATACATTGAGCTCACATATAGACTCTCTTGACCCAGCCTACTGAGATTCTTTCCTCTTTTGTCCTACCTACTAAGAATCTAAATTGACTAATACATTAAAATCATAATAAAACATAGAAAACTATTTTTTTTTTTAAAAAAGGAAAAACCCATGACAGATAAGCTCCAAAAAAGTTCTTTGACCTGAAACTAATTACCAACCCCAATTATCAACCAAGCCTCAAAGCAATATCATGTCTTCTGAAATTTAACCTACACCCACACGTCAAGCCACAATGGTGAGGGCTAAAAGTATGTGCGTTCTGCATATTGTTTTACTACATCGTGTGTTTTTCACCCTTCATGGGTACTAGCAAGCCTAGACTGAACCCCAAACTGTTCATAAAAGACTTTTCCAGGCAGCAAACACCCTGATGTAAATTGTAATCACCAACGCTTGCAACTTGAACTGAATAAAAACCAACATGCCTCAATAATCAAAGCGCTTGATATTCAATTATTCAAATCTCTGAATTCTTTAGATACATTGAGCACACATATAGACTCTCTTGACCCAGCCTACTGAGAAATTCTTTCCCCTTTTGTCCTACCTACTAAGAATCTAAATTGACTAATACATTAAAATCATAATAAAACATAGAAAAATATTTTTTTTTTTTTAAAAAAAGGAAAAATCCATGACAGATAAGCTCCAAAAAAGTTCTTTGACCTGAAACTAATTAACAACCCCAATTATCAACCAAGCCTCAAAGCAATATCATGTCTTCTGAAATTTGTTTTTGATAAGTCGTGTCTTCTGAAATTTAACCTACACCCACACGTCAAGCCACAATGGTGAGGGCTAAAAGTATTTGCGTTTTGCATATTGTTTTACTACATCGTGTGTTTTTCACCCTTCATGGGTACTAGCAAGCCTAGACTGAACCCCAAACTGTTCATCAAAGACTTTTCCAGGCAGCAAACACCCTGATGTGAATTGTAATCACCACCCTTGCAACTTGAACTGAATAAAAAAAAATTCCCTCCCAAACTCTTTACGGGCAAAACCTTGATGCTAGATAGCCAAAGGCCATGTCAAGTATACACTTCCGCCCACCCATATTTCATCGTTTTTCTCCTCCACAAGAACTGAATTCAAACCTTCCAGAATACGAATATATTCAAAGCCATACTTCTTGAGAGAGCTTTGAAAAGTCTAATTTAAATGGCAACCAGAGAAAACTATATTAATAAAAAATTGAGAAAAAGTAAAAGAAAAAGGATCCACATAGAGAAGCATCTAGTAACAACTCAATACTGAATTCACCTCTTCCTTTCCGAAAATTAGGTTATAAATCAAAACTTGGGAAGTTCCAAAAATTTTATCGTACGAGTTTAGAAGCATCCTAACATTCAAAAGAGAAACTTATAGGAAAAAAAAAAAAAAATTAAAAAGTGAACCATCATCGAAAACAGATTCCAATTCTCAACAAAATGTTGCACCGCAATGTCGACTACACAAAATCAAAAACTAATACTCTCAACAAGAAAATACCAACGACGATTTGCATTTAAAAAAAAAAAATCGCCCAACATCAATCACAAATTCTCATAACCCAAAAATCAACAAATCAAATACAGCATGCAGGAGTATACAAATATACAACCATAAAAGGTTATAATAATAACCAAACAAATATTTTTAATAATTGAAAATTAAAAAAAAAAAAAAAACACTAAGAAAATCAGAGCGGAAGTGTAAAAATAAAAAAAGAACGGAAATGAGAGAGCGTACCTGGAGAGGTGGGTTGGGGGAGATCGAAAGAGGGCATTGAGATTGAAGACCGTAGAGAAACAAATTCGATTCCTTTGGGCACAACGCCGAGGACGAAGACGCCAATCGCAGCCAAGCGAAGAGAGTGATGTAGAGGAAGAGAAGGGAAGCAACAGCCATAGGAGGAAAAGGGTATGAAGAGAATCAACAAGAACAGTGGGGGTAAAACGGGGAGAAGAAGATTCTGGGGGTATTGAGAACGAACACAAACGAAAAAAAGGGAGGGAAAGGATGGGGGGTTTTCCTGTCTCGACTCTCTCCCTCTCTTAGCTTTGCTGTTATCCCTTTGTTTCTGTGTTCTGCGTTTGTTTTCTTTTCTCGACTCTCTATGCTATGGGTTATGGTAATTGGGGTCGGTACTTTGAAGGGAGTGCGCTGGTGATTGACCGATTGGCGTTATCTGATCTGATCTGACCTGAGAGGCTCACCGATTCCACTTTTTTTGCAGCTCTTGAAACCTTCGTCTTCGCGTATGTATGTATGGTGATGACGATAATAGGCTTGTTTTGACAGTTACATGAGGTATTTGTGAACAATAATTCTGCTCGTTTCTAAGCACCACACATTTCATTTATTTTATTTTATTTTTATTTTTGTTATAATAAATATATAATGTATGAATACTTAAAAAAAACGATTCAATTAGTTTAATAAAAATAAAATAAAATAATAAATAATTTTAAAATATATAAAATATGTGAGGTAAAATGATGAGTAACATCATTATTTGTAAATGGTATCAAAATAGTTTGTAAATAATAATAAAATATTGAATTAATATGTTTTATGAAATGTTGATAAATTGGAGAAAAATATTATAAAGTTAAAATATTATTATAATATTATTTTTATTTAAGATTTGAAAATTTTGAATTGTTTTTTATATTTATTTAAAAGTTTGAAAAAATTGTAATAATTAAGTAATGATTAGATGAAGATGTTGAATATTTAAAATTGAAAAGTGTTTATCTTTATAGTGTTTATATATTAAAATGAGATGAGACAAGATGTGATAACTTAGAAGAACTTTGCTATCCAAACTAGGTCTTAACACTTCTTGTTTGGGTACCAAACCACTTTCTAAATCCTACCTACGGCTCTTAAATCGGCCAAAGCCTTTAAGCCTTGATTGAAGATTTCATCGTCAAGGGAATGAATAGCAAGCAAAGGCTAATCAGAGTCAGTACCTGGAAGCAGGAAATTCCCCCTTCCCATTAAAAGATAAGACTAGGCGATGAAGTGCCTCTTAAAGTGGACTTATTATATTCTATGAAAATAAATACTACATATGCAGCATTAACTAAAAAAAATCAAACGGCATCATTTATCTGAGTATTAAAAAATAAAAATAAAAAATAACATTCTCTCAAAACGCCAAGGAGTCCATCTGCCTTAGATTACTACTACTGCAGAGTGTGCAGAATCATAGAGACGCCATCAGCACCAGGAATACCAATGCCTTCATATTTAACAAAATTCCAATTTCATGATAGCCGAGATTGGTCACACCCCTAATCCTACTTGTACCTTGACGCTTGACCCTCCTTTGCAATATCATTCTTGATTGCGCGCTCTATTGGTTTCACCACAAAGAAATACTGTCAACAAAAAAATATATAAACTTTTTAATGAGAATTACCCATCCCTCGCACGAGAGAAAACACATTAAGCATCCAAAGTTCAGAAGCATACTTGGAAAGCAAAAATAAGCGGAATAAGGAACTTCCGTCTCTCATTGGGGTTTGACCCTTCAACCAGCTTCTTGTCAACCAAAATAGACTTACTTCCATTCAACACAACGTCTGTGATCGTTTTGACTAAATGAGAAATCCCCGCAGTTCCATCTGGGAGAACCTGTCACCGAAGCACAACCATCTTCTCGATCTCTCATACAAGAGAAAACATCCATGACAAATGCAATGAGAGGTTAGGACAACAAACAAGTAGCATCAGTAAATAGGCTAACCTTTTTATCATTTTCATTCTTATTACATCTTTCACTGTTCTCAACCAAGACAACAGGGATAGCAAACTCCTATAGAGATAAAGGGAAAATAGACATGAATTTTATGAAATAAATCAAAGCTGAAAACCATAAGTAAATTTCTTTCCAAACAGAGAATTTTTCACCTTGCTGAGCTGCAACATAAAGGTACTATAAGGTGTAACCAAGTTGGAACTCTCTACTACGAAATGCTACATCGAGCACTAAAGCATATCTTAGGACATGCAAATTCACCATCAAAGTTGATTATTAGGGAAAAAAATAGCAATCTCACTATCAATGTCATTTTTTTAAGGAAGTTTTTGTTCAGATTTGAAGCAAGTTGGTTGAAGGAGGAGGAATGTGAAAGGATAGTGGCAAAGGTTTGGTCTGAAAAGCAGGTGACTCGTGACCCTATGAGGGATGTGCAGAAGCTTCTAAGTATGTGCATGGGCAGATTGGCAAATGGTTTCAGGATGATTGATAAGGAAAGGAATGAAAACATAGAATTGCTGTCTGAAAAAATTAAGAAGCTACAAGAAAGGGAAGGGCCACATAATACTGTTGAGTTACACAAACTACAGTTGGAAGTGGGAAAACTGTTGGAACAGGAGGATATAAGGTGGAAGCAAAGGGCAAAAAGAAACTGATACTGTTTAGGCGATAAAAATACGAAGTTCTTTCATGCGTGTGCTAGTTAAAGAAAAAAGAAAAACCAGATTTTATCTATTGTGGATGCCCAATCTAAAGTGAAAGAAGATCAAGAGGGAATTTATGAGGCTTTTAGATAGCACTTTGCTGAAGTTTATAGGTCAGGTCAGCCTTCTAAAGTAGTGATTGAGGAGTGTGTGCACTCAATGGGATCAAAGGTTACTAGTAGCATGGTGGAGGATCTAGAGAAGAGGTGGAGGCTGCTTTAAAACAGATGGAGCCATACACGTCTCCTGGACCCGATGGGTTCAGTGCATGTTTTTATCAATCCCTTTGGAGCACTGTGGGGGAGAAGGTTTGTGAGGCATCGTTGAGTGTCTTAAATGGAGGAAGGAGTGTGGAATCTTTGAATTTTACGTATGTGGCTTTGATCCCAAAGGTTGAACAGCCAAAGAAGGTGGGGGAGTATAGGCCAAAAAGCCTATGCAATGTGTTGTATAAATTGATTGCTAAAACTATTGCCAATAGGTTGAAGAGGGTACAAAATGCAGTAATCTCAAAGCACCAAAGTGCTTTTGTACCGGGAAGAATGATAGTAGACAACATGATTGAGGCTTATGAGACTTTGCACACCATGAAAACCAGGCAAAAGGGAAGAAGGGCAGCATAGCACTGAAATTAGATATCTCCAAAGCTTATGATAGGGTGGAGTGGCCCTTTCTGAAAAGGATGATGGAGAAGTTGGGATTTGGGGCCAGATGGGTTAAGCTGATTATGGAGTGTGTCACCACGGTTACATATGCCGTGTTGGTCAATGGGGAGCCAGGAAAAGTGATTAAACCAACAAGAGGACTTAGACAGGGGGCTCCCCTCTCCCCCTACCTCTTCCTTTTATGTGCTGAAGGGCTGAGTAATCTCATTAATGGGGCCGAAGAAAGGGGTGAGTTAAAGGGGAGTAGGTGTGGCTAGGGGGTGTTAGACTTACTCACCTCTTTTTTGCAGATGATTGCATCATTTTTGGGAGAGCTTGCTGGGAAGAATGGCGAAAATTAGTGATATTTTGCACAAGTACGAGATGGCGTCTGGTTAATGTTTGAACAAGTAGAAAACTTCAATCATGTTTAGCTCCAATGGGAGAAATGGAGATTGGGACAGAATAGTAAAGGAGCTTGGAGGGAGGGTGCAAAACAGTTATGAAAGATACTTAGGTCTACCTATGCTAGTGGGAAGATCAAAGTATAATACTTTTCGAGGAATAAAAGATAGGATTTGGCTTAAAATAAATAACTGGAAGAATCACTTCCTTTCACCTACTGGAAGGAGGTTCTACTAAAGGCAGTAATTCAGGCTATTCCATCTTACCACATGAATGTTTTTGCTCTACCAAAAAAACTGTGCAAGGAGATTGTTGTTCTCATGTCTAAATTCTAGTGGAGCTATAAGGACAATGACAAGAAAATTAATTGGATGAGGTGGAGCAGAATGGGGAATCAAAATTTAATGGGGGTTTAAGGTTTAGAGAGCTAGAGAGAGTTTTAATAAAACTCTTCTAGCAAAATAGTGTTGGAGAGCTCTAATTAACCCTAATTCCTTGGCTGCAAGAGTTTTGAAAGATAAATATCAAAAGCACACTGGTGTGCTGGAAGCAAAGATTGGAGTTAATCCTTCACTGATTTGGAGGAGCTTATGGGGTTCTCTAGAGCTTTTGAGGGATGGTTTGGTGTGGAGAGTGGGAAATGACAAGAATGTAAGAGTGTGGGAGGATAAGTGGATCCCAAAGCTGTCTTCGTATAAAATACAGTCTCCAATGAAGATTCTAGCAGTAGAGGCTCGAGTAGACCAGCTAATAGAAAAAGGGTGTGGTAGATGGAAGGAGGGGTTAGTGAAGGAGGTTTTTAATGAAGAAGAGGCTAATATTATTTGCAGCATTCCTATAAGCTCAATTGGTTTGGAAGATAAACAGATTTGGGCTCCATCAAAGAAAGGGGTTTTTAGTGTTAAATCAGCATACCATTTTGAAATGGAGAGGAAGAGAAGGATAAATGGGGAGCCTTCGTGTGGGGCTGATAAGGGAGATGGATGGAAAGAGTTATGGGGGCTGAATATCCCTGGTGTGACCAACATGTTTGTAGGGAAAGCAATCAAAAATTGCTTACCAACAAGAGGTAATCTGTTTAAGAGAAGGGTTGTAGACAAGCCAACATGCCCCATCTATGAGAGTGAAGAAGAGACCCCATGCCATGTGTTATGGAGGTGTCCTGTTGCGGTGGATGTCTGGGTTGAGGAAGGGAGTATAGTGTAGAAATGGGTATCGGGAGAAGAGGATATTGGGGTAATATGGAGGAAAATGACAGAGAAGCTGAATGAAGAAGAGTTGGGCTTTGCAGCTACTGTGTTACGAAATGTATGGCTGAGGAGAAACAAATTTGTGTTTGAAAATGGTTTTTCTAGCCCGAAAGTCATTTTTAACCAAGCCAAGCATAGCATAGAGGAGTATCAAAGTGCTCAAGGTAACAACAGAGCAACTAGTAGTAGCAGATCAACTAATATTAATTGAGCTGAAAGGGAGTCTGCTAGGTGGATGGCACTAAGGGAAGAAGTAGTGAAAGTGAATTGGGATGCAGCTTATGAGAAGGAAAATATGATGATGGGAGCTGGTGTGATTATTAGAGATGCAACAGGGATGTTCTCGTTTCTCTTTGCCTGAAAAAAAAACATTTGTAAATTCTCTTGTGGTTGCAGAGACAGTAGCGTTGTGGAGAGCTTAGAAGTTGTGCTCAGAATTGAATATTGGGGAGGCTATTTTTGAAGGGGATGCATTGGGGGCGATTAAGGTTGTTAATTGTGCAGATGAAAACTGGGAATGGAATGGCCAACTGATAGCAGATTGCAGAGAACTGTTAGTACATAGACCATTGTGGTCAGTTACACACACGTATAGAGATGCTAATAAGGTAGCACATTTTTTAGCAAAATACGCATACAATGTAAATGAGGAGGTAGTATGGATAGAAGATGGTCCAGAAGGCCATCTCAGTCTTATACTCCAGGACAAGATTGTATTGTCAACTTTTGATGAACAGAAACAGTGATGTTTGATTTCAAAAAAAAAAAATTTCATTTTTTTAAAGAAAATTCTATACACCATACTATCATCCCACTTTTATTTCACTATATAAGATATGATACATTTATCACCATTAGATCATTCTTATATAGTAAGATGAAAGTAAGACGAGAGTGTTGTGTTTTTTTGTAAAGAATATTAAGAGGGTGTACTCTTGTGCGCATTTAGGGTAATAAGCTTTTTAATAAATAAATAAATTCATGCAGGGTACATTTGGTACGTGAATCCGTACTCTCATTCCTTTAGGAATCGAATAGGTATTTCCATTCTTTTGTTTGGTGACAACACATGATATCTTGCTTAGAATTAGCTTAAAATTTCTAAAATACACATTCCAATTTTTTTCCCTAAAAAAATCCACTCAAACTTTTTTTTAAACCCAAGAAATAAAAAATAATAGACATGGGAATCCCATTCAAGGTGCCTCACAATGGCCACCATGGTGGCTTTGGGTTTGTGGTGGCGTCCAGCCACCTTGAAGTTTTTTAATTTAAAAAAAAAAAAAGATTCAAATTTGTAGAAATAAGGACTTCAGAAATAACACTCTTGCCCCAAGGAACAGCTATTCCTCTTATTTTATGAAGGAAGGGCAATTCCACACCCAAGGCACAAACTAAGTGTGGAATAGCGATTCCATTTCAGAGCCCATTCCACAAACCAAACATGTCTCTTGTGAGAAATTTTAATGGCATTGGCATCCTGTGATTGGATGGAAATATCACATCATCCATGCTACCAGAATACCTAATAATTTTCCTAAGGTAACTAAAAACTCTTGCATATTAGAGGAGAAGCAACTAGTAGCAACCATCCAACCAAAGAGAAATCTCAAAAGTGACACTTCAATTTTCACATGGACAAATCACTTATGCCCCACGCTATGCGTAAGTGAACAAATAGCCTTCCAAATCTCTCCACCACAATGTCTTATCAAGTATCCCTCCCATCACCTTCCTAGCCACACCACATCACCTGATGGAAACAAAACCCCGGAACCATAATTTCTTCATGAAAAAATCTACACAACATAATAGGTAGCAGTGCCAATAAGCATCTATCAAAGTAATCTAATTTCGTCAGATCTTAAGAAATGGACATAAGCAAACAGCCAAATGGCACAATTGTAGTCCTTTTACCTGGGGCAAAGTGATGTATCTATGTAAACAGTCTGGCAGAGCACACTTATTTCAAGAAAGTATCATAGAAGTTTATCCATTTAGAGATTATTTTATCCTTTAAAATTTTGTAGATAAAAAATTTTCAAACGGACACAAAAACACTCGCAGTACACTAGTTCATCTTAAAATAACTTTGCAAGTAAAAGAGAAAGCTAATAGTTTATCATTTAGATAATCACCTTTCATGCATCTCATGCATCCTCCAAAGAGAACTGGACAATACACAAGTTCATGTAAAATGTCTCAAGTTAAGCAGTCAGGTACTTCATATGAAATACTAATGACAATGTAGCAGCAGGCAAAACAAAAACATTAGTCATGAAGATGAGGTTCCAGAAGAAGAATCAGGATAATTTCTTTCAAAATGAACCTGCTTATCGTGCTTTTCTAACCCCACACCAAGACGAACAACTTTTAGAAGAGCCCCCGACCTTTCGGAGCAAAAATCTTCGTAAGAAAATCCATTAGGTCGTGAGAGCTGAGCGTGTGTGAGAACAACCAAAGCCCTATTCCATATTCCTTTACCAAAACACTCTGTTATGGCCTTAACTACCTGCCTATCCAAGTTGTCGACCCTATAAGCATCCAAACGGTCCACATAGAGTAGAACATCGATGGTCTTGTTCAGAAGGACACTGTTCACACAAGTTTCACACTCAGCCCCATTGAACAAGAAAGAACAAGAAATGGAAAAAAAAAAGTTGGATTCATTAAAAAGATCGGTGTCAGTTCCTCATGCATGCCAGAAAATACTGCATGAGGAAATTGTAAAACTCATACCATGTCAATAAAGAGCATACCGTTTTAGAATCTCAAGTGTCCGGTCATTAATGTATTCTCCTTCAATTAGCCCCGGAGTGTCAATAATGTTCAAAGTGAACCCAGCACTTGCACGTGACACCATAAATGGCCTTGTTGCTTTAGACTACGAGAAACAACATAAAGAAACAACATAAAACCATATATATAAATATGAAGAGCAATGTTACGTACAATCCCCATTTGGGGACTGCAATGCAAGCCTAGGACTTGGGGACTGTATGTGCAGGCCCTTTATTAATTGAGAAAAAAATCATTTTAGGAGGGATATTTTTGTAATTTTAAAAATATTTAAAGATAAAATTCCTTAGGCTTGCATTGTAGTCTCCAAATGGGGATTGTACATAGCATTACCAAATAGACATGTCTTACCACTATCTTGCCTATTAATCCCTTTCAGGTATATACTGCATTCTGTTTTTTGGGTTGTTTGCATGTCATCCAAGTTGCGTATTTCATATTTGGTGGCATAAGGTCTATCAATTCCCATGAGAGCGATTTTGGCCATCACAAAGGTGATTTTTTTTCTTATTTTGGAACGTCCAGTTTTTGCGGTCTTTCCTTTTTTTGGTCATGGTGGGTGGACTTTCATCTAGGGTTGTCTTTGACGGCACCCTTGCCCCTTCGATGGCCTCCTCGTTGGCTGGGCCTGAAGTCTCTTCAGGCCATGTGGTTCAGTCTTACGCCCAGGTGGTGAACAAGAAGTTGGAGGCTCCAACGTTCAAAATCCCTATGCATTTTCCAGTTGAGATTAATGGTGAGATGGGCTTTATTTTTTCTGAAAGTGAGATGACGAAAGCAATGGAAGAATTTCGATTTGCATTGGTTATGAAATTCATGAGGGCTCGACCCTCTATTGATAAAGTCCGGTTGTCTGTGGTTAAAACGTGGGGACTGCAGGATATACTAATGATCAGTTATATGGATGATTACCATGTTCTTATTCAGATGAAAAACAAACATGACTTTGTGCATGGCTAGGCACGTGAAGGAAGAACGATGGAAGGGATTACTTTTCAGCTTTTCAAATGGTCTAAAGACTTTGATGTGAAGAAAGAGTCACCTTTGGTACCACAATGGATTTATCTACCCGGACTTCCGATGGATCTATACAGAACAGATCTATTGCAAATTTTGGCAACCCATTTTGGACGATACCTTGGCACTGATAACGCTACTCTTAATCATACGAGAGCCTCGGGGGCGCGTATTTGTGTGGAAGTTGATCTAAACTTGGATCTAGTGAATGGTTTTCCTATTTTTTTGGCACCCAACACGTGTATCTGGTAGGAAGCCAAGTATGAAAATTTTGGGTTTTATTGTTCCAAATGTTATCGACAAGGGCATACATCGGTGGTTTGCAGAGTTGGCCAAAAGCAAAAAGAGGAAGGTAAACAGAAAGATAAAAAGGTATGGTAGCCCAAAAATAATAAAGTTGTATCAGAAGAATTTACAGACATCAATGGTCAAGCTGTGGAAGTGGAGCATAAGACAAATCAAAATAATTCTCAGTCTATGAGTGATGTGAATATTCCGGGGGTTATGGATAAGAATACGCAGGCTACGAATGAAGTGATTAATCCGGTGCTTATGGAAAACCATGTGGTGGAAATTCAAGAAACTGAGGAAAAAACATAAGCAGCTGTTACTGAACCGCAGTTGAATTTTCGACAACACGTGAGGGTTGATATATTAGAGAGTAGTGAGGAGGATTGTGAAGAAGTGTGGTGTGATGAACCTCCTGGAGATATAATGCCGCAAATAAACAATGCAAATTTTGAGAACATCGAGGAGGTGCATACGAATGCTGGTAAAGGAGATTTGGTGCTAGAATGTGAGTCTGATAGAGAATAAGGAGAAATACCTACGTTGATGGGAAAAGAAAACTGTATGAGTCGGATGTGGAGCCTCACTTGAGTTCTGGAAAATAAAAAATGACTGAGGAACTATCGGTAAGGAAATCACAACGGGTTTCTACCCATTCTCAAAAACTCAATCTATGACTGATACAATTTTTTTTTTGGAATATTAGAGGTTTGCATAAGTCTATAGGTAGGCTGAAGAAGCTTCTCAATAAATATTGTGTTAAACTGTGTGCCATTTCGGAACTTTTTGCATCTGAAAATTGTATGTCTGTGCTGGGTAATTTTTTACAGTATAATTGCTTTGTTTCTAATGAAAGGCAAGGTGGTAAGTTATGGTTGTTTTGGCATGATCCAAATGATTTTGAGGTTATTTCGTGCACTCCCCAACTAGTTTCTGGTTGGCTGGTTATGGCTAGGCAAAGAATTTTAATTTCTTTTATTTATGCCAAATACTCATATGTTGAAAGAAGAGAGTTATGGAATTTGTTAGAAGCGACGCAAGTGGCTGACGCACCATGGATGGTGTTGGGCGACTTCAATGTGATTCGAACGGATTCGGAAAAAATTGGTGGTAACCCAAGACCTCTTATTCCTATGTCGGAGTTTAATGATTGCTTAGATCATTGTGGTCTATTTGATTTAGCAAATTCTTGCCAACATATGTCTTAGTGCAATGGCCACGAAGAGGTTTCTAGAAACTGGGCGAAGCTGGATAGAGTGCTTATAAATGATGGTTTTTTAAGGAATTTTGTGTCGGCTCAATTCAAATACTTACTGCGGAAATCTTTTGACCATTGCCCGATGGTGGTCTATCTGGGGGTACAGCGTTCCAGTTATGGCCCTTCGCCATTTCATTTTCTCAATATGTGGTGCTCTCATGATTCTTTCCTGTCCTGTGTTAAAGAGGCGTGGAACCAACCTGACTCGACCTCGGGTCTTCTGAAACTTGCGATTAGACTTAAGCGTAGTAAGGTGGCTTTACATGCTTGCAATAAAAATATTTTTGGGAGAGTGGAAGATAATTTAAGAGCACTTGAGGAACATATGGAGTTTTTGGAAACTCAATTGCAGGGTGAATATTCTGAGGAAGTTGAGGCTGATTTCCTTGTCACTAAAATTGAGCTTCGACTGTGGGAAAAGAGGGAAGCTACAGTTTGGGTCAAATTGCCAAAAAACGATGGTTGATTGAGGGGGATTAGAACACAAATTTCTTTCATTCGGTCATTAATCATAAGCGGAAAAAGGACCAGATATCTAGAATGGTGCTTAATAATGGAAGAACTCTTGAGGGGGCTGATATTGTGCATAAGGAAGTTGCTGCTTTCTTTCAGAATTTTCTCTCAAAAAATTCGGGTGTTGAGGAGTGCGACCTCTCGGATCTGATACAGAGACAAATTTCTGAGGAAGATAATATTTCCTTGTGTGCTGAACCTTCAGATGAAGAGGTTAAACAAACAATTCTTTCCATTCCCAAATAGAGCAGCCCGGGTCCAGACGGTTTCGGATATGAGTTTTACATATCTTCTGGGATATTGTTAAACAAGATGTCATTGAGGCGGCTAGAGACTTTTTCAGGGGTGCGCCCCTCACCATGTTCTATTCTTCCTTTTTTATTGTTTTAATTCTGAAAGTGCCTAATCCCTCTAGTTTTGACAAATTTAGACCTATTAGTTTGTGTTCCGTGGCTTACAAGATTTTTTCTAAGATTATTGTCTCTAGGCTAACTGTGGTTGTTGATAAGTTAGTCTCCCATGAACAAGGGACGTTCATTCTTGAGCGAAGCATTTTTGAAAATATCACTCTCGCTCAAGAAATGGTTCATTTGCTTCATAAGAATATTGTTGGTGGTAATGTGATGGTCAAACTCGACATGGTTAAGGCCTATGACAGAGTGAATTGGGGTTTCCTCTTGGAGGCCTTTAAGGGCTTTGGCTTCTCTGATAATTTTTGAAGATTAATTCGGCATTGTGTGGAGTCTCCATGGTTTTTGGTGATGGTGAATGGGACTTTCACTGGTTATTTCTCCTCGGCCTGAGATCTACGTCAAGGGGACCCTCTCTCTCCCCTGTTATTCATTATTATGAAGGAAGTTCTAACTAGACTTCTCAAAAAAAATTTAAATTCAGGGCATATTCGTAATTTCAATCATCTGGTGGGTGCTCCTTTGGTTTCTCATTTACTCTATGCAGATGATATTCTGATTTTTGCGAATGGGAATAAGTGATCCATGAAAAACCTTGTTCGCACTCTTGAGACTTATGAGAAATGGTCGGGTTAACTTATTAGTAAAGATAAATTTGCTATGTTTTTGTCGAAGCATATTTTTCCAACCTGCAGGCGTGGGTTGTTGAGAATTACGGGTTTTAAAGAAGGCATTTTTCCTGTTACGTATTTGGGGGCGCCATTGGTATCAAGAAGATTGACGTTGATGATTATAGAGCCGATTATTGAGAAAATTAGGCAAAAAATCGCAGGTTGGAAAATGAAGCTTCTCTCGCATGGGGGAAGACTTATTTTATTGAGACACGTTTTATCTAGCATGCCGATTCACTCAATGTCTATGATGAATATTTCCCAAGGTGACCATGTCTCGTATTTATTCTCTTTTGGCCAATTTTCTTTGGGGTGAGGCGGACGGTAAAAGAAAGTATAATTGGAGATCTTGGGAGAAAGTTTGTAAACCTATTTCAGAAGGGGGTATGGGCCTGAGAGACCTTAAGGATGTTCAAAAATTGCTTCACATGAAGTTTGCTTACCGGCTATTAACTGCTAAGACGTTGTGGTCTAATTTTTTCCGGGCGAAGTACTTCAAAAATGAGCATATCTCGTCACATGTTGAGAGGCCTACTGCATCCCGTTTTTGGAAGTCAGTTACGTTTTGTCTTCTGGAAGTTATGGAGAATATTTCAGTGTTGGTGAGAGGTGGGAATGCTTCTTTCTGGTTTGATAAATGGCTTGCTTCAAGCACACTATATGTAAGAGTTGAGGCGGTGCGTAACTCTAAGTTGTGCATTAAAGATTGTTGGCTTAACAACATTAGTGAAAGCCCCAACTGGATCCTGTATTTGTGGAGGGCCCAAACCGCACCTTAAGTGAAGAAATAAAATCCTCCCATGTATGGACAGGCCTCGACTGCATTAGCCAACAATATGAAGATAATGCCTTACCTTCCATGTGAAAAAAAGTTATCTGTAGCTTTTGATCTTTAGGTGTATTAAAATAAGGGAATAATTGTTGGGCCCTAAGAACCCACTCCAGAGGTTTAGTCCCATCAAAATTTGTAAATTCCAACCTAAGGGACCTAGCATGAATACCTCCCTCCTTCAAATAAAAAACAGAGACTATAGAAGAGTATTAGACTCAACTTAAAGTCTTATCTAATAGGATTCGTGGGCCTACAAAAGAGTTCCGTATTATCACCTTTATTAGTGGTCTTAGGGATGATCTCAGAATTATGGTCACAATGTTTAAACCCATATCCCTTTCGACTACTTTTGGGTTAGCCAAGTTACAAGAGGACCACCAGAAATTCATTTCAGAATCACACAAATCCACCTTATAACCCAAAACCAACAGCTTCAGCCCCAATTTTGAAGTTACCTGCACCACTCACCAGAGCAAACTCACGACCCCAAACATCCAACATTAACCCTACCAATCAGCCCATAAAAAACACTTTACCCACTAGAAGAGTCACTCCAGCACAAATGCAAGAAAGAAAGGATAGGGGGTTGTGTTACTATTGTGATGAGAAGTTTCACCCTAGTCACAGCTGTAATAGGCCTAGACTGTTAGAAGGGCTGGAAAATGAAGAGGAGGATCAAGAGGAAGTGGATGGGCACCTAGCTATCATACAATCAGTAGACAATGATGTTGAAGAGAAGGAAATGGGGGAATTATTGGGCATTTCTCTACATGCCCTAGTAGGTTCCATCTCTCCTAAAACTATAGGGGTGGAAGGGATTATTAATCATCAAAAGGTACTGATTCTCATTGATACTAGCACACATAGTTTTGTGGACCCGTATGTAGTAAGAAAGTCAAAACTGCTAGTGGGGAGGAGCCAGATGTTAGTAAGAGTGGCTAATGGGGTTAGCCATCCTTGCCAAGGTTTATGTAGGCAGATCCTATCCAAGTACAACACTTAAATTTCACAGCTCACCTCTATTGTTGACTTTGGGGGGGTTGTGATGTAGTTTTTGGGGTGAACTGGTTGAGGAGTTTGGGTTCTATTTTGTGGAATTTTTTCTGACCTTATCATGCAGTTTACTTTCAATGGTGTGTTAGCCAAACTACAGGAAATTCACCCATCAAGAGAAGTGCTAGAAGAAGAAGACCAAAACCTTAAGTTACAAAAAGAGTCAGTCAAGGGAGTCTGGTTGCAATCATTGGGGGAGGATTGTGGAAAAACAGAGAGGGAACTAGATTAAAAAAATACAGCAAGTAGTGTAAGAGTTTGAAGCTATTTTTGCTGAGCCACATGGCTTGCCTCCACCTTGGAGTCATGATCATAGGATTCAACTACAAGAGGGAGCTAAACCAGCTTGTGTACTTCCCTATAGGTACCTCTATTACCAGGAGACAGAAATTGAATGTTTGGTGGCTGAGATGTTGAACAATGGAATAATAAGGAGTAGTCAAAGTCCCTATTCTTCACCCGTTCTGTTGGTGAGAAAATCATATGGAAGTTAGCAGATGTGTGTGGACTACCTTGCTCTTAACAAGGACACTATTAAAGATAAGTATCTCATCCTGAATATTGATGAGTTATTGGATGAATTCTATGGAGTTGAATTTTTCTCTAAACTAGATTTACGTTCTGCTTATCACCAAATCAGAATGTGTGTGGGAGATATATACAAAACTGCTTTTAGGACCCATGAGGGTCACTATGAGTTCTTGGTGATGCATTTCGGCATCACCAATGCTCCCTCAACTTTCCAAGGATTAATGAATAAGGTTTTCAAACCCTATCTAAGGAAGTTTGTGTTAGTATTTTTTGATGATATATTAATCTATAGCAAGACACTACATGATTATTTACAGCACTTGTGTACTATACTGGAGACTTTGCAATCTCATCAGTTTTATGCCAAGGCCTCAAAGTGTATTTTTGGTAGAAAAGAAGTTGAATATTTGGGACATCTAATTTCTAGAGAAGGGGTGAAGGTAAATCCATAGAAGATAGCAGTAATGCAAGTGTGGCCAGTCCTACAAGTCTTAAAGCCCTAAGAGGTTTTTTGGGTCTCACTGGGTATATTATCGAAAATTTGTGCAGGGGTACGATATGATAGTAGCACCACTCACAGCACTATTAAGGAAGAATTCATTTGTATGGACAGAAGGGCCTTTACAGGCTTTCAACAAACTCAAACAAGCCATGATTAACCCACCTGTTCTACGGGTACCAGATTTCTCTAAGCCATTTATTGTAGAGTGTAATGCATCTAGAGAGGGGTTAGGAGTAGTACTAATGCAGGAAGGGCAGCCTATAGCCTATTTTAGCCAAGCTTTAAAGGAAAAGAACCTAACCTTATCAACGTATGAGAAGGAATTACTGGCCTTGGTTATGGTCGTAAAAAAGTGGAGGCACTACTTATTGGGGCAGTCTTTCAAGGTCCGCATTGATCAGCAGGCCTTGAAGCACTTATTAGAGTAAAGGATAGGGACCCCAACCCAACAAAAATGGGTCTCTAAGCTACTGGGTACTACTTCTTAGTGGAATACAAAACTGGCAAAACCAAGACTATTACAAATGCCCTATTCAGACTACCAGTCACAAACAACCCAACCTCTTTACCCACACAAATATCCAGCCAAAAACAACCACAGCATATCATCCTTAACTCAACCAACCAATCCAGTGACCTAACCTTAACTATACAAGTAGTAAGCATGATGCAAGCTACATGGGTAGAAGAGTTGATGAAATCTTACCCTTAAGACCCCTTGTTGTAGGAGCTCATGAGCAACTATCATCAGGGGACCTTGGACCTTTCCCAATACTAGATCTGAAATGATTTTCTCTTCTACAAAGGGAGGCTTCAGTTAGGAACCCTGGTACCCTTCCAGCAGCAGATCCTGCAATAGTTCCATAGCAGTCAATTAGGGGGCCACACAATAGTACATAGAACTTATGCAAGATTGAAAAAAGAGTTTTACTAGCCTGGATTGCGTGGGGATGTCTGAACCTTCGCAGGGAGTGTGACATATGTCAGAGGAATAAGGTTGAAACCCTTCAACTTGTGAGATTGCTTCAACCTCTTCCCATACCAGAGAGGAGCTGGGTAGACATTAGTATGTATTTTATAGATGGGTTGCCACGCTCAGAGAGTTGTACAATAATAATGATGGTGGTGGACAGATTGAGCAAGTACACCCATTTCATGTCCCTCCACCACCCTTACATTGCCACGACAATAGCAAGGCTTTTTATGGAGAACATTTTTTGACTACATAGAATGCCACAGACCATGGTCAGTGACAGAGACCTAGTGTTTACAAGCCAGTTTTGGTCAGAGTTATTTAGTATCTGTGGGACAGATCTTCTACTGAGCTCTGCTTACCATCCATAGACTAATGGTCAAGCCGAGGTTATTAACAAAAACCTCAAATGCTATTTACGGTGTTTTACTAGTGACAAATCCAAAGATTGGAAAAAATGGCTAGCCTTAGCAGAGTTTGTATACAACACCTCAAAGTACAGCGACCTAGATATCACCTTTCGAGACAGTGTACAGGTATTCTCCACCGAGTCTTTTACCATATGAACGAGGATCAACCTGAGTCCAGGCAGTGGAAGAAGAGCTGAAAGGTTCAGACTTTATCGCCAAGCTACTTAGGGAAAACCTTCAAGAGGCACAAGTTAGGATGAAAAAGCATGTTGATAAAAATCAAACGGAAGGGGAGTTCCAAGAAGGAGAGTGAGTTTATTTACATTTAAGGCCCTACCATCAAATGTTAGGTTATGTTTGGAAACAAAGATGAGAAATCTCATCTCATCTCTATCTCATCTCATCATTACATCTTTTTCAAATCCCCATACAAAATATAATAAACAATTCAACTTTTTCAAATTCTAATTTAACTTTTTCAAATCCCAAAACAATAATAATATTAAAAAATAATATTTTAAATTTTCATCTTAACACTATTCACAAAATTTTTAAAAATTCTCATCTTATCTCATCTTCCAAGCATAACCTTAGTGGCTACGAGGAGGAACCTCAAGTTATCTCCAAGGTATTATGGGCCTTTTCGGATCCTTCATCGAGTGGTGAAGGTTGTCTATCGCTTGGATCTACCCCGAGAGTCCCAGATCTACCCCACGTTTCATGTATCTTGCCTTAAACAGAAATTAGGAGCTCATGTGCAGGCTAGTTTGCAATCACCTCCAGTGACAGTAGATGGAGCCTTGACGCCGGAACTAGAAGCGATTCTAGAAAGGTGATTGAAGAGGAAAGGACGTCGAGCTGGAGTGGAGGTCTTAACCCACTAGAAGGGAACAACCTTAGAATACACGATGTGAGAGGATCTTGAGAGCTTGAAGATGAGATTTCTAAATATTGTGGGCAAGATCTTCTGAGAAAGGGAGTATTGTTAGGGGCACACACTTGGTTGCCAAAAGAAATGGGGGGACGTCTAAAGAGTGTGAAGATAAAAGGGATCAAGGGCGATGTATGTAATGTCTTTATTTTAATTAGTATGGGTATTAAAATCTTCTTTATATTTAGGAGTTGTAGTCTTTATTTTGTAATGTAATGTGTAGGCTTAGTTGATCAAGTCTTTAGGAATAGTTGTAGTTCGTGGGCCATGTTGGGCCAGTATGGATCGTGTCTTTATTTCATCTATATTTATATTTAGTTATCAAGTGAAATGGAAATCATCATAAAGTTTATTCCAGTACAATTGTGGAGGCTATGGCTCCTCAAACTACCACTACACTCATGTATTATTTTACAGTAATTACATTGCACATAACAGAGCATGCATTCCAATTGAAATGAAACATCATATTTTCTTCCCTTTTTTGTGTTGAAAATGGCTCCATCAATCTGGACTTAAACTAGTGACAATATATGCTCTTGATAGCATGTATTTTCTTTAAATTCAACGAGAAAGCTGTAAATTGAAAACAGTATATAATGTTTTCATTTGGAGCAAGATCTTGAAATGGATGCTTGTGTTTGCTTTTTTTAACTTTTTTCGTTAGTTAATCTCTATGGAGATTTTTAAAGGAGTTGGAATTTCATGACTTCTGGGTTATAATTTGGACTGTGTCTTTGGCTGTATTTACTATATTTTTGGTCAGCATTTCATGGCCACAGTTATAATTTGGATGAGGATCTTGAGGGGATTAAATTCATCAGTAATTCTTAGAGTTTAATGGAAGGATAAAGTTGTCTCTTTGCTTCAATTTACTAGCATTCTAATTTGTTGATGGATAGTTTTCTTGGTCTGCCTTTCACATTTAACTTTGCTTCAATTTGAATTAGATACAAACATCCTTATTCCTATAAATTTACCAAATGCAAACTCTATTTTTGTATCTGATTTAACATAAAGATCCTCTCTTTTGGATGAATTGGTTCCTTTTAAGCGTTTGTCCGTGGAAGTTTAGCAGGGGATTGTTGTCTATATGAAATTCAGAATATAATTTGACTACCTCTATGATATATGCTTCAAATATGGCCCACTTGGAGTCCACGAAAAGCAAAAAGAACACTGAATAAAAAATAATGGAATATTGTGATTAGATAATGATAGTGTGTTATATGTTTTGTCTTTCACTGAATTGCATAGTTAAGTTCAAAACACATGGTAACGATATATCATATTGTTACAGGTTATGCCCACCAATTTTTGAGCTTTTTCAATTTTTTTTTTCAAACTACATTATGGTATTTTTTTTTCCTTGTTTTTTCATATACAATGCATCTCCCTTGTTTTAAAATGTGCTAACAATTTATAGACAATTTTAACATTGGATGGACAATGGATGCCAACATAGAGCATTTAGATAATGAGGGTGATGAGGTATAAATTGATAAGGAGATTGAATGTGATGAAACTATTGAAGAACCTGCGGTTGAAATGAAATCTTCATCAATAAAAGAAATTCGGTCTTACTATATAAAGTATGGTAAGTAAAAGGGATTTGGGGTGTGCAAAAAAAATTCTAGACAAAATGACGATGGGAATATAAGATGGTTTTGCTTGGCATGTGCGCGAGGAGGCATATCAAAGAGTAAGGCTGCCAATATTATGAAACCAAAACAAACAGAGAAGATAGGGTGTATGGCTAGGATTCAAGCGATACTGAAAGAAGAAAGTGGATATACCATATCTAAAGTGACCTTGGATCACACATATACTTTTTAGTCCAATAAAGGCAAGACATTTGAGATGCTTTAAGAAGGTTGATACTCGTGTGGCTAAAAGACTTGAAATAAATGACAAAGCAGGAATAATGTTGTCCAAAAATCTCAAGGATGTGGTTGATGAGGTGAGGGGTTACGAGGATGTGCCAATTGGGGAGAAGGAGTGTCGAAACTACATTGACAAAGCATGTCAACTTTGCCTCGGGATTGGAGGTGTTGCAACTCTGTGTAACTATTTCCAAGATAAGCAAAAAAGAAATCCAGAGTTTTATTATAAGATAGGTGTTGATAATAAGATGCGGTAAAAGAATGTGTTTTGGGCAGATGTCTGGAGTAGAGATGTGTATGAATTATTCGGGGATGTGATTACATTTGATACAACATATGGGACTAATGAGTATAAAATGCCTTTTGCACCAATTGTGGGTGTGAACCACTATGGGCAGTAATTCCTATTTGGGTGATTGAAAGACACCATGCTTTTGATTTTGGTGATGCAGGTTTGGTGATTGGATGTAACACCCTGCTCCCCAATAAAGACATTTTAGAATTTTTGGGGAGCCAGTGTGCTACTACTGAACTTGACTAAAACTTTTCTTTTAAATAACGAGCCAGATGCAAACGATTCCAAAATAAAAATTTAATTAATACTTAAAATCCAACATAGAGTTTGCGGAAGCACTTATTAAAAAAATAATACGGAAGTCTCATGTGCTTATCAAAATAATTTACTGAAATCTTAAACCATAAAACTTAATCATAGCAAAATCTGTCTAGGCCTCTGCCTCGTCTCCCGGGGTCAAGTCCTGTTCTGCAGTCTCATCCTCATAAATGTTATCACCTGGGGTGGTTTAAAAATATGAAAAAAAAAATTAAAATGAGTCGAATACTCAATAAGCACACATCATACAGTAAACATAATGAACATAAGGTTTCTTTGAAAAAAAAACGCGCATACTCATAAATACGTACGTAAATAATATGAATATGAGCTTATCTTTCACTTGTCATAGGCCGTTACCCACTGTTAACCCCCGTGAGTTAGGGTTAGCGAACCTAAATAGATTCCGATTCCGCCCGTGGCCACGTGTTGTGGAATCCATACATAAGGAAGACATATTGGGTGCACTACCAGCATGTACGACCTGGCAATGCAATATGCCCAGATCATAGGTACCGTCTTCATATCATAACATAGGCCGTTACGTATCTTATCATTCTTATTTCATCATAATCATACTTGCATACTTGTCATATCATAGATTTCAAAAGAAATCACATACATACTTGTCATATCTTGTCATATCATATCATAGATTTCAAATGAAATCGCATTCTTTCATAACATGTCGTGATGCATGACTTCTCACATAAAATCATGATTTTTCATAAATACTTTAATGCATAGATCTTCACATAAAATCATGCATGGCTTTTCATAAATTATTTTAATGCATAACTCTCACATAAAATTGTAACTTTTCATAAATCTTTTGATGTATAACTTCTTTCATAAAATCATGAATTTTCATAAATAATTTGATGCATAATTATTTACACAAAATCATAGATTTTCCTATTTTTATCATGTCTTGGGTAAGTAAAAAGGGGCTTCCAATAAAGGTTATTCATGCATAATATTTTTATAAAAGACATGTCGTTTACCGCACATACGTGTAAGGGTATAATCATGCTATTTACCTTGCAGCGCTAATCCACTATTTTCGATGCCTATAAAAATAAATACGAATTTGCATAAATTTCTAATTTAAACATAAGAATTTATTTAAAACCTAAATTACTAAAGTATCCTCTATTTTCTAAATCTAAAATCTCCCAAAACTAAATTATTTCTCAAATAGTAAATCTTTAAACAACAGGGGCATTTTTGTAATTTAATTAACTAACCTAAAACTTACGTTGCATGCATTAATCTAACCAGCCTACGTATTGTGATATTGAAGAGAACCGAGTGTTGTGCGAGGGAACGGAGGCTCACCGAAGGAGGTGTGTGCGACGGGGGATGGGCTGGATGGTGGCTCAAGGTGGCTGGAAGTGGAGTTGGTGTAGCTGGAGGCTTCACCGCAGTGATGCGAAGCCAAGAGGGGAGGGAGAGGTCGGTGAAGCTGGGAACGACCGAGATAAAGGAGGAGGGCAGCAACGGTCTTGGTTTACCGGGATGAAGTGGCGACACCGGGGTTGGGTTGGTCGGCGGTTTTTGGCTTCGTGGTGGTGGTCCGGTGACCCAGGGTGGTCAGTAATGGCTGGGCCGAGAGAGGCTTACGGTGGAAAGCACTTCCCCTGTTTCGGTGCAGCAAAACAGAATATTTTCTGGGGTGGTTTTTGGTGGCTGGGCGACGGCTTCAGCAAGGTGGTGGTCGTGGCTTGATGGGCAGCGGTGATGGTGATCAGGGGCGGAGCTAGCTATATACTTGGGGGGGCTACCGCCCCCCCAAAGTTTTTAAAAAAATTACTCTAGTATGTAAATCAATATAATATTTCTCTATATAATTAAAATTGCCCCCCCCAATACTCAGATTTTCAAAAATTTTATTAAAATTGTCCCCCCAAATTCCCATACTCTCGTAACTTCACTCTAACTTTTCATTTCACTTCACTTGATAACTGACACACAAATCTTTGCACCTTACCGATAAAGCATAAATCTCGAGAAGTGAAACCAAATCTTATAGACAGATAACAGTGTAATACATCACGAATAGAGAAGGAAAGAAAAGAATACCAACGGGCAACTCAGTTACTTACTTTCTCAAGTCTCAACCTTTCCGCATCTGCAGTGAGCTTCTCGGCTTCGCCTTCACTCTACAGTGCTTCACGGCCCTTCACCTTTCAGCTGTTGGAACTGTGGGCAGTGGGCTACCTTGAGTACCTTCTACCTTTCGGTGATGAAGTAAGTTCAGTCTTCATATCGTTCAATTTTGTTTGGTTTTACTATTTTTTTTTAATTTAGAAAAATGGGTTTTTAAATACAGAGGATTGGCCGATGGGTTTCGTTTTTAAAATTTTAATACTTAATAGTGAATGCGATTATGAATTTATGCGAGTGCGAGTTTGCGACTCACGGACTCAGAGTCTCAGTGCCTTGCCCTTCAATGTTCATCGTTCGTCCTTCGAGTTCGAGAGTTTTCTTATTATTATATTAAGAATAAGAAGTTAAGATGGAAGAGTGAAAACGGAAGATCCTTGGGCTTGGGAATTGCGAACTCATGATAAAGTAAAGTAAAATGCTAAAAGACAAAAGTTACGATTGAAAAAGAACATAAAAATGCAAAGAACCAAAAGTCAAAGTTGGGATGTGGCTTTTTTAAATCTATAAAAATAATAATTTATCTTGTGAATAATAGTAACTTTTGAGACTTTGAGTGTTCTATGTGATTTTTTTTTTAATAAGAAAAAAAATTAGTTGAAATTTTTATTTTGATTCCTATGAAATGCTGAAAATTGAAAAAAAATTAAGTTTGTTTTTTTGTGTACGTTACTCATAAACTTTTAAGTAATGTTATCTAATTTATCTGCCTCTTTATGAGTTTATTTCAGGGATCAAATGTTCATAAAAGGTACTTTATAATCTTTGAGAGAGAGATACGCCGCCACAGGCTTCTAAAAGGTACTTTATGAATTTTCCAATTCTACAAGCTTGATGATTATTCTTTTTTTTTTTTTTGCATCTAGTACTTTATAGAACATTTGCATCTAGTTTTTTTTGTTCACTTTAATAAATACAAACTATATAAAAAAATCTAACAACTTTATATTATTATTTATTAGGTACATATCAGATTTATTCTTGATCAATAAATTTTTCTTAAAGTATAGAAAAATATGAGCAAGCCAAGAACAATTGATTCTTTTTAAAAAAAAAAAAGATGTGGACAATTCGGAGAGTAATATACATTTAGAGAGCTCGGTAACAACGGAACGTGATGCTTCTATCACTGATGAGCGTCTCTCTAAAACTTCAAGAATCCAACCTGAAGAGATGGATGCTACCTCTTTGGAACGTGATCCAGGATTACGTCCACAAATTTGGGAATTTCCTACTAGCCTACAAGATGAGATCCGGCGTGCCTATCTTAAAGTTGGTCCATATCAACCTAAACTTTCAGAATATCCATTTTCAGGAATAGGTAATCAACGTCATCGATTTCAATTTTCTTGGTTTCAAAGATATTCAAATTGGTTGGAGTACTTACCATCAAAGAATGCTATATTTTGTCTTCCATGCTACATTTTTGCTAAGAAATCAACAGGTCGTCCAGGATCAGATGCATTTACCAATAAAGGTTTTGACAATTGGAAAAAAGTGAATGATAGAATGAATTGTCCTTTAATAGGACATGTGGGGAGAGATCCAAATTCACCACATAAAAATGCTGTAAAATGTTGTGAGGATCTAATGAATCAATCAAGACATATTGACAAATTAGTTGAAAAACAAGTATCACAAGAGATTGAGAATAATCGGTTGCGGCTCAAAACTTCGATAGAAAGTGTTCGATGGCTTACGTTCCAAGCTTGTGCCTTTAGGGGTCATGATGAAAGCTCTGACTCAAAAAATCAAGGTAATTTCATTGAACTGATAAAACTTTTGGCAAGTTATAATGATCAAGTTAATGGAGTTGTCATGGAAAATGCTCCACAAAATGCCAAATATACATCACCCCAAATTCAAAAGGAAATTTTGCATATATTTGCAAGTAAAGTGCGAAATGTGATTCGTGAAGAAATTGGGGATGCCAAATTTTGTATTCTTGTTGACGAAGCTCGGGATGAATCTAAAAGAGAACAAATGGCTATCATTTTGAGGTTTGTTGATAAAGATGGTTTTATTAGAGAGCGCTTTTTTCATATTGTGCATGTCAAAGACACTATGGCACTAACTCTAAAAAATGAGATATGCGTTCTTCTTTCTCGTTACGACCTTCAAATTGAGAATATTCGAGGTCAGGGTTATGATGGAGGAAGTAATATGCGCGGTGAATGGAATGGATTACAAGCTTTATTTCTTAAAGATTGTCCCTATGCATATTATGTTTATTGTTGGGCTCATAAACTACAATTAGCTTTAGTTGCAGCCTCTAGAGAAGCCAAACATGTTCATCAGTTCTTTGTCCATTTGACATCTATTATCAATATTGTTGTTGGTTCTTCTAAACGTCATGATGAATTACAATCTGCTCAAGCTGCTGAAATTGAAAGTTTGATCGCTTCCAATGAGATTGAGACTGGAAAAGGGGCAAATCAAATTAGTACACTACAACGAGCTGGAGATACTAGATGGGGATCTCATTTTCAATCTGTTTGTAGCTTGATGAGGATGTTCAGTGCTACTTGCTCAGTTATCAATACTATCTCAAATGAGGGATCAAATTATTCTCAACGTGGTGATGCTGAAGCGGCTTACATGGTATTAACATCTTTTGAATTTATTCTGATATTACATATGATGAAAAAAATCATGGGAATCACTAATGCACTTTGTCAATCTTTGCAACAAAGTTCTCAAGATATTGTGAATGCCATGAGCCTAGTTTCAACCACAAAAGTACTCATTCAAAATCTGAGAGATGATGGGTGGGAGTCTTTGCTTACTGATGTTAAATCATTTTGTGAAAAACACCAAATTGATATTCCCGATATGAATGACCAATATACTAGAGCTCGAGGCAAATCTCGTCGTCAAGTTGACAAGTCAATGGAGCATCATTTTAGGATTGATATATTTACTGCTACAATAGACTTCCAGTTACAAGAATTGAATAATAGATTTAACGACCAGACAATTGAACTTCTCATTCTTAGTGCTGCTTTGAACCCTAAAGGTGGATACAAATCATTTAAAATTGATGATATATGCAAATTGGTTGAGAAGTTTTATCCACAGGATTTTACTGAGCAAGAAAAATTCCTTTTGAGAATTCAATTGCAGCATTATGAGCTTGATGTGCTGACGCATCCAGATTTTCAAGATATGTCTACATTATCTGAGCTATGCAGAGGATTAGCAATTTCAGAAAAGTCAAAGATTTATTATTTGATTGACAGGTTAATTCGTCTAGTATTAACTCTTCCTGTTTCTACTGCTACTACTGAGCGAGCATTTTCTGCCATGAAACTTATAAAAACTAGATTGCGTACACGGATGGAAGATGAGTTTCTTGCAGATCATTTGCTAGTTTATATTGAGAAAGAAATTGCCAAGAATTTTACTTCAAAGATGATAATGGATGAATTTTATTCCATGAAAGATCGTCGTCGAGCTTAATTTGAAGGGGAAATCTAAAGTTGATATTTCATTTTCTTTTCTTTTTGTAATGGTCTCTAGCAAACTATGGAAATTTTAAGAAAAATTATCTTATAAGATGATTTATAGACATTTATTTTCTGTATACAATTTTATGATGTATGATTATTGTTTTTTATATAGTCACATGCAAAAAATACATATTACTTATACTTAAACACACCACACACTTTATCAATCGCCCCCCAAATACAAAGTCCTAGCTCCGCCCCTGATGGTGATGAATGGAGCTCACGGGTTGGCAACAGGAGGGCTCGGATTGCACTACAATTGGCCTCTCGGTTTACACTCCAGAAACTGGTTTCGATGTGAGTTTTTGTGTGTGTTTTACAGGAAGTTTCGGTTGGCATATATAGGCAAGGGGGAAGAGGAGGTTGGCTGCACCTAGAAGACCTAATCCTACGAGGATACAAACACTAAGTGGATCGGTATGCAAACCGAGGGGAGGAGGCGTACATGCAAGGAGCTGTGCATGAAGTGTATGTGCATGAGTGATTAATGGAAGGCAACATGCATGGGGGTGGAGCCGTGGGTAATATAGCATTTGGTATGGTTTAGGATTCTTAAATGGATGACAATAGGAAAATGTTTTGAGGCATAAAAGGTGATACGATGCAATTGGCTGAGTTTACCAAAAATGGTTTTATGTAGAATTTTATTCAAACGGGAAGTCTAAGAATACACGTACGGAATAGGGGAAGAAATAATAAACACTATTTAGAAACCTATCTTAAAATATATCTTACCTTAAAATTTTAATCTTACTTCATCCATAAAATTTTAACCGAAAAAATAATTCAATTATCGAACCCTATAAAATATTTGCAATTATCCTTAATAATATAGAGTCGGGTCGTTACATTGGAAGACACTATAGTTGGTTGATTTTGTATATTTGGTCCATATTTTGTAATTAAACTACATTTGCTCCATAGTTGGGAGGGATCAATTTTCTGGTTGCTCCAGAATGTTGTAATTAAACAACATTTGCTTCGTAGTTGGAAGGGACCAATTTTGGTTGCTCCATATTTTGTAATTAAACTCCATTTTTCTGGTTGATTAATGATGGGACGGACCAATGCAAGATGAAAAATTGTTTTATTTATTACATCTTCTTTTCTGGATTGCTACAAATAGATTACTTGTAGAGATCCTTGATGTGGTCTTGGTTCTTGTGTAGATAAATACGTTGGTTGCCAAATTGTTATCGTCTTGAGGGCCACTGCATAGAACTTCCATTGTTTATCTTTTAAAATCAATTTTGGAATTTGAAGATGAATTGCAAACCGTATTTATTTGTTCATTTAAATTGTGTAGAAAAATAGTGGAACAATTATGGAAACGCATACTCCTGACATGATAATCGAGAAAATTCAAACAGATGAATCGAAAACTGCTCATAATAGTGCAAATGAACATCCCATCAAGCTTAAATTTAAAACCTAGTGTTTCTTCAAATTCTCCTCTACAAGTAATCTACCAAACATTCCTTACAAGCTAAAATGCAACACAACTAATATATTACATCTTTTCTCATCATTTCTCAAAAAACATGCCTAAACAAAGTACCCACGACATTGAAATTATTAAAACTACACTGACCCTTTCAAACTTTCTCTTGCGCCTCTCAGTCTCTATTTATAGTCGATGTTGAGTTGTTTGGATATCCATTGCTAGTTGTATCTTTTGAATTTCAGTTGTTTAAAGGTTGATTCTCTTCTCGGCCTATGATGGTATTTTCAGATCATACCAATAAAAAAACCCACAAGAATGCCCAGCTTGCAAAATCAACCAACACATATTAGCAAACAAAGATTACCAATCACTTCTTAGCAAACAAGAGTTAAATAACATACCTTGAAGTTTTAATAACTGGAAAATTAGCGCTCCTCATTATCCTCCGTAAGCATGGTTTGTTGACATGCTTTGATACCACAAAAGCATATTGGGTATTCATTTTGATAAGAGTTTCTTGAGTGTGAGATATTGCTAGTTCTTCTATGTACTTCAGACATTGTGTCAATATTAATAGTCTATATTTCTAGACTACCAAATAATTGATCAGTGGCCTCATATATATATATAGTAACAACTGCTAAATTTAAGAACCAACCAACCAATCAATTATATCTATATATATATATATATGTATATATATAGATTCATGTAATACATTTTAAATAGGTTCTGTGCAAGCCATAATCAATTATATAATTGATAATGAAAAGTTTTAAGAAAACACAACATAGATATATAAAAAATGACCAACACAACATATATATATATATATATATATATATATATATATATATATATGTATGTATGTATGTATATCAAAATGACCAACTTAGCATATATCAAAATGACCAACATAGCTAAATTAATGTTAATTTAATTGTGCAATTAGAAGTATATATCAAAATGACCAACACAGCATATATATTTATATATATATCAAAATGACAAAAACTGCGCAAAATTTATGCACTCTGTCATAATCGTCGATGTTGGTAAGGTTAGAATGGTTTGGAAAGGTGAAACATGATCAGCATTTTGTGCAAATTAGACTCAAGCTAGATAAATTAGTTTTGTTATGCTTTGCCAACAAAGAAAACATGAATTAATTAAAAAAATAAAAGATAAAAAAAGGGAAAGTAATGGCATGAAGCATTTTTTTTTTCCAAAATTTGGGAATAATTTGAGAAAATAGAATGTCTTACCTCTGTCGGCGTGACAATGGAGGCTTCGATTCAGGTGAGGGGCTTCGGTGGTCTTAGGGTTTGGCGTTGTTGATGGAGGTGACATAATAGTTTGGCCTGAGAAAATGGAGGCAACAGAATGATTTGGCCAAATAAAATGGAGGCGACTGGTGGTTTGCTATTGTTTTGGAGGCGACAGAAACAAGATAGAGACGTTTCCGGGAGAGAGGGAGGCTTGAAGAAGATGAAAATAATGGAGAAGGGAGAGCAGATCTAGCGACTAGTGGTTTTCCATTGTTGATAGAGGAGATGGATTTCTCAAAGAAGAGACGTTTTCAGGAAAGGGGGCTTGAAGGAGACGAAAGGGAGATGAAATTTTTCCAAGGGCTCTATTTCCGAGAGAGTAGGGTGGCTTGAAGAAGATGAAGCAGATCTAGTTTTTCGTTTGAAGAAGACAAAATTAGTTAATCTATTAAGTCATGCCACATGGGATGCCACGTCAAGTGGGATTGTCAAGCGGAAAGGGAAAGCGGTGGGCGTAGCTTTTTCCAAATTAAAAATCTTAGTAGGGGTCTACTCTGTCAGGTTTGGTCGATACATAGAATAACTTTTTATTTGATTGATAATCATATAAAGCTAAAGATATTTTAGCCATTTGAATCAAGCTCAAACTTCCTTCTTGCATGTGTGCTTCTCTAGAAGCACATATTAAAATAAGAGGTAAAAATTGATTGGTAGCTTATTCGATCAAACGGTGATTTTCTCGCCAATTATCGATCCCATACTATTACCCATAAACTACATATTTTTAGAATTGAATCCGAATACACTGGTTTTAAAAATTGAAAAATCAATATTAGATCCATTCATCACTTAAATTAGAACTATCGATTTTACTGGTGTAATTTTAATATTGAAAATCTCACAAAATTTTTCTAGAATAGAGAAAGATAATATTTTGAATTTAACTATAGTTTTCTAGAGGTGAAATCATTTTGCATGCAATATTGTCTGCTTGGAGAACGGAACCAACGAACAGGGTTTAGTTTGTTGTATTCATTTATTTAAGCCCCATGTCCCCTCACAGTAATGATGTTGAAGAATAGTTTATGGTTTTATTCAAGTTTAATAACATTCCTTTCAAGTTTTCAATATTTTAATGATGTATTTTGTGGTATGAAATTGATCTCTTTGTTTGCTTCTTTTTGATTAAGCAACCCTCTGCCGTCTTTTTCACTAGCTATGAACGCTAGTTCTTGCTTTCAAAGCTGAAGATTTCAGTGAATTATTACCTCTTGCTACGGTAGTACCATCCAATAATGGATTGCATAAAAATACTACCTTTATGACGTTGTTACCTCTTTGGTTTGCTAAGATACAGAGGTGCGGGCTAATTTTACGTAAAATATATCTTTCTTTCTTTTTTTATAATAACAGATCACATTCCATTCATAAAATGAGGACATATAAAGTTGACTTATAGAATAAGCCAATTACAAGTGTTGGTAGTTTTTCAGTACACTTTCTTGATTGACATAGTCTAGTCTAGATAGCAAATCTCTATAAACCTACGTCTAAGAGATAGCACACCTCTGTCTACAACAGACGTCTCAGTAATAAAGTAAACAAACTCCAATAACCAACGAATGGAAAATGGAGAACCAAACCCCGTACATCACCGCCTAAGCAGAGGGGGGAGAACTACCTTCGGACTAAGGTCCGAAGGCACATTGTTTTTGGGTTTTTTTCTTGAAAATAAAGACAGAGCATGAAATAAATTACAATGAAAAAACACTATAAAAAGGAAAAAATAGTGCACAAAAAAGTTGCTGGAGGGAGAACCGGTAGTCGAGCTTGGTAGATCCAGAGACGCCGGTTCGGGAACAACCGCGCTTGGTGCCGGCGGAGAGTTCCTTGGTGGCGCGTGAGGGCCACACGAAGGCGATCTCGAAAACTACGCACCGCGCGTGCGGGCAACGCGCCACTCCGATTGATGCCACCTTCAGTGGTTTTGCTGATCGGTGGCTGGGCAACCTCCAGATGGGGCGCGTGTTGATTGTTTGGAGTCGGAAAGACCTGAACAGCGATTCTCCCTTTATTTAGCCTGAAAAAGCACAAGATAAAACTTAAAATACTAGACCAGACGAAAACGAGAGAGGGAGCGAAGGAGTGGAGGGGGAGGGAGCCTAAGCTCCCCCCTCAAGCCGATTCTGTAGTTTGGGGGTTTTGAGAGAAGGAGAATGGTTTAGAGAGAAGGGTCCGAGTCGCTAAAATTACATAAAATATATCTAACATATTATATTTAGTCACATTAATTTATCAACTTTATTTAATAAAAGGACAATGAATTTGATGTACTAAAACAAATCACATTGTGAGCTTTTTTTTGTGAGATACCTTATAAATAAGATGTTTTCTATAGCAAAATGAGTACTACTCACTGTTCCTATACCACACACATGCAGGTGTGTTATATCAAATGTTATATTAATTTTATGTTATTAGATTATTAGACATGAATGATAAGATTTTAAAATTATTAGATTATTAGCATATAACATATATAATATAATATAAAAATTTATATATAATATAAAAAATATTTTGTATAATTATATATATTTATTTGAACGGGTCCAATTCATTGTTATAGAAAGCAAAATCGAAACCAGACTGGTTTTGAACTGGTTTTGCAAAATTGGAGCCGGTACCAAACCGAACCAGATTTTACACAAGACCGAACACACTAATTCGATCTGGTTAAAATATTAGATAAATAACTCATAGCTGCGTTGTAGAGTTAAAAAGCTTCAACAATTCAAGCAACAAGTGGAAAATTGTGTTAAACAAATAATAGCAAAAACAAATACAAGCAATTTGTTCTCATCAACACGGGAAACAATTTACACAAGCTATTATATCTTATATGAGTGCCAATTCCATTTTGAATGGTACGAGTAATTAAGCAACCCAAATACTGAGAGAGGAGAACTGTAAGAAATTAGAAGAGAAATTAACATGTACATGATCCGTTCATGATATGTGACTCTTGCTTTTTAAGAACAACAACCACCAGTTGGAGGTGCTTGGTATTCCTGTTTCTGCTTTAAGATGTTTCTCTTCACCACAGTAGATCCTTCTTCCAAAAGACTAGGAACCTCCATTATCTGTAAAATAACCTCAATCATGTTATAAATTTGAATAGAAAGTTCTGAATTATTCTCAAGTCTATCACAGTTTCTTGGACAAACCTTGCCCAACCCCTCCCCTTGTAATTAGGGGGATATTGCCATTCCAATAAAAGGCTACCAACCAAACTATCATGGCTTGAAATAAAACCAACATATAATCCCATAATAGCTTGAAATACTACTAACATATAAACCACACATGCTTGCAAAAAAGAAAAAGCAAAAAACAACTATAAAGCGTGAGACAAATAAATGGATTGTCTAGAGTGATTGCCAAATATCTTGTAAATCCGATACCACATAAAGTTAAATGCATTAAGTATTACCTTTAATGCAAGTTCTTCAAAGCATTGCTCCACGTTTACTCTAGTTTTAGCACTGCATTCAAGAAACAAACATCCAAGTTCTTTTGACAGTGCAATTCCCTCCTCTCTACTCACCACCCTTTCGGAATCCTGGAATCACAAATACATCTTCTATTTTAGCTAAGTCAATAAATTAGGAGTTTTTTTATAGCAGAAAATTTAATTCACAGCTAAGTATCATTACTTTAGTAACACTGATAAAAAAATAGACTATAGTTGAAAGGGAAAAATAGACTACTAACACTGAGGAAAAAGTCCTATTGGCAATGAAGACCTATTGCCAGCAGGAAAATGATTTAAAAACGTACATCAAATTAAAAGTGATAAGCAAAACACACGATCTCACAGACGCCTGCAATTTAGCACATGCTTTTACAATATGCCAAGAAATGCTCACTATAGATATTCCTGCCATGTTTTTTTTTACTGATAAAAAAAATCTTGCCATGTTTTTAGAGTCAAGATGGGGATTATAATATGAAAATTATTTTTCATTCAACTAGAAGTACACATGAGATATCCCTTAAGAAGTTTAACATAGTGAATTCGGAAAGGGTATGGAACTAAGTTTCTCAACCAAGTAGAAGAATGCTTAAGATATGGGGAATATAAAACTTACTATATCAACTTTATTCCCAACAAGCATCTTGATACAGCCCTGATTAGTTGAGTAGAGTTCCACTTCTTTAGCCCAAACATCTGATAAGTTTGTAAAGGTGTCTCTGCGCGTAACGTCATAAACTAAAAGAAAAGAAAAGAAATTGATAATAACTCTGTTTACTAAATACTTGGGCTATGCCTATTTCAATATCAATAAAATATCTTCTTACTTGGGCTATTGGAATATAGTATGTAAAGGTTATGAACAAGGTCAACAACTCAATAGCAGAAAACATATTGGAGAGATAATTGAATCATATGTTTATAATAATAACTGCCTTTTATTTTTTTGTATAAGGTATTCCTCCGCCATAAGTGAGGGTTATCAATAAAATTGGGATTCTGTCCTTCTTAAAAAAAAAAAAAACTGCCTTTTAATTTTAAGCTAGTTACGCATGCATTATCCACTTAATTAAATGACGTGCGCAGACCTATATGTTTGTGCGGATGAAATTTGACTGGAAAATAGAGAAAATGTTCCTCATGGCCTCTGCGATCTTTATGCTGGAAATAGATCTAGATACCATAGTGAGAATATAAAAAAAAATGTTTGATAAGGTCACTAACAATGCAATTGTTGTGCAAGAGAGAAAAGAAAGGAGTGGACAATTTATCTCTTCAACTTAGACAGAATGATAGTTAAAAACAAATATTAAGAAAGAAAGACTGTTGTTCTAATAAAGCCAGTGAATTGTTTTATGTCATTCTACTACCATACAAAGAAAAAAAGCTGAAATGAACGGACTAAGAACCGTTTTAGGCCCCGTTTGGATGGTGAGATGAAATGAGATGGTTTTAGATGAAAGTTAAAAGTTGAATAAAATACTGTTAGAATATTATTTTTTAATATTATTACTGTTTTGAGATTTGAAAAAGTTGAATTGCTTATTATATTTTGTGTGGAAATTTTGGAAAGCTGTAATGATGTGATGAGATGAAACCGTTTCTATATTCAAACGAGGCCTTTATCTAGGACTAAGAGCTGTTTTAATCTAGGACAATGCCATCTTTTATACCTGCCTTTCATCTTTTTACAAGGGAAATATCTTATTTTCAAGGTTGCTATGCTCTCGGGGTATGACCTTTCATCTTCCATCCCTGGCACTTCTCACGGGCATAGTCCTTAATACTTCTTTGCTTCCCCGGTTCGTGTTCCCCATGCCTTTTTCTTCTTTTAGTTTTATCTTTAGTTTGTTGAAGATGGATCTTAGTTTTTGGATAGAAGCTAAGAGGTTCGTGTTTAGCAGGAAAGGTGGTAACTTTTTTTGTATAACTGAGAGGAGCAAGAAGATTTGTTATGGTTATTTGGATGGCAAAGATGGTGGAGGATTGTCTGAGGATAGTGGGCAATAAAGATTCTTTTTAAACAAGAAGAGAAGGTAATAGAGTTTTTATGGTCCAAAAGTGACAAAATGCGTTTGGTAGATTTGTGAAAGTTGATTGAGTTTGGCACTGGTAAGGGGAATGGAATAATAGTGATTCCAGAAGGGTGGAAAGGGGTGGTTGGGCAAGTTTTGTGAGATTAATGAGTGAGATGGTTGATTTTATGAATTCTGTTTCCGGTTCTGAAAACAGAGTTGCTCTTACAGGGGGTGGTGGCAAACGGGTTTCTAGAAATAAGAAGGTGATTTCTGATACATCTTTGAAAGGTGTTTATCATCATTGGGAAGTGTCTTACCTGTCGACATTAACAAATCCAAGGCAGGAGCAGGAGGGTTCTGTTCCTCATCAGAGTTTTGGCGTCTGTAAATTTAGGAAGGATGAATCGGTGTTGGATGGTAACAAAAGGAATGAGATTTTGTGTTGGAAGCAGATGGATGGAATGAAGAATGGTTGGCCTGCTAAGGTGTTGCAGAAAGTTGGAGAAGTTGAAGGGTCTTTGTGGCACATAAGGGCATAGTTATTTGGTTGGAAGGAGAGGTTGTAGTCAATGTTGAAGAAGGTAGATGAAGGGTTGGGTCTGTTTATGGGTTTGGGCCTAAATTTGGAGGATAGGGAAGAAGGAAAAAGGATGGGGGAGCAGTGGAATGGGTCTGTGGGTTTGAATGTTAAGTTAGCAGATGGGCATGTGGGCCGGAATGGGCCTGGTTTCTGGAGGGCAAAGCCTTCACACGAAATATAGGGCTCAAACAGCCCGAGAGGAGGGGTGGCCCAGCCCAATGGCTCGGTGGCTTCGACAGACACTACGACATCACAGACAGGGTTGACGGTAGCAGGCGAGTCTCTGAGAGGCTCTCCGACAGGGGTCCATCCATTGGCAATTGTTCAGTTCCTCAAATATAAGAATCGAAACTCATAGGTGGTCCATATTATACCCTCGACGGCACAAGAGGTTGAGCTTTCTTCACAAAAGGGGACGATGATGGTAGTCGATCCCTCTGAGGGTACTCAAATGTTGTGTTCAGCTCCGGCTAAGGGGAGCATGTTGTCTTCCTCCGAGTCTGAGATTCAGAAGGGAGATTCTGATCTCGGGGTTGGGAGGTTCTCTTCTCAATCGTTACTAGTTCCTGTTGAGCTACGTTTTGAAGGCAATGAGAGGGTTTCAGAGGGGGTGGAAGTGGTGGAGGGAAATGTGGAATTGAGTGGTAATGTCATTGAGGAGTTTGTTTTTGGGGTCCCTTGCACCTAGAGCTTAAACTCTGAGATGCAGATGGTTCTTGGAGGGGAGGAGGAGGCAGAGGCAAGTGAGACAGGAGTGTTGAGGTAGTCTGATGAAGAAATGGACCTTGATCCGTTGTGTGCTATCCTTTCTGAAATTGATTGGCCCAATTCCTCATCTGATTGGGTTATGTGGAAAGTGGATGAAATTAAGGATTGTGTGGGACTCTCTTGTGTCAGATTAGAGGAACAATTTAGAGCACTTTTAATAGCTATAGAGGCTAGTCAACCTTCATTGGCTAGATCCACTCTTAAGAAGGAGAGGGAATTGAAGAGGTTATTGTGCGCTATTAATTATAATTCAAAGGGAGGAAGTGCCTTTAGAGATAAAGGCAAGGAGAGGGTTGTTTATAGTCATCAATGAAACCAACAATCATCTCTTGGAATGTGAGGGGGCTGAACGATTATAGAAAACGTCTTCAGGTAAAGAATATGATTCGAAAGTGGAGTGCTGATGTTATTCCTCTCATGCCATGAATACTTTTTCTGATCTGATTTTTGAGCTTGGCTTGATCAATCTTCCGATGGTGGATGGGGATTTTACGTGGTCTAATGGAAGGGCATGGTCTAGGCTGGACAGATTTCTGGTTTCAGCTTCTTGGGAGGTTTGTTTTCCTGATGTGAGGCAGAAAAAGTTACCGAGATTGTGTTCTGACCATTATCCTATTATGTTGGAGAGTGGGGGCACTTTTAGAGGACTAAGGTATTTTTAAAAATTTTAAATATGTAGGTGGAGGCTGAGGGTTTTGTGGATAGGGTGAGAATGTGGTGGTCTTCGTACTCTTTTTTTGGTACTCTAAGCTTTGTATTGACAAGTAAACTTAAAGCATTAAAAATAGATTTGAAGAAGTGAAATGTTGAGGAGTTTGGGAACATAGAAAATAAAAGGAAACTTTTGATGCAACAGTTGCAAAGTTTGGAGGAAAGGGAGCTGTTGGGGGACTTATCCGGTGAGGAATTGGAGAGAAAAAAAGTGCTGGTGGATGATCTAGACAAGATCACTTTAATGGAGGAAATCTCTTGGAGATAGAAATCCTGGGTCCTATGGCTGAAGGAAGGTGACAAGTGCACGAAATGTTTTCATGGTATGGTGACTTTCATCGAAAAAATAATGCAATTGAGGTTCTTCATGATGGTGAAAACATCATTTCAGATCAAGAGGTCATTAAGGATCACATTGTCAATTTTTATGAGAAGTTGTTTAGCGAAAAATACTCATGGAGACCAAAGCTTGATGGACTGTTTTTTGACTTCATTGATCAGACAAGTGCAGAATGGGTGGAGAGAGCTTTTGAAGAGGATGAAGTTCTCGATGTGGTTAGAGGAATGGCAAGGGATAAGGCTCGGGTCCGGATGGTTTTTCAATGGCCTTTTTTCAATCTTGTTGAGATATAGTGCGGGAGGATATTATGAAGGTTTTTCGTGAATTTTATTCATTTATGAAATTTGAGAAAAGTTTCAATGCTACATTTATAGCATATTAGTTTGGTGAATGGGGTTTAAAAGATAATCTCTAAGGTGTTAGCTAATCGTATGAGTGGGGCGTTGGGAAACATTATATCAAAATCTCAAAATGCCTTTGTAAGAGAGAGACAAATCCTTGACTCGGTATTAGTTGCTAATGAGTTTGTGGACAGCAAAATTAAATCAAATGAATCTGGAATTTTGATTAAATTGGACATAGAAAACACGTATGACCATGTTAGTTGGGATTTTCTCTTGTATTTGCTTGGGAGATATGGTTTTGGAGAGAAATGGTGTATGTGGATCAAACATTGCATTTCGACGTCGAGATTTTCCATTTTGGTGAATGGCACTCCGGTTGGGTATTTTAATAATTCATGTGGTTTGAGACAAAGAGATCCGCTATCTCCTTTTCTTTTCATCCTTGTCATGGATGCTTTGAGTAGAATGTTGGAAGCGGCGGTAGAAGGTAGGTACTTGTCGGGTTTTGAGGTGGGCAATGAGGAAAGGAATAGTATGAAATTATTTTTGATAAGTAGGAATAGTATCAAATTATCTCATCTTCTTTTTCCCGATGATACATTGATTTTCAGCGAGCCCAATCAAGAACATATTCGATCTTTGAGAGCATTGTTGTTATGTTTTGAAGCTGTCTCGGGTCTCAGGATTAACCTAAATAAGTCTGAAATTGTTCCGGTGGGTGTTGTAGGTAATATTTCAGTTTTGGCTAATATTTTGGAGTGTAAGATTGCTTCACTGCCGCTGAAGTATCTTGGTCTTCCCTTGGGGGCTTCTCACAAATCTGTTTTGATATGGGATGGGGTTATTGAGAAGTCGAGAGAAGGTTGGCTGGATGGAAAAAGCTATATTTGTCTAAAGGGGGAAGAATTACTTTGATGAGTACGTTGTCTAATCTTCCTACGTATTTTCTTTCTCCTTTCCCTTTGCCGGCTGGGGTTGCTAGTAGAATTGAGAAAATTTATCATAATTTCTTATAGGGAGGAATAGGAGAGGAAAAGAAGTTTCATTTGGTTAGTTGGAATAAGGTGTGTCAACTGGTTTCTTGGGGAGGATTGGGGGTGAGAAATTTGAGGTTGTTTAATAAAGCACTCCTTGGAAAATGGCTTTAGAGATATCATGAAGAGAGAGATGCTTTATGGAAGAATGTTGTTGCTGTTAAATATGGGAGTGGGTGGGGGGATTGGTTTCTAATGAAGTTAGAGAAGCGTATGGGGTGAGTTTATGGAAGGGCATTAGGAAAGGTTGGGGGGAGATTTCTAAACATGTTAAAATTAAGGTGGGGGGAAGGGAAGAGGATTCTCTTTTGGCATGCCATTTGGTGTGGGGAATCAGCTTTAAATCAGATTTTCCATCTCTTTACAAGATTGCAAGGGATCAAAATGTTGCTGTGGCAGATTATCTTCAATGTATGGATAATAATATTCTATGGAATGTTAACTTTATTAGAGATGTAAATGACTTGGAAGTGAATGTTGTTTCAGATTTTCTGGGAAGAATTTATAACTCTAAAAGATGATGCATGGAAGAGAGGATATGCTACTATGGGATCATGCTGGAAATTTCAAGCTATCAGTTAGTTCTTTTTATAAGGTGCTTAATTGTCATTCTGGCTGTGTTTTCCCTAGAAAAGCATTTGGAGGGTGAATGTACCTACTAAGGTGGTGTTCTTTAGTTGGGTGGTTGCTCTAGGGAAAGTATTGACCACGAATAACCTTAGAAAATGTGGTTTGTGTATAGCTGAGTGGTGTGTCATGTGCAAGAAGGATGGTGAATCTGTAAATCATCTTTTTTTACATTGTGAGGTGGCAAAGTCTTTGTGGAATGAGGTTATTGGTCAGACAGGTCTATATTGGGTGATGCCTAAGGAAGTTGTGGATCTCCTTGCATGTTGGCGTGGTTTTGAGGCAAGGAAATGTGTTGCTGCCAGATGGAGAATGATTTTTCTGTATTTAATGTGGGGTTTATGGCTGGAAAGGAATGAGAGATGTTTTGAAGACAAAGAGCGTTCTTTTGAAGATCTTCGTTATTTTTTCTTTTCTACTTTGAGTTTGTGGGCTAGGATCTTTGTAAGAAATGATGATAATGTACTGAATCTGTTTCTGTTGTAGTTTCTTGCTTTCTAGTGTGCGGTAGGTTTTTCCTTTGTATAACTTGGGCTGTGCCTATTCTTGGTAATAAAATTGTTATTAATTATCAAAAAATTTATTTACTAGTTTACTGTGTCAATGCTCCCCAAACACAATTAACAAAATCCTACCCTGCCCGAGATATATGGAATCATTTCTTAAGCCGGGTGGGGTTAGCCTGGACAATGCCGGAAAGGGTTGTTGATGTTCTTGCAAGTTGGAGAGGGATCTCAGGGACCATACAGATCGCAGCTTTGTGGAAGATGGTTCCCATCTATATTTTTTGGTGTATTTGGAACGAAAGAAATGATAGATTTTTTGAGGATCACGAACGCTCTGTTGAAGAGTTTAGGAGTTTTCTATGGAAGACTTTATTTATGTGGGCCATTGCTTTAGATTTTAATGGTCTCAGCTTCCATGATTTCCTTGTAACAGTTTCTAGTGCTTAAAGCGGTGTTTTTCATGTATACTTCCAGTGTACCTGGCTTACGCCTATCTTTCTATCAATAAAATTTCTTATTACTTATAAAAAACAAAAACAAAATCCTACCCAGCCACATGAACTTTGTAGAAGCCACATCTGTGGTTAAAAGATGAGAATTAGATATCTTTTTATCTGATTCTATCAAGATACTGCTCAGTCTTCCAGTTCTTTTTTATCTTGTATTCTAAATGCTACAGTATTGTCTTCACTTAAGCATGATCAGATCATTTCTTTATTTTCTTTTTTATTTTTATTTTATTTTTTATCAGTTCATGATCAGATCATTTCATTGAGCAATCCCTTCTCTTCCATCTATTGGGGGTCCTAATTTACTTTCCTGCAACACGTTAAATTCTAATAATACCTCTGGAGTTGAAACACAGTGGTTTTCTGTAAACAAAAGATTAAACAATCTCTGCCTGCTTTCCTGAGCTGGAAAAAAAGTATAAAAAATGTAGTTGCTATGTCAGAGTTACCTCTCCAGTGCAAGGAATAAGTGATTTTGCCAAACATTCAAGATGGTTACCACATTAGAAAATGAGT